>VYXC01009758.1:382600-408926 GCA_013397175.1 Platysteira castanea
CCAAGTTCTATCTCTGAAGGCCCCAGCATAGGAAGGACACAGACCTGTTGGAGTGAGTCCAGAGGAGGGCCACAAAGATGATCAGAGGGCTGGACCACCTCTGCTATGAGAAAAGACTGAGAGAGTTGGGGTTGTTTAACCTGGAGAAGAGAAGCCTCCAGGAAGACCTTACAGGATTCCTTTCAGTACTCAAAGGCCTGCAGGAGAGCTGGAAGGGGACTTTCTACATGCATGTAGCAATAGGACAAAGTATAATGGCTTTAAACTGAAAGAGGACAGGTTTAGATTAGCTATTAGCAAGAAATTCTTCACTGTGAAGGTGGTGAGGCACTGGAACAGGTTGCCTGGAGAAGCTATGGATGCCCTGTCCCTGGGAGTGTTCAAGGACAGGTTGAAAGGGGCTTGGAACAACCCTGTCTTGTAGAAGGTGCCCCTGCCCATGGCAGGGTGAGGGTTGGATCATATGATCTTCTGAACTAAACTGTGTTGTGGTTCTGTGATTAAGGTAGCACTCAGCATAGATAGAACGTAGAGAATGATTTTAAATTTCATGCATTATACCCTGAGGTTTCAGTTAAGAGCCAAGCTAGCAGGGACTGACAAGGAAGTCAGGCTATTCCCTGAAAGCTGCTATTTGCCTCTGTATTCATTTTTCTTCCAATAGCAACATAAATCTATAGTCAGACTAGATTAATCATAGGTACCACAGCCTTTGATGTGCACATGTAAGAAATTAAGGAAGAAAATAATATTTTAGTAGTACATAAGCAAAATAAACAAATGTAAATCTGTTCCACAGAGTGTGACAGATGCATGTTACTTTGATAAAGAATAGAAAAACAAAATCAACTCCCATGTTGTGAAAACAATACTCTATGGAAGAAGATGTCTAACAGTAGGAGCCTTAGAGCCTCTCTTGCCTAAGATACACCAGTCTTTCTCTGAATTCTGTATTCTTACTAGAAATTAATTTTACTTTCTGTGATTATGTTCCAGTTACACTATGTATAGCTTCTTCCAGGAGCTAATTCACTGTTTTAATATTCTATTCCTTCCAGATATTTCAATACCTGCTGATTTTAGTCATTCAGCACAGACCTCCCTAGAGGTCCCTAGAGAGAATAAAGGAAATGACCTTTTGATAGAAAGGACAGTATTAGTTGCAGCTTTCAACTTGCTTTGAAAGACAAGGTGTAATGAATCTGATTTCATACTCAGGTGTATGATGAAGAGGTTTTTTAATACTTTTTGATGCTGTCTACCTACATGTCCTAGTTCTTGATCCAGACTCTGAGTCTGTGGTATCATGTAATGGGATGACATCATAACCATTTGTCACACCATTTATCATAGAGTGGTGTATATAGATATTGTGGACTGTGCACCTTTAGCCTGTCTGATTTCCCTCAATTTCTTTATTTTATTGCTTTTTTCTGGATTACTTATTGACTATATCAATTTGTATCTGTCCAAGTTAAATTACTTTTTAAATGAGGTAACTAAAGCAGCCAGTTGAGTCATCATGAATGTTCTTGAGCTGAACTCTCAAACTATTGTTTTAATAAGAGAGAAGATACTCTTTTTGTTTCTGTTTTGGTTGTCCATGTGCCCATGCCCAGGCACTGCCCGGGAGTGATGCTGGGGCTGCCTCTATGAGGTGGCACTGAGGCTGTCCTGTTATGGACAGAGATGGATCCAGCTGGCTCCAGCCAACCCATCACAGGGCACGGCTGAGCCCCTCAGGGACACTGATTGTACCTCTACAGTAACATGTTTAAGAAAAAGCGAAAAATGCTGCAGAGCAGGTGTGAGAGAGGAGTGAGAAAAATGTGAAAGAGAGACACCAGGGTCAGTGAAGAAGGAGGGAGAGGAGGTGCTTCAGGCACCAGAGCAGAGGTTCCCCTGCAGCCCATAAGGGACCACAGTGGAGCAGTTTTCCACCTGCAGCCTGTGGAGGCCCCCACATTGTGCAGATGGAAATGGCTTGAAGGAAGCTGCATTCCGTGGAGAGCCCATGCTTGAACAGGCTCCTAGCAGGAACTGCAGCCCATGGAGAGGGCTCCCACACAGGAGCAAGTTTTCTCACAGGAGCTGCAGCCCATGGGAAACCCACACTAGAGCTCTCTGTTCCTGAAGGAGTGTACACCATGGAAAAGACCCATGTTGGAGCTGTTGTTGTAGAACTGCAGCCTGGGGAAAGGACCCACACTGGAGCAGTTCATGAAGTATTGTACCTTAGTGGAGGGACTGTTCTCTGGGATAGGGGGACAGTGTCAGGAGAAAGGAGCAGCAGAGATGGAGCATTATGATCTAACCACAAACCCCATTCCCCTGTGCCACAGGCAGGCAGGTAGAAGTGTCAGGAGTGAAGAAGTTGACCCTGACAAGAACAGTAGGGGAGAAGTATTTGTATTTTTGTCTTTGTTACTTACCGTCCTACTCTATTTGTAACTGGCTATAATTTAAAATTATTTCCCAAGTTGAGTATGTTTTGCCTGTAGTGGTAATTGGTGAGTGATCTCCTTGCCTTTATCTCAAGCTTTTTCATCTTATTTTCTTCCCTTTACCTTTTGAGGGGAGGGGAGAGAGAGAGGGAATGGCTGGGTGGATGCTTGAGTCAGCCAAAGTCAAACCCACCACAATTTCTTAATTCTTCTGCAAAAATTTGGGCTATATCCTTCTAGCTGAAAATATGCACTGCCTAGCATAGCAAAATGGAGATTGTATTAAAACTGGGAAATTTGTATGTGACTTCAAGCCATGAAAATTATGTGTATGACTCACAAGAAAGAAAGCACGCTGTGGAAAGATCCTTAAGATGTTTGCACTGGAATACAAAACACTGTCAGCCATCTAAAATTAGTTCAATGTTGCCTTTTCTGACTTTTCTGAGATTTCATTGAATCTACATATTCTCTGAATAGGAACATTAAGAAGACAGTTCTAAACATACTGCCACTTCTAATTAAAACATCCACTAGGGCTTGTTATTAAAGTAGCATCTGAATGTAATACCCTTTTTAAGCTCAACTTGCACTTGTAAGTCCTTCAAGATTGAAAGTTACAAATGGTGAATTTGGTTAGGAGGTCAGGGCCTTGACCACCGTGAAAGTCTCCTGTATGCAACCAGTTTCTTTTCCAGCTGGAATATTCTTTGAATGAAGTTCAGGTCAGCTGCAGACAACTTTTGATACAATGCCTGATCTGTATCTCTATCCTGGAGCTGCTGTCTAGAGCTTAAGCAAGTTTAAGCTTCTCTAAAGCAGCATGATTTTGTTCTGGGTTTTTTTTTTTTGTGTTGTCCACCCTATAGCTACTCTGTCTTTCACTGGTGATTTCTTTTTTTGCCCTTCTGTGTTGTGCCTTCACTGACTGTTTTTCTAGTGGTAGGAACTTCCCTGGTATATTCTCTTCTGGCAAAGTGCAATTGCTAAAATGAAGTATGGTCTTGCTGTTGCTAGGCTAGGGTGTACATTGAACTCTGTTTTGAAGACCTTGAGCAAAGGAAACCTAACACTGACAAAACCGTGTGTGACGTATATTTGTCACAAAATTTATTGCTGTAATTGCTTCCTCCTTGTAACTCTGGCTCATAATTTCTGCATGGGCTTAGTTCAGCCATGATCATGTAATAATGTAGAGCAACTGCATGTCTGCAGCATCTAAAGGGTTAAGTGTAAAGGTGATGTAAGCACACTTTTGTTTCTCCTTACTTTGGCTATACCACTGATTCTGTCAACTGACCTGCACCAAAGTGTTCAGTGGTAGTTTGTGGTACTGAACAGCAGAAGTTTCACAACACTGCAATTACAGGCTCTTGCTTGGAGGGCTTGTATGCTGTGACACAGCAGGATGTAATTACAACTCCAGTGTATAAAGTACTGGAAGTGAATCCCTAAGGATATTCTACACTAGGATACGTGTATGCCAAATTATGTTCGTAGATGACAACACACCCACATTTGGGATCAATTTTCAGTGATATGAAATTGCTCTTGTTTAAATACAAATAGCCAAGACAGACTGGACAGTGACCTGCACCTCCAGTAACTCATAGAGGCTGGTAGAGAAGAGATGAGAATCTAAATAGAACCTTCAGTGCAATATTCCTGTTTTAGAGTAAGACTTATGTTATCTACTGTTATTACCTACAGTATGTTGTATAAAACACTGCTCTGTCCAGAAACTGAAACCAAACTGGTAAGTTGCAACAATCAATATGTGGGAGATATCTTAAAACCTAGATATAGGGTTACATTCCATTTCATTGACATCTGAGTGTTGAGGAAGGAAAATAAAGTGTATGTAAATTTCATTAAACAGAAATATTAGAAATCGCCTTGAGGAGAAACCAATAGACCTAAATGCATTTCTCAGTCTAGATAGAATATCAGATGTTCAGCTTGAAAACTGAAAACAACTTGAAGAAAGGCAGTCAAAAATATGCACCCTTAGGGAGCTCAGAACTCTTGGAAAGCAGTTTCGTGCCATGAGAGTTACATTAGAGGACATGAGATGCATTCTGAACTTGCTGCTCAGATTGTCAGAAAAAAAAGTTGAATCCAACTTGGTCTGGCATGTCAGATCCCTGAATAGAGTGCTAACACTACTTTTTTTAAATGTCTCCAGTGAAAACATGTTTAGACCTTTTTATCTGACCCTCAGCAACTGCAGGCTAGGCAGCTGTTGATAAATTCAGTGTTCAAAAACCTCCATCAAAACAATGTATGATAGGATAATTGATGTCTTTCTATTTATTTTCAATTATGGATAAAGAAATAATCAGTCATTGAGCTTTTGCAGCCTTCCAAATAAATGGGAAGGACTCATCGTCATTTCAACAGACTTTAGATAAGGATCAAGCAGGTTGAAACACCTTTTAGTAAATTCTATCCCTAAAGCACCAAAATTGATGATTAGCCAATAAACAAGATTTTCAAACAAGGAAGGTAACTTTGAAAACACTGCTATGGTTTATTCACTAAGAATAGTCATATTGCTAACATGTAGTCTGTATTTACAAATTACTATTCCAGTTTTACACCTATGAGTTACTTATGTCGATAAACCCTCAACTACCTCTTTGTTGTCTTTTTCAGTTTTTGAATAGAAGTCACATCACTTTCCATTTTTGTCAGTAAAAGGAGATGAAATGTTAATATTAAATTAATTTTTAATATATTGCTAGTGGTGCTTGTGTGTAGCTGAGTACATACATGTGCATCCTTTTATTAAAACCTACAGCATTTTTTTTCTTGTCTTTTCAGTGATAACAAGTTTGGACTTAGCGTGTTAACAACATTCAGGGATGGTACCATCCCCAAGAAATGTGTGCATGCTACAAAAAGAGTCCAAATACAGACAGTAGGAGCTTTCTTTCAATTTGTGCATTGCTGTAAACCCCTTGCAACAGTCCATATGTTTTCTTAGCGCCCCATTCATTTGGCCTCTCTTTACCTGCCATCACTTGTCTGAACTTTATGTTTTTTCTTTGTTCTTTGTATTTCCTTTGTGCCTTCATTAGTCCATCTTCTTTCCTATGCACTGGGAAATGGAATATAAAGAACAAAAGAGTAAGAGCTTCACTTCCTACCATGAAGTCACTCAGAGAGCGTTAATGGGAAGAACAAGTCTCCCCCAAAATGGAAAGAAAAGTTTTAGTGAAGTAACTACACTATACTTACTTTAATTTTCCTGTGGAGTACCATTATACAAAATTCCCACTTAAACATTTGCCATCTCCAAAGGTTGTGCTTAACTGAGAAAGTATCTTCTATTACTTTCATCTTAGAATAAAGTATTAGGTAAATTATAAGAGTATGTATATTGATGCTGTTATAGGAGACACAAATAAATAATGTGTTCTGGAGTGAAGCCATGATTTATGTTTTTTCCTCTCTAAAGAGCTCTCACTTTTGACAGAGCTCCAATTTTGGTTCTCTTTTGCCTCAAGTTAGCAGCAACTTAAATATCATGTCTGCATGTGTTCAGTGAATGTAGGCTTGAAAGCCCTGTATTTGGGTCTGAGCCACTGAGTTAACTGACCTAATAGTATTGACAGCATTGGAAAAGCCCTACCTAAGCTGCTGCATGTGCCGAGGTATGTGGAGCACTGCATGGTATAGGTGGGTCTTGGTGCTTAGTGAAGCTGAGCGGCTGAGTATTTTTTTCTTTATAGTCAAAACTAGAACTTGATTGTCCTCCTGGCTGCAGAGTAATAAACCAGAGAAGGGCACTGGGAAAGCCACAGTGCCCAGTGGCTTATTCTACACTCTCTACTGGGAAAATTTCATCTGGCTTTCAGCCAGAAGCTCAAGGGAACCTAAGGTGAGAGTGTCACTGAAGTCAGTGGAGTAGGATTTTTGAGAGGCTGAAGGACCAAGAAAGACTAGTGCTTAGGTTCAAATTACTTTAAAAAAAACCCCTAACCTCTGAAAGAATGAGAGAGAGTGCATGTAGATTAGCTCCCTGAAGTACTTTTATTGAAGTATTTTTCAAAATCTACAGTAGTTTGTTCTGAGGACTTCATTATTAGAACCACTGAAATGTATTGGAAGGCCACCCAATTGTTGTAAATCTCTATTCAGGAATGAAGAGATAAGGAAACTAATTTTGACTTGTTTGCAGAGAAATTTTCTTGTGCTGAATTGCCAGTGACACTCAACTTACCAGCCTATCAACCTCTGAAGCAAGGGAAAAGAGTATTAAAGCAGAATATATTGTCATTTTCAGATGAGATATCATCAGTGACTTAGGCCAGTATAGCTTTTCCATTTGTAAAGTACAGAGCATAAATGACTTCTATCCATTAATGTAGTTTAAGTTGTATTTTAAAAGTGATTTTAAAATGATCCTCTGTCCAGAGCTTTTGATGGGCCCAGTGGTCTAATTTTTCCAAGCTTCCTTTCAACTGTACAGCTTGAGATACAAATACTGTTTACTGTGATTAAAAAACATCAAAGTATTGATTGTCTGTCTCAAGTTCCTTTGCCAAGTTATTTGAATCATTAACGACCCTATTGGAGTCACAACTTAAATTGTTTCTTTAGCCTGCTTTTCTTATTTTCCTGCTTCTTGAAGTAATTCCATTCTCTTCATTAATTTTTTAACATTTTTCCAATTCAATCAGTACATGATGTAAAATTTGACTGTCAGATTTGCTTTTTAAAAACTAAATTAAAAAAGAAAAAAACCTGAAAGGGAATCAGAAATCTCAAGATTGTAGAATAATAAAAGCAGTAACTAATTTTCTTTAGAGACTCTTAAATAGGTGAATGAATGTCATTATTCCATTTGTAAAAGGTTGATAAATTGAGAGATGAGCTTTGCAGAGGATAAATGTAGGAACACAGGAAGGGTCACGTAGGAACCTGGCAACCTCAGCCCAGGGTGGAAGTTAGTCAGTCTGTTTTCTCTGGAATGGACTAGCAGATAATACCAGAATATCTCCCCCTCTGTCCCTCAGGGCATTTCCATTCCAGGAAGGTCAGTGGGGGTACAGAGATGTCAGCTCTGTACTGTTATCAAAAGTATGCATAATCTTATATTTTGTTTCATTTTTTTCCTGCAACTCTTTGCTTGGGAGCAGAATGTGGAAAACGAAGGTGAAACCATCTGTGGTAGCCTGCCAGTTTGATGTTTCTATCTTTATTATGTACTGTAATGCTGAACCTGATTTAGATCTTGCCTCCAAAGGAAAGATTTTTGCCCTAACTTGCATTGGTTTTAAACCAATTTAATCACCTTAAGGAAGAACCTGTATACAGACACCTACCTTTTCTCTCTTCTTTTTAGTTTAGTACTAGTGCATTTTCTTTCTAATGACACAAAGGTAACTTTGTCTTTAAGGTGGCTAAGAGTCAGCTGATACATACAGTGACTGCAATTCCATCAGCTCAATCAGACTTAAAACAATAAAAATTTTCAAGCTATGCAGGACAGGGCCTGACATTTGAAATACTGCGGAGCTGGGTCTGAGGAATGGCACAGGAAATCTCAGGTGTCCATAAATAGCAATTGAAACTCTACTGTGGAGGTATTTCGTAGAGGTAGCTGGTTTTTCAGACTCTTTAACCAGATCCACAGGGAGAATGGAAAGATTAGCTTTGCCCACACCTGCCTTTTAGTTTAAAACCAATCCACACAAGAAAGAACCTGTGATCTATAAGATACTGCATATACATGTTTTATTCTGGAGCAGTGGGGATAAGATTATTAAAAATACATAAGTCGTGTATATATCTTTGTAGAGCTGACTAAAAACAGAGAGGTAAGTGGAAACAAAATGCTTCTTTCTGCACCTAAGAGTGAAAGGAGAGAATACAAATGCAGTGAGCCTTTAATAAGAAGGAAAGACAGACATCTGATGGTCAAAAAGGAAATTAACAGAATATAGCAATCACCAGAATACAAATCTCAAAAGAAATGACAGGACTTACTTGCTATCAGAATCTTAAGTCATGTGTCTGTTGTTTGCCACATTCTGCAGGTATTGCTTCTACTGCTTGCCACATACTGTGTAAGTATATAATACAAAGAGAGCATGTTTGTGTGTTGATACATATTATCTGTCTCTGACTACAGTTTGGATTAGAAATGAAGCATCAAAAAACACAATTATAGCAGAAAACACAGTTCTGCTAATCCAAAATGGAAAACTGAGACTTTGATTTCTCATTCTTGAATATATCCACTTTCGGATTATTGAAGATGTAATAATTGTAATATATAACATAATTAAAGATTGCTTTCTCTCTCCTTGCCCCTAAAGATACAAATAATGGATTTGTATGGAAAATATGAGCATCCATATGGTATGATTTGAAATAATGTTTTCAATGGAGTCAGTAACCTGTTAAGAGTCCAAGTCTAGCCATATGTAATTCCCCTTCACTAACTGAATTTGTCTTCTCAGAAGAACATTTGGTAACTAAATAGGCCTTTCCATCTGTCTTGAGCTCAAGGGCCTTCACAGTTTTAAGGACAGCAAATAAATGCAAGAGATGTGTCTATGGAAAACAAAGCAAAGCAGGGCTGGAGTTTCGGTATTAACAAAATTGCTGCAAATAGTTTGGAAGTGCCACGTAAACTGAGGGAACAAAAAAAAAAAAAAAAAAAAAATTACAGCCTTCAACTAAAAAGCAGAGAATTTCAGTACCGAGTGCCTGTGGAAATGGTGCCTTCAAACACCTTTTCCCAGAAGGCAGGGTCTAACAGCCATCTGTGCAACAAGGAGCTGCACGTACAGATCATCCTACATGGCCCTATGTTCTGCAGAAGGGAGTTCATACCTTTCAGTGCATATCTTAAAGGATTCCCAAGACTCATGAGATAATTTAATACCTGATGTAATTTAATCTTTGGGCTAGTATGTGTACTCAGTATAAGGCCAAGGAGTCCTAAATATAGTTATGTACTGTCTTTCATATACATGGTAGCTGACTTCAAAATAGCCTTGGGGCTGTCCCAGAAATGTTCTTGTTGTGTTTTATTGTTGTAGGGTTTTTTTGAAAAGGACACAGATGCTACGTAGATTGTCTGGGAGGGAGCATGAAGTCAATGGGGAATTTTTAACCTTATAAATTAGAACAGAATAGAATAGAATAGAATAGAATAGAATGCAATATTTGTACAATCTAAGCAGTGACATGATGCTCTCACTTAATCATTCATGAACTTCCAACAATTATTTATGAGTACTTGCCATATAGCATCCATGAGTTAAGCTCCCTGAAGTTCCTAAGACTTGGTTTGTTGGTCCAATACTCTGATTTCATACCAAAATAGGACCTTTAAAAAATATGAAGCTGCTGAACTTCAGGCACATCTGTTTCTTTAATTTTACATCAAGTAGCTAAAAATGGTTGTTTCCTTCTTTCTATCACTTACATGGGTATATACAGATACAGAACTTTGTATCTCTAAAGGCCATTCTGTCTTTCAAATAAAGGCTTTTAAATTCTTTCTCAAGCCAATTTGGTCTACTGTGGTGGTTTTATCATTTACCCCTTCATTGAATAGCCTGCTTAATATCCACTGTAGGAGACTTTCCCCAATATTGTTCAAGATTCACCAACTCTTTTCTCTTTCTGTCTTTACAAATCACATTTCTGCTTCAGTGACACAGAGATGCTTCATCAGCAATTTCAGGGTTTTGTTTCCATTTTCCGCCTGGTCATTTTGTCATTTTCTGGTATCTGCAAGTAGAGCAATTCTTGGTAAAAAAATAAGCTATTTACAGGCATATTTTGTACTACAAGATGCAGAGAAGCCTGGAATGTATTGGCAAAACTTAAGGAACACTGTATGGGTTTATTTGATATTTCTTAAAAATTGTGATGCATACCAAGAAGATTTGGAATGACTTGAGTTAGTGTAGAAGAGCAGCAGTGTATGTCTTTGTCCTTCTGAAAATACTCTATTTTTAAAGAAAAACAGGCATAATTTGGTTGTTTAGCAGGAATATCAGTGGCTCTTCTTCTGTAATAAAAGCTCTCTGCTTTCTGCATGTAGTTGTCAGGTACTGGGCTGTGCTGTATTACGGTTGTCATTTATTGTGTTGGTTATGAGCAAAATTGATTTTATCCATAATAACGTTAAATGTTTGCTAGCCAAATACTGAATATGAAGAACTTAATTGTATTATTTGTGAGGGACTGTCTGTATGAAGATCATATTACACAAGAGTATTTATAACCTGTATTAGCAAAACAGATGTACTACTATACTGAAAATATTCTTCGCTGTCCTTCTTTGAAAGTTGTTTCATCATTTATGAATCCCTTTTGCTCTCATAGTAAAGGTAAAACAAACTTCATCCCATTCTGAAAGCTCTCTTATGTCATGATATATAAAACTCAATTAAAACCACTTATCTAAAAAGTCAATTTATTTCCAAATCGAAGTGTTCACTGTACTGTCTCTTTTTTCTTTTTACTTTTTCTTTTCTTTTTTTTCTTCTTCCCTTACCAGTTTCAAGTAATTACTGGTGATATTTATGCTGGCGAAATCCATCACTTGGTGTTACTTTCCCACACATGGGAATTATTCATCCATCCATCAAAAGGTTTGCGTGGGTGATAATGATGTGCACAATAACATTAAGCTGCAGTAGCTCTTTCCGTAGACTCTGACAAGTTCCTGGCTTACAAGTATTCATCACAGGCACTGAGTATTGTTTGCCAAAACTGCACAGAACATTTTCTAAGCAGGGGGTCTTTACTAGGAAACTCCACTTGGGTAGATGGGGCTACTACACAAATTAGAAGCCGTGCTGTTTCTCAGCTTTCTCCTGCCACTCTTCCTGCCTGCTCTGATAGTTTGTGCTCAGTGCTACTTACACACAACATGACAAATACATCCCAGCCAGAGCCAAAGGAACAGAACACGTGCAGAATCCATACTTCACAGAATTCTGTCAGGGCATGGGCTCTTCCAGTTGTGGCAATAATGAAACCACTATTCCTTGTGTTTAGATTTGGGCACTTTATTGTCAAAATGACATCAGACATCAAAAAGTTAGATGAGGTTTTTTTCTCGCTTTTCAAAAGATTTCCTGGGTGAAAAATCCTGTTTGGCAAATCTCCCAGTCTGTAAAAGTTTCTTTTGAGGCACTGCTGTTTCAAAGTTAATCTCATTTGTATTGGTGAGGACTGATGCTGTCCATGGAAGTATCAGCATAGGCAAGAATGCATTGCAGAACTCAAATGAGGTAAACAGCCAGTGGTAAGATGTGTTGCTTGGATTGTGAAAGGGATGACAACTCAGAAACTGCAACATGAATATCAAGGAATGGCTTCTGGTTTGTGGGGGAAGGGTGGTGTTTGCCTTTTTACCTCTTATTTTCAAGATTGGGGGAGTCTGGAACATGTAATTCATGTTACATAACTGTGACACGTAGCTAATTAATTTTAAGGAAATTAATCTAGGCTATTTGGGTAACAATGCTAGTACTGTGCTGTTTTCTTTCCTCTTGAATGTCTAAACATCCTAGTTGCTCAGACAAAACCTTACAGCAAATAATTCCTTTTATTTTTACTTAAAGCTGCATCTCTCCATCATACAGAGATTGCTACCATAGAGCCTTCTCATTAGGAAACACTTTGTTTGAAATGACTGCTCTAATATACAAGGGACAGGCTTTAGACATCCTTTGGAAAAAGTGAAGGGAGCATAAAGGATTTAAATATTACATACTGCCTAAATTGTCTATTTCGACTGGTACAGAAATTGCCAAGGCGTTATTATGACTAAATGCAATTCATCTAAGTTTGTATTCCAGGGAAGAGCAAAACCTGAAAAACATCCGCAGTGATCAAAGCTGACAGCATGATAATTTTAATTCCAAAAACTGAGGCAGCCAGAGCAATGCTGCAACTTCTTCAAAAAATGTTAAATTTTAACTAGAGCAATTATTTAGTATTCCATTTAATGCATGAAGGAGAATACTTTCCTTTGTGTAACACGTCAGTTGAGAAAGATGAAGTTTAAGATTACCCATGGCGGAATTAATTAATAAGATAAAAAGGCATTTAAGGCAAAACCTTTTCTTGAATCACTACTTTGAGGACAGTGAACAAAATCCATAGGAGTGATTACACTGTCAATTGTAGAACTGACACACAATTACAAAATCTTAATGCAGACAAATATGTTTGATTTGATTTTGAGGTGGTTGTTCTGTTTCAGTGGGTGAATCAGAGAAACACCAAAGAACCTGTCATTAACAGGCTGCAAGAACAAACTGTAAGACCAAGAAATGTAATGTCCAGCAGCAGAGTGTGCAGACTTTGTGATTCAGTGGAAATAGGGATGATGTAGTGAGGTTGTTTTCTGTCTCTGAAAGCCCTGTCTGAATGCAGGTGCTGTTAAACCAGTGTCAGCCAGTGTTGGAAAGGCAGTTCAGTGAGGCTGTGTGGGCCCAACCCAGCCAATGTTTCAGCTTTTAAATTGCACTTCACATTTCTGAGGTGTTTAACCAGCTCTTGACTCTTTGATTCTCATACAATCCCTTGGATGTTAGTGTCTCATGGATACAAAACACTGAAAGAGAGGAAAAAATATAGATCCTAGTTTTTCATAATGTCCATCTCCAGTTTCCTTAGATACCAAGCTCTGTCACAGATTAAGTATCAAAATCCAGATGTGAAAATAGATACTTCTGGAAATACCCGATCATGTGCATTCCCTGAGGAAAAGATACATAAGAAATGTGGATGCATGCATTTCCCTCTCAAGTCATTGAGGATTGACAGTCAGCACCTGCTTGGTGCTCATTTGGCCCCCTTTGCCCTTTTCCTGGTACTTTTCTCATTTTGCTGAAGCGTTAATCTTCAGCATTGACCTGGAGAGGAATTCGGAGAATTTCCGTGTTGCAATAGGAAGGAATTTCTTGTAAAGATAACCCTTCTTCTAACAATTTCTTCAAGTCTACTTGTTGTCATCTTGTTTCAGTGTCTGCTAATGAAAACTGACAGCCTGGTCCTCTTAATCATTTAACGTCACATCAAATATCTGTAATTAAGGGAGAAGAAACCCTTACAAATGACGCATGTTTGAGCCTTTTTTTTTCCCCTCGTGTAACTTAAAACCTAATTTGTTACAGTATATGCTGCGTTTTCTGGTATAATGTTCTCTTCCTTATTTTAGGGCTGAGTACAGTAATAATGTACATTTATGGTGCAATTAAATCTCTTTCTCATTTCATTTTTTTAACATGCTTCTTATTTTCCCCCTCTTTTTCCATATTTAATCATATGATGTATTTCTGTATACTTAGTATGGATTTTTCACTTTCATTTCTCAAAACATATGAAAAAATCCATGCAACTCTAAAGAATGTTCATGAATTTTAATGAAATAACTGCCAATATTTTGAATGTCTGAGGTGACATTTTAGTTAATATTGTGAAATACATTAAGTGTCTGAAAACATTTTTTGGTTTTGCCTTCCCTTCACAAAAAAAGTCAGATGCACTATCTGAAAAAAAAAAAAGAGAAAAAACCAGTCTCGGTGTGTGTTTTTTAAAACATCTCAACCATTTATCAGCTTATTTAAAACACCCAGATGCCCTAATTAGTCAGGCCTCTATTGTACAAACTACTGTAAAAATATAGAGACTACAAATGCCTCTATTGTAAAGACCATAAAATTTAGAAAATCAGAGTATTAATCAGCCAAGAGGCTGATTCTTTACATTATAAAACATTACAGGATTTTAAATAAATTAACAGTGTGCTTTATTCAAATCCAACTGCTAATAGGGAATTCATGAGTGTAACTTGCTCCCAACAGTAGTTTACTTGACAAAATTTTTGTTTTCCTTTAGAAATCAGTATCATTTTTCTTTCAGAGACTTCATGTGGTTTTTCTTTATGCATCTATCATTTCCACAAACCACGCTGAGACTTTGGGATTTTTTTCACAAAATACCAAATCTTACTTGGTCTTCTTCATTGACCTTTAGTTCTAATTTATATTCTTTACCATAGTAAAGTTCATGAGAAAATTGTTTTTTGACTCTGCGGTAGATAAACTTTGCTTCATATACTTTCAAAATGGTAATGACTCGATGGAGTTTTAGTGTTAAAAGAAAATAGTATTATGGAAGAGAAGCAGCAAAAACAGTTCCTTCTCTTTTGGAGATTTATTCCAAATTGAACTTTCTTAGAAGGACTTTCCTCTCTTCAGATGTTGTCTGACCTTAGGATATTGGCACCTAATGAAGTATTTGGAGGTGAAAATAAAATAACCTTGTCAACCTAGAATTTAAAAATTACCAAATTTGGGCTGAATGGCAGCTTCCTCTCTTTCCTCTCTTCAAAAAAAAGGTTACATGGTAAGAAAAATAATTTTTACAATACATCTATCCAAAGGAAGTGTGAGGGTCCTCACCAAACATAAATCATCTTGCTACATCAATATTTTGGTTTAGAGATAATAATTTTACTAGTGATGTTTTTTAAATACTAAAGCTAGAATTTGGTCACGAATTTTCCTGAAAAACGTATATTGACATCATTTTCAGCTCACCTTTTGTGCTGTTACTAAAAAACAATCCACAAATTTGAATTTCCATAGAACATAAGTAACTCATGCACAGCAGTAAGTACTTCCAGGCTGAATAGACGATCTGTGAAATTTTAGTTTTACCTTAGCCTCAGTTGTGTATGGTATCCTGCCAATCCTGCAGAGAATAGTTGAGATTTAAATGAGTCATATGGTTGGTCTACAAGGCAAAGCCAAGTATGTCTTCAGAAGCATGTTATTTCCTTTTGTTCTGGTATGGTATCTGCACATTTATCGAATGCAGAAGCAAGCTCTTTTTGCTGTTCATAGACTTGGAAATATCTCTTCTAAGCTCCATAAATAGTAACAGTGGATCTATTTAGCACAGAAGAAAGTGGGAGTGTAATTAAGAGTATATGATAGCATTAGAGGAGGAAAAATCTAGGCTGAGCATTAGGAAAATCTTTCTAATTTCATATTCAGTAGACAGGTAGCAATCTAGGATAAAGAAGCTGAAATGCCTTTATCTTTTTTATTTTCTGTCTAAGATGAAATACATGGCAAGGAGAAACCTGAATCAGAACAGAAGTGTTCAGTGTGGGACACAGCCAACCAAATGTTTAAAAAAGTTAGGTGCCTTGTCTGAGAACATTACCAGTCTTGCTTTGTGATCAAGGAATGGTCATAGTTGGGAAAGCAGTTCCATGTCTAACTGTCTTAGAAAGGAATAAACGCTCCCTGGAGGAGCTGCACCCTCTCAGTAGGCTCTTACAGACCTGTCATCTTTTTTTTCTTTTCCTGGATTTTCAAAGCAGAAAATTATACTTGCATTACCTGCAAAAGTAAGTATGCAACAACGGTGCTGAAAAAGGATTGGTTAGCACTTGCATCATTTGCCAGTGTCAGCTTCTTAGATCCATTTTGTGGTTGGGCTGGGACAGTTTTTTGAGATGTTTGATTAAGCAACTTCTCCTGAGCAGTCACAGTGTATAAACTCCTGAGCTTTTTGTTAAGCATCTCCTGCTGCTTGTTTCACAGCCCAGATTCAATTTTTGTTTGCCTGAAAGCAGCCTGAGGCTGTTAACTGTGATGGTTTCAGGATATGCTTCATATGTGGTTTGCCCATCCATGCAGTGTTAATGGCAAGTCGTTGAAGAGAAGTAGAGCAAACAGCTGAGGATGGTAACTGTTTAATTCACCTGCATTGGTGAGACAATACATAAAGGCTTTTAAATTAATTATATCCTTTTCCAACATCTAGCCCAGTAAAATGCCCACACTGAAGAGACATAAAGCTGAAGACTGAGGTGATTTTGTGAACCTTGCTTTTGGTTTTGTACAGGCAGATGGAAAATCTTCAGCACTGATCTGTCTCTGAGCACGCAGTGCCTGTGCTGGTCCTGCTATGAACACTTTAATCCTCTCGTAGGCTTTTAATTTCAGTTTGAAGCTGTCAGCAAAAAGCATGGCTGTCTTACTCCAGACAAGTAACACAATAAGTTTAATGTTGGAGAGTGAGAAAAGGAGAGAATGAGAAAGGGAAGTTACGCTTGATTTTCCTGCCCCCTAGTCTGGGAATAAAAATTAATTTCATTTCACTCCTGCAGGACCTGTGTTTTCAAACATCTTGACTGATTTTCTTTTTGCTTCGGGCTGTATGTCTTCCTGACACAAAAGTAATGCACAGAAATTCAAAGTGACTTTGAGTCAGTTTGAGTGTTTTAAACAAGGAGGAAAAACCTAACTGTCCCTAAACCCTGTGGAGAGAAGCATTTCCAACCAAGTTCTGCATTTTTAGGATATTTAAGATGAAGGAGACATCTATTACTTTGTAGAAATAATGAAGCTATCCATCTAAAGTCAATTTTCTACTTCTTGTCTTGTTATTTATTCTTCTGTAAAAGAAACAGTTGATTTAGATTAATTGACAGTGTATGCTGAGAACTTTTGATTACAGTTTGCAATTTTCTGTTGTTACTGTTGCAGTTTTGGATGCTTGCATTCTTTTTTAAATGTCCTGCAGTTTTTTAGCTTTAGCATGTCTCTTTGGACATTGATATGTTTCTTCTGTGCACAGACAACAAAGTTTAGGCTAAAAATGCATTTAGCTGTGCCTGGACTCCTGACACACAGCTGAGGTGGGTTTCATAAACATGAATATTTATAATCCCCTCTGCAAATATCCAAAATGGATGGTCCTTTTCCCTTTCCTGAAAATTTTCTTGTTTCCTTATGCTGTTTTCTGTTACTGTTCTCTTCACAGTTGGGTCTAACCCCATCACAAGAGGACAGGCCTCAAATAGTTAATTTTTACATACTCAAATCCTGCCTCAGCTGTACCTGTGGCTCTTACATCCCTAAAAGAATTTGTGTACTTGCAGGTGGTGTTGTCATTAGAGCAAGAAGGGGATTGCTGGTCAGGTGAAAGCTTGATTCAGAAAGATATTGTTTATGAGAATTCAATCATTTTTTTGTTGCAGAGGGCCTTCTTGAGGGCTCTTGGTAAGAAGAGGAAATGCCTGTGCTTAAAAAGTAAGTGTTCATTCTCCATGTGCAATGTGAATAATTTTTGCAAAAATATGTGACTTCTGTTTGAATCATGAGTATTGGCAAGAATAAGGGACATACAAGGTGAATGATGCAGTTTATTTTCCCAATGAACAGATGGCATCTGCATCTTTTAATAACAAATTTTGCCCTCTGCCTCCTTTGTAAAACAGTTGGGGTTTCATGCAAAGCTTTTCAATTTCTGACTGTTCATTGTTTTGAGATAAAATCTTTTTAGCTACTGAGGTATATTCACTCTTTTGCAAATTCGGAGGAAAGCAGAATGAAAGGAGCATGTTGCAAAGCACCTTCCTTAAAGCGGCAGCACAGATTACAGCAGAAGTTGTTTGTCCACTTGTCATTCCTTTTCGCAGGCTGCAAGCCTCAGGAAGTCATTTACATTTTACAAAAGTACAGAATAGCAACTATAAGCCTAAAATTCTAAAGGTCATAGGTTACATTTGAAATAGAAATCAGCAGGATCTGTGGACACGGATTTCCAGCCTGTGCATGTGGGGAGTGGATTTTTTATTTTAGTTTTAGCAGGTTTACTGGACAGATTTCACAGGACTGTGGGACTGGATGAGTGGATGGATCACTAAAATTGTTAAAACATTAAGAAGTTAGGTATACTTAATTGTTTTTCACTTTAAGCCCCCAACCGTGGTTCACTGATGAGAAAATTAAAAAAACCAGTAAACTAAGATCATTTGGAGTAAGTGGTCAGGTTCTGATACATAGAGTACCCCTAGCTCCTGGGGCTTTTTTCATTGTCATTATGAACATAGGATCTTAAAGGATTTGGAGGGTTATTGAGTAAATTCTTTTTCTACTGCAAATAATCATATCTCACACACTTCTATTTTAAATGTACACCATTTCAGAAATTATTTTGATATTTTAAGCAAAGTATAGAATACTGGAGTTCTGAAACTGTTCATTAAGTACTCACAGCTTCTATCTTTATTGAATATTTCTGAAATAAAATAGAAATACGGCAAATATCGTAAAGCTATTTAATTTTTAAAACCCCTCACAGTGGCTATCCTGTCAGTGAGTGTTTCCTTTTATGGTTATCTTTCACTGGAGGTCACTGTTGTAATGATATTGCAGACCTGGCTAATTGTTTAAGCTTTCCTCTCAGTTTTAATGAACAGAGAACAAGAAAGAATGTGTGCACTGTTCTTCCTAGCGAAAATCAGAATGTGTCCTACAACATGGTAGCCCTCTCTCTAAGATACGTTTGTGAAAAAGAGTTTCTCAGGAAGAAATAATTACCTGAGTATTCTTCCTTGGTTGGTTAGTTTGCTTTGTTGGTTTTTGGAGTTTGTTTTTTTTGGTTTTTTGCATCGAGTTTCATCTGAATTGAGAATTTAATGAAAAACTTAAGTAAGAATTTCAAATACCTGTTTCCTGCATCCTATGGCTTTGACTTTCTTAGCTCCTCTGGCAACTGACTTTTCTTCATTGCTGAAAGATTCAAATAGATGATGAAAAACTCTTTAAAATCTGTCCCACTGGTACTTTATAAAAGCATGCCCAAAGTTTAGTGGCTCTCAAAGGTTGACTTGTTTACTATTAGTTATGGTCAGATGGGTCAGATGCTTTGTTCTCAATATGCACATGGTGTTTCAGCCACTTGAGCTTAATTTGAGAACTGTGGATTTGTGTTGGGGTTTTATTTTATTTAAGATTAAAAGAATTTCTGTTTAAGAAGGTTCAAAGGGAAATCCTGGCTCATACAGTTATTTTCTATTGCCAACAATTATGCTAATAGAAAAAAAAAATCAAGATCTGACGATGGGTGAGAATGGTCAAGAAAAAAAGGTGCTTTGCTTTGCTTTGCTTTGGCTTCTTCCAGGATGGTATGCCTGCTCCATCTTTTGTCTAGATTTGGTTATCTTTCTATATCACTGTGGGACAGAAGAGTTTTTCATGAACATGAACAGCCATTCTTGCTATTGCCTATCAATCTGGCTCTTCAGATGTTAGCAATGCTCAGCAGTTCCATGAGAAAAAGCAAAGCTAGCATTATTAAATTGGCAGAAAACTGTGGTGGTCTAAGAGCTGTACCATTTCTTATATTTAATCAAGGCTCTGTAATATTTGCCTTGTTTTCTTTATTCAGAGCCACAATCTACTGCAAATGATCATTTCATCTCTTTGTCCATATAGATACAGATTAAGGAAATGACCTCTGTTTGCTGACACGGAAGTAACAAATTCCTGCCATTTCATCATTTTAGTAAAGTTCCTGCACTTCATTCTTTTGCCTGTTGCAGTGTGTTCATTTAACTGTATGATTTAAAATGGAGAGCATTTGGCTAATTAGCAGGCAGCTGTTCACTTAAGTAAATGACTCACAGAGTGATATTTATGGTGCATAACTATTTTTCAAGCCTGGAGAAACTTGGGGAAAAAAAGACACAAAAGCAGATGTTTGTGCTTCTACATCCATGAAAAATGCAGTGAAAACCAACTGCTGCTTTCATTTAACAGCATTTTTCTCAAAACGTAGTGATAAACTGGTAACCCCAGCTTTTAACTAATATCTTTCAAAATCAATAATACTGTAAAGCAAAAATCCAAAATATTTAATTTCCAGTACTTATGTGAACTAAATATGTAAAATGAATGATCAGACATCACATAACGAGGCCTCAAAGGTTATGATGTATATAGGCTCAATTAACACTTAAATTACAGGAACTTGCAATTTGACTGAAGCCTTTTTTGCTTTCAAAAACAATTATGTATAACATAGTTCTACTACAAATTGGAAAATATCAATCCCCATAAACATTATACAGATTCTATTTTAAAACAGCATTACTCCAGCAAAATTCCTACAGTGTTCCCTTTGCTCTGCTTTGGGAGTTCATAACATCACAGACTTTAGCATTTGGAACTAGGACATTCTGACATTTCCCATTAAGACTCCCTTGTGTCCATCCTTCTTCCCATGAGCTGGTTTTCCAGAACCAAAGATATCACCTTGGTGTTTTGGGAATGAGTTGGGGTTTTCTCCCCTCCTTCCTCTGCTGTAATTTGCCTGGCATCTGTGCCTCTCCTGCTTTTGAGAACTCTTCCACAGCTCCTCTCATCTCTCCTCTCCCTGCTTTAGTTCATGCTCTTCTGGGTGCTCAGGTCATTCAGCTGTAGCTCAGGTACAGTATAAAATCTGTTTTGAACAAAGGAAAAAAATGTAAAAGAGAAGACTGTCTGTGTTCTTCCCCACTCTTTTTCTCTTTTAAAACTGGATAGTGCCAGCTGCTAATTTAAAATTTCTAAGACTGTACCAGGTTCTGAGTATGAAGTTCTGCGTCATTGCTGGATGGATTAGGCAGGTGGACAGTTATTTTCTCTCTTCCTTTGTTGTACTCCTGCACCCTGCTTTCAAATTCTCCTGGGACTGTTTTATAAAAGCAGCTGGTTAAAATACACAGGTTTTAATTCTTTTTAAAGGACTTGATTTTCTCATATAAATGAGAAGAAACTTCAAAAATGGCATATGTACCTTCTATTACAAAATCTCTTTTAGGGTTGGGGGTTTTTGCTTGTTTTCACTAGGACAAAGAGAAAAGACACTTCCTTTATGTAACCAGTATGCAGTTTAAAATTTTAGAAATATTCTTACAGAATGAGAATAGAATCATTGTAGGATATGCGCCTATTAAATAATTATTACATCTTTAAAGAGGAACCTGAGGTGTATCAGTGTTTTGTGACTATGGATTAATGGACTCAGCAGGATTCATCTGTAGTTTGTTTTGTTAAACAAAAATTATTTTAAGCTAGACTTGCTGCTGATAGTCAGTAGCAACCATCAAGGAATTGTAACCAGACTGACCAGACCTCTGTAAACTGGAACTTCTTTACCATGCTTTGTCATTGATTCTCTGTGTCTATTCTGGCAAAATATGTTCCAACTCAATTTGGAAACTAGGTGTACCAGAATGGAATGGAAAAACATGTGAAACCAAATTTATGCAACAGAATTGGAGATGTGTTAGTCTTTTATCACCTGATTTATTGCCTATTTTATAAATTCACAATCATAGCCCACAGTTACATTTAATTATCTTAGCATATAAAACTGCTGTCCTAATTTTCTAAATAAAAAGGAAAAAGACAGCAAAAGATTGGAGAAGCACATTCTATTGTCAAGATAAAAACTTGAGCTAAACTACCTGCCTTCAGAAGCAGAACGACCTCCCCATCTTGAGAGTATTTTAAGATTTCACTTTTCATCTCACAACATCTGTGGAACAATTCCCTAAGTGAGACTTTACAGCTGTTGTAATGGCTAATCTATGATATATTTGGGGGGGAAAAAAGTGTTCTATATAGAGCAAGATTTCAGCAACCTTTAAAAGATTAAAAAAATTATCAGTTTAGCACCATAGAAACCTCTTGTAAAATGCAAGATTGACCTTGTGTAGTACATGGTGGCTTTCTCATTCCCCTGAATGTTACTGGATTTGGAAGACTGACACAAATCAGGCAACAGTTGAACTGAAAAATCCTACATAAGTTTTATTAGAAATATGGTCAGGTGAGTTATCCTTAGCAGATAGCAGAATTATCTGCTGGGTGGCTTGTCTATAATGCTGCCCACAATGAGAGGCTCTCTACATACCACTCTCTACGACTACCTGAAAGGAGGCCGTAGCCAGGAGGGAATTGGTCTCTTCTCCCAGGCAGTGAGTGACAGGATTAGAGAACATAGTTTCAAGAGGCGCAAAGGGAGGTTCAGAGTGGACATCAGGAAGAATTTTTTACCTGAAGGCTGGTTAAGTATTGGAACAGGCTGCCCAAGAAGGTAGTGGAGTCACCATCCCTGGGGATGTTCAGAGAACGACTGATTGTGGCACTTAGTGCTGGGGTTTAGATGCCATGGTGGTGTTTGGTCAAAGGTTGGACTCTTATCATCTTGGATGTCTTTTTCAACCTTAATGATTCTGTGATTCTGTGATTCAACAGTTATTTCTTCTGACTTCACTTCTATATTTTTTAATAGAAAAACATTAAATCGCTAAGATTTAATATGAAATACCACACCTCCATTGGAACACAAAGGTATAATCTTTGCTTAACAATTTCTAGTAAATCTTACATGTTCATTTTTTTGTTAGAGGGATAAATTCTAAGGCTTCCAGAAAAGAAGCAATATTTTTTCCATCTTATTTGAAATTTACATGCCTTTATGCAGTCCAGGCATGCATTCAGTGAGCTGGCAGCATGTAGACTACTTGGGAACAGCTTTGTCAGATAAACTTGCATTATTAATGAAACTAGATTGAGTTTGGGAAGGAGTGCACTTTCAGCTGTTGACACCTGTTGCTCCATTAGTATATATCTAAGCAAATCAAGATAGGAGTTTGTTTAGCACCAAAAAAAAAGGATTTATAAAGGAGAAAAACTAATCTAGTATTTGGCTTTTTATGGCAAATATTATGATCAAGTCTGCAGCACACTTCATTGCAGCATTTTTTTTTAGTAGAAAACATATTACTTCTCATCCAAGAAAAATAAAAAGCTCCATAAGGTTCATTTGAGATGGTGGATTTAAGCTCACAAATCCTTTAAAATAAAACACTGCCATTTGTCAAAGTGGATTTGAATTCAAGTAGACCATGTGCAAAACATGACATACAAGAGTAGAAAACTGCAAATACAGTAAGTTGGAAAGAGGTAAAAAATAATGAGAATTAAATTGTTCATATACTGAAGAGACAAAATTAAAGCATCTACTCAACAAGTACACTGACTGATGTTTTACGCATAGAGAGATTATGAGAATGAGATGGAGAAGAATAGAGTCCTGGTATTCAGTATTGGAATATTATCTGAGGTAAATAAATAGCACCTAAAATCTGAAGAGGATCCAAGGTAAAAAGGGGACAATCTCCAGACTGAGTATTCAGAGACCATGTGAGAAGCCTGTGAGCTTGCTCACATCTTTCTCAGGCTTCAGTACTTCTTATAAAACCTTAAAAAAAAAAAGCTGAATATCTATTTTTTAAATCTGCAGTTTCATAATTCTCACTCTTTGTAGAAATGTTCTGTGAATTTATCAATTTCCAGTGAAGTTGCTTGATTGAGAAGCAGTAAAGTGACAACTGAGTCCCTCCGTGTCAGATTAAGCATAATATTCTTGCTTTCAAAAAGCAGTCTTCCATCACTAGATTAGACCAGTAGCTCTTCTAGGTGCAGTGACACTGAGGGCTTTATTTATTTATTTATAGGCTAAGATTAATTAAATATTAATCACTTGAGCAGCAATTTAGGAAACACTAGGTTTGCTAAATACACCATTGCTGTATAAGACAGGCAGAAGGCCTAAACTTTTATGGATCTGCCATCCAAAGTAATAAAGGATTAACAGCCATACACAAACCACAGGGTTTTTCAGTGCACAGATATCCTTGGCCTTGACTGCCAATATAATGAATTGAAATACTTTCTTAATATATATGCATTCAGTCAAGACCACTTCACAACAGTGAGATGGCCGCTGGCAGGCAGAGCTCTAAAGCTTAAAGGCAGTCTGTGAAGGGACATTGAAAGTTTCTGCTCATGGGTGGCAGGATTTCTCATAGGAAAAGGGAGGTTTCTGAAAACCAGCTTGAGAAGCACTAATTACCAATAGGAATTGCTCCTGTTACATAGACCATTTGGTGTTACACTGAGTAGAGAACAAAAACACAGGTTTATGAGTTTGGCAACTGGAAGGCTTTGCTCTTCTGGTTATTTGCAATGGAAAGCAGGTGCAGTTCCACTTGGCTGAGAAAGGCTCTGGAGAGCCACCAGCTAAACACTGCAGAGAGAAGTCTCTATTGCCAGAAACCAGTGGGGCTGAGGCTGCTACTGTGTGTTTCCTTTCAGTACCTCTGCATAGCCTAAAATGTCTCTTCCCCAAGGAAAGCTTCCCCCAAGGAAAGTTTTAGGACGAATGGCAATATTGCCCCTTACTGTCTGCTTGGAGAAATTGAGGGAAGCGCATGATAAGAAGAGTTTCATTTGCTTTTTCCTGGTGGACCTGTGAAGTAACTCTAGGGAATAAGTTATTTAATACAATTTCAAGCTATTGCCCAAAGTTCCAGCAAAACTGCATGATTACTTTAGCCTAAGTACATGATTGATAGCTTTATTTGGTAAATCTCCATAAGCATATTTCTGGGGAGTTGTTAAAGTGGTGCAGGGATACACGTGTCTCATCCCTCTAGCTCAAATGGTGAGTTATTTTTATCTCTCTGACTCTGCTCTATGTTCTTCAAATGGAAAATTGGCTCCCATTGTTTTCCATAGCATCCTTCTTTTGATTTGTGATAGGAAAAGCATGTAAGTTCCGTGAAACTTAGCTGTAGGTGGTCATTGTGTGCCTCTGCTTGTCTTTTTCAGCCCAAATAGTTCTATGATTCTATGAATAAACTTATTTTTCTCCTTTTAAAATAGCCAGTTTTGTAATCCCTTGCCAAATAAACCTGAATGTTATCTAGTTTTAAGTAATTTATCTTTTTCTTCGCTTTGTTCATCTACAGTAACTGAAGCGTCAGCCTCAGAAAATGAATTATTTTGCAGGCTGTCAGCAGTAGGCAATATCCCAGTCGTGCATACAGGACTGTTTCAACAGCCACTAGACCTTATGAAGTTATTCCTTACTGTCCAAGAGCAAACACTGGACAGGGAGGAGGACTAAAAGGGTTTTGGAGCCAGGGTTTGGTGAGCATGAGAAATGAGTTGCTGACCTTTCTGCTGAATAGGTTAGATTCACACTGGGCCAGGACCTACCAGCCTAAAAGGTCACTAATATTTCAGGTAAACAGGGACTTTAGGACATGGTTACACTTGGATTTTGTGTTTGTCACATTCTGAGAATGTACGTTACTATATGTTTAATCATTACCAGAACTGCTTTGCAAAAAGAAAAATATATTTTATGTGAGAGAATATTTAAGCTGATGTGTAAGTATTTGTGTGTCATGAAAGGAGTGTGTACAGGAACGTGTTTCTTTTGGTAGCTAAACTGCCAGTTAACTCTAATAACAAAAAATGGATGCATTGAAGATGACCTGCTACAGGCCAAGAGACTGTTTTGTATTGGGAATTGAGAATCTCCAGAATTTTGTGATTGCAGTCTGTTTTAATCATTCCAATTCTATAGCTGTAGGCTTAAGAGGAGACCCTCAAAGTTTTTCTATCTGTGAAGTCTCTATTTTAGAAATTAAATTCCTTTACAAAAGAAAATCTAAACACCATTTTTTTTCAGTGCAAGGTAAGTGCCTCATTATGTTTGTCATTTGGAAGCTTCACTCCAAGACAGAGGAGAAATGACAAGAGGTGCACTAGTCCCTGCACCTTCACCAAAAATAAATGTTTTTCCCAGGTTTCTCTTTTGCAGACAGAAGTTTCGTTTTTAGATATCTATCACATACTGACTGTGAGAGAGATATATATATATATATATGAGACTTTTGTCCATTTGGCAATAGTTGGAAGGATTTCTGAAGGTAGCAGGCCCCATGCATGTCTGTCGTGGTTTGACACTGGCCCAACGCCAGGCACCCATGAGAGTCGCTCGCTCACACTCCCCTACCACAGCTGGGGAAGAGGAGGGAAAAGAGGAAAATGGGTTAATGGAGGCTTCATGAGTGAGATAAGGAGAGCAGGAGAAATATTTCAAGGGCAAAACAGGCTCAACTTTAGTTGCTAAGTAAAATTTATTACTAACGGAATCAGAGGAGTAACGGAATGAGAAGTAAAATAAGC
>VYXC01009759.1:0-57345 GCA_013397175.1 Platysteira castanea
TTCAGCTCAGCTTCCATGCCCTCCCCTCTGCGTGGGAGGGAGGGGGCCTCCACAAGGGATTTTACTCAGGGATGGATGCAGAGCTGTGTAAGCCCTGTCCTATACCCACACCAGTCTGATCCAGCTGTGTGGGGCCCCACTGCCTGGCCAGGCACCACACTGGGACATTCACAGCCACACAGCTCTTGCAGAGGCCAGCGTGGACCTGGACGACTGCTCTGGTGCCAGACAATGACGATGACATTCTCCCTGTCATTCTCTAGAAGTAGGATCGATAAACAAAAGAGCTCATGGGCCCTAATTAGGAAAATGCAAAGATAAACCTGGTGTGCAGGCAGAATTAATTTTCATTAATTTAAATTCATTCTTTAAATTTTAAATTAATTAATTTTAATACTATTGCTTCTACTAGGAGATCTGACTGCTACAGTCAATCATTGTGATCACCTCTGCAGCACAGTTGTAGAGGAAAAGTACTCTTCCAGGATTAATGTATGAAAATTGGACTGTCACTGTTTCTATTCCTGTTTCCAATTTTATTGCTGATTATTAGAGTGGCCTTGGTAAGATCACTTGTTCACCCTGGACATTCTTTCACTTTTTCCCCTAAAAAAATTTTGTGAAGTAACTTTCAGTTCACAGGAATGACGTATATTAAGCTTTACCAAGTAAATGTGTTTTGAAATCACTAGATTAAAACAGATTATCAGTGCAGGGCATTGTTAAACTGTTTCACTGCTAAATGACTCATCTGAGAAGTTAAAAATAGAGTACCAATGGGATTTTGTTGTTCAGTTTTACTGTGACTCTAGAATTATGCTATCACTGTTGCATGGCCAACTCAAAGGCCATGTCTCCCTACTGTAAGAAAGGCTTGACAAGCCTCCGCCTGCTCTGAGGGTCTCCAGGCATTTGAGTTGTTTTTATCTGGGGCAGATGTTCACAAGAGACTATTCACATGAGCAGGAGGGAATTGATATAATGGAAATGAGTTTTTCATGCTGTTTTGAGAGAAAAAATTCCTCGAACTCTCATCCTACACTCAAAAATGAGTTTTGTGATTTTGGTAATTGCAGCTGGAGGACTTGCAAGTGAGCACACCCTGAGTGTGTGTTTCTGCTTTCCTGCCTCAAGTGAGCTTGATGAAATACTCCCCATTATTCCCCTCTCAATCAGATTTATTTCCTCATTCAGGCTAAGCAGCTTTCAGTGTACTCTACAGTCCGATATGGTGAACAGTTATGGTTCAGTACATATCCACTTCTTCAGTTTTGGTTCATATACTTCTGTATTTTTCTTGATTTTGTTTCACTGGGGTCAACAAGAAGTAGGCAATGGGAAAACAGAAGAGAAAATTGTCTGTGTGACTTTGCACGATGATTTCTGTCCATTTGTTCTTGCTTGTCTGAGTCAGACTATGACATTTAAGCCTTTTTTGATTTAGAAAGATGTATTAAAACCCATCAGTGAGTGTTTTCTCACTTGACACCAGCACAAAGTTAGTACAAGCTGCATGTGACAGGAGGAAAGATCAGTTCAGCATTTCCCTGCCTTTACCTCTCCATCTGATTATGATGCCAAGTCCCCAGATTCGCAGAGTTTTGGTGTCACCCACATCCTGGAGTTTTCCATGCTCGTAAAGGCTTGGGGACAGCCAGAAAAGAAGCACTATGTGTGGGACCTGACTGAGATCAAGCCTGTGTGGAACAGGGCCTGTGATGCTCCACAGGGGCATCTGCCCTTTCACAGAGATCACTCACCAGTGAGTCTTGCTCAGGGCCACCCTTTCCATTTGTGCAGAAGGCACTGTGGCTTTCCTGGAAACTGGTTATTGATGCTTTCTGTCTTTCAACTGCTATCTTTTATTTTATAGACCTTTCCTCTGTTCTAGTAAGATGAAGAATGCACAAAATACCATTTTCAAATGTGCTGCCCCAGCAAATAGGATGTCTAGGGTTAAACTGTGATACCTTCTGAGATGGTGGAGCCCATGAGCCTCCCTTGAGTTTTGTGTCTGACCTTTACAGCTCACTTTCTGAGCAGGTTTTCAGAAGATGTAATTTTTTTATACTCTCTAGTTTCAGTAGCAGCTCTGATTGCTGACTGGTGATGAGGCCTAAAAACTCATTTATTTTACTCTTCATTTTCTCATTCTTGAACAATGACAGGTCAGGAGGTGCTTTGGTTCTCTAGGGAATAACTTCTGTAATGTGAGCTCTATTATTTGATGGGGTACTTCACACATCCCTAGAAAGTGGCCTGGGAAGGGATGGAAAATGGTGACTCTATTAATTTAGGAGTCAGATCAGTGAATCAGGTTGATTCAGCCAGGGAGGACCTGCCCTTTAGGCAGTGAGTCTCCTGTATGAGACTCCTGGGTAGCTACAGCACGTGGATTGAAATAAGAGAGAGGAAAGCAAATCAGAATTATAGACTCATTGAAGTTGGAACCAAGGCAAGAACGTCTTGGCATGGTGCAACCTTGTTCCAAGTCAAGAATATCAGCCTTCTCAAGGTCTTGAATTTTTGCAAAGCAAAATTTTTCTTACTTCAATAAAAAGTTTTCTATGATCTTTTTGAGAGCCGGATTTGGCCATATATCTACCGGCTGGCTTTGTATTCTGGTGTCTCCATAAGCTGTTTCAACTCCTCTTGCCTGGGACACATCCTTTTTCTCCATGATGTGAGGGGCTTCAGGTGCAGGGTGCTGCTCTACTGGAAGGGCTGGAATGCTTGGATACAAGTGGAGAGCCCACCAGGTGTCTGAGCTTCCCTGAGTGTGTGGGAGATGCTGTCCTCACAGTGCAGTACAGCTCAAGGGCTGATGGACGGCTGCACCTGGCACTGGGGAAGGGGCTGTGAGAGAGGCTGCAGAACTGCACAGATCTGACTGCAGGGAGCACGGGGTCAGATACACGAGTGCGGTGTCACACGCAGTGTTTTGAGCTTAACAATTCTGATAACCCTTTTGGTTACGGCTGAATAACATCGAAGTCTGGTTGGCTGGAACACCTTGCAGCTTTACAGGACTTTTGTAGCGCCTGGAGATCTTGTGTGCCTCTCTGGAGGTCCAAGAGGTATTTCTTGCAAAAGCATATTCCTAACACAAGAAAGAAGTGTGCAGTGAACTAAAAAAATGTTTGCATAACCTTGATATCTCTGTGTAAGAATTAGCTTTTACATCTGGTAAATAAAATACTGTGTAAACTTTCTGTGGCCAAAAGATGACATTAACAGAAAATGAATTGTAATTAATCTTAGTTAACTGCTAATTACCTGTAAAATCTGATTAAAGGGAAAACTAAATTTGCCTGCAGTAATTAGTGTTTCAATATGAAGTCTATGTCCATGTAAATATGTCTAGTTCTCTGTGTTAATTTATCACCACTGTTATTTATGAGCTTTCTTTTTCTGCTTTCTGCAAAGGTTACAGGGAATGAAGGACAAAATTAAAATAATGAATCCTTGTTTATTAGCACAGCAACAGAACAATTATTGTATAGACATTTTATAAACTCCAACATTGTGATACTGTCAGAGAAATGTAATGTTTCAAACATATTAGCATAGAAATGGGCTTGTTTCTTATTGTTTCATATAGTTTTGCTTGCACTGGTTTGTCATTCAGCTGTCAGTAGAAAGGCAACAAACATTCAGGGAGAAGTGACCCCCAAGAAAGGACTGGCTATTCTGCTATTCATTGACAAATGGATTTTGAAATATTCACATAATGAAATCTCCAGAGAGAATGGACTTTAATAGCTGATGGGTTTTGTAAAGCAACATCAAATCATGGATGGACATCCAGAGTGAATTTTCAGTGCGGATATTAGGCAAGTGTATACCCAGTCAGAATGTGATTGAAAGGAGCAGGACAGTCTGACAAGTAGCAAGTATTTTCTCTGTCTTTTAGGCACAAATACGTTAACTACCTTGTCCTCCATCAAATTGTCTTAAGAATATTCCTATGCCAGGAAAAGTTGGTAGGTATCATATTCAACAGCAAAAAGAGCAATCTATAAAGTATTCCTTATAGAAAACTCACAAGCCTACACACTTCCACACAACAAGCTGTTACTCAGAACAGCCCCCGTGCTCCTGATGGAGTCAGATATTGCTGCATCTGCATCTACACTGAGGGGAAAATGCACACAGCCATCTCAGGACAACTTCCATGCAGCAGGATGCTTTTCTATGGAAATAATTCCATCTTTGAATAAAGGACATGAACAATGCTCTTAAGCACTCAAATCAAAAACTACTCCCCAGAGGATACAGAAAATCACTCCATGACTTCCTCCTGCATTAGAAAAATAACACATGCTGACCCTCTCCCTTCTATCCTTTAAACAGCTCTCCTAAACCTTACCAAACTGATTATCAGAAGCTTGATAGAATCAGGTGGTGTGAGAACAACAAATAGGAAAGCTGTCAATTTATCTCCAAAACCACCACAGGAAAAAAAAGTGTTCTTGACAACCAAATAACCAGTGAGCTCCACACAGAGAAATCTTACAGTGTGATGTACTTTCTCTAGTGTTTCAAATACCCTCCTGGAGTTATGTGAGTGAAACAGTGACTTTGCACCAAAATGCTTCTCTGCTGATAATTGGAAGAGGACAGAAAAGCCGGTAGTCAGAGAAGTAGCAAACAGCTACTTTATCTCTGTTTGCTGAGCCTGGTTCTCAAGGGAGGTGTATAAAATACCTTTGAAGAAGGCAGTTTGGGATAAAGTGCATAACTTTGCTGGATATTAGAAATACAGACACAAAGGCTTCATTTTTATTTTGAACTGCAATTTTTTTCCAAGCCTTTTTTCTTGATAAACCCTTTCTGTTCCACTTTCTGTCCAACCGATAAGGAAATGAGCCTTGTCACCTCTTCCCTTCATTACCCTTCATGATACTTTTCTCTCAAGTTGTTCAACTGATTAACATAACTAAATGAAATTCAGAACAGTGTGTCCTGCTTTGTACAGAGACTGAAGTTTGCTGCCTCTGTTTCAGCCAAAACTCTATCAATTGCTCTGTGAAAGATATTAAAATCTTCAAATCTTCCAAGCCTTATATGGATAAAACATGGGATTTAGATGTTTACAACAAGGCTACTTGTAGTTACCTCTTGAAATTGCTCTCTCATGAGAACAAGGGAGCAAAAGTTGAGATAGTTTAGTCTTTCAAGTAGGAACTGGAAGGATATCAAAGCAACTCACTGGATGTGGTGCCCTTTCTCTGCTTCTCCTTGGATTAAGGGCGTATGGATGTTCTCCCAGAAGATATGTACCATCATGTTTTGCTTATACAAAATTAAGTAAGAAAACTATAGAAGTTGTCAGCAAGATCTCCAAAGAATAGCAGTACTGAATTAGGCCTTTAACACTGTCCTAATGTGCCCAAAGATTATTGTACCAATGGTTGATTCCTAAAGGATTTCATGACACAAACTATTACATCACCTGTGTGAACCTCTTTGAGAATTTGTACTGACACGTAAATCAAGGTGGAACAGTATTTGTTTCCATACAGAGAAATTGATAAACTATTTATGTAACTTAAAGGTGATGATATCCTTGATTATTTACATGTAATCTCACAATTTTCAAGATCTAACCATTTTTTACAGAGAACCAAATTTCTTAAAAAGACAAATAAACAATATACACACAAACCTCCCAAAGAAACAAACAGAAAAAAAAAAAACAGGAAAAATAGGCTGGTAAATCATATAAAGCATATAATCTATATTTCACTGTTAAAAGATCACCTGGGCAATGCACAGTAAACAGTATCTCACACATTGACTCCTCAGTGCTTTGTGTAATTCTTAACTGGGCCGATGTCCTCAATAAAACTTTGCCTGTCTCTGAAACAACTACAGAATCATGGAACCATGGAATCGTTAAGGTTGAAAAGACCTTTAGGATCATCAAGTCCAACTGTTAACCCAGCCCTGCCAAGTCCACCACCAAACCATGTTCACAAGTGCCACATGTAGAAATCTTTCTAACACTTCCAAGTAGAGTAACTCTAAACCTTCCCTGGGCAGCCTATTCCAATGTCTGACCACTCTTTCAGTGGCAATCCTTTTCCCAATATCCCATCTAAACCTCCCTGGTGCAACTTGTGCTCATTTCCACTTTTCCTAGCACTTCTTCCTTGGGAGAAGAGAGTGACCCCCCCCATATGGCTACAGCCTCCTTTCAGGTGATTGTAGAGAATGATAAGATCCCTCTGAGCCTCCTTTTCTCCAGGCTGAGCCCCCCCAGCTCCCTCAGCTGCTCCTCCTTTGTGCTTCAGACCCTTACCCAGCTCTGCTGCCCTTCTCTGGACACATTCCAGCATCTCAATGTCTTTCCTGTTGTGAGGGGTCCAGAACTGAACAAATATAGCTAAGCCCTTATCTTTTTCTTTCCATTAATGTTAATTTAGCCAAAAAGAAGGGACTCAATCTTACAAACTAATAACTTGACTACTCTTATCTGTAATAGTATTGACAGTGAGTTTGAAGATGGTCAGGTTGTGTATCTATGGGATTAGGTTATTCTATTTCTGTCACCTTTGTCCTTTCTCAATTTCTTTTCCATATTCAGTCATTCCATGTAGTTCAAATAAAACTCTACTGGTCTTTAAACTGGGGTGATGCATCAGTCACAATGCCTGAGACCGTGAAAGCAATTTCAACCAGAATCTTTTGCAATAGACATAATATTGCTCTTACATGTTCAAAACATTGCAAGGGCATTGTAACAGATCCTTTGTGGCAGATTTTCAGACTAGTGTGGTTGTTCTCATTTTGGGATGAGAAGGCATCTCATTCATTTCATTGAGGGGAGCAGGAGGTGAGCTCAATATCCTTTAAAGAAGTATTCTGTTTGTTTAGGGGTTTTTTTCCCCCAGATGTATTTCTCTGCAGTGATTTCCTTTGTTATTTGATCATATTTAAAATTCACGCATTTGGTTGTATTTTTCAGAAACTGGTGCATCAGTAGCTCATATTCAGCAGATAGAAGCCCAAATTATTTTGGTCATTAGTTACCAAAGAAACCCTTCTTCTACTCTTCCCTTGTGTCTTATACAGAAACAGTTGTAAAATTGGATCTCTGTTTTGTCTGCTTTATAGATAAAAATTTGTAATTCTGAGAGGCTGAAACACTGATGCTTCTTTTGGCAGTGCAGCTCAACAGAAAAGCCTACAGAGGTTTTTGCCTATTTAGAGGGCAGGGAGTATGTTTGTATTTCATTCCTCTAGTGCAGCTCAGTTTCTCTCTAGAAATCCATGAAGAATACATGAATTGATGCTTTCATGCCTGCTTGGTTTTGTTCCAGTACTGCTAATACAACCTAGATTCTCTGTAAATAGGACTGGAGTTATACAATAGTAGTTTACCACTTTGGCAAGTTTCAACTACTAGGAATTGTTTGTCACTGATTACTCTTTGGAGTGCAACCTGTGTACCAGATCCAAACTTCTTCCAGACAAAATTGTCTAGAAAACAGAGACTGAGGAAAAGGGCAAAAAATCCATTACTTGTGTAACTCCTTTTTCTTACTCTGTCTTGCAGAGCTTTTAATAATTTTTTCTGAAACCCTCCAGTCTTCCAGGTGAGTTCATTTGGTAGGAAACTGTTATACCCTGGAGTAACAAACACTTATTTTCTCAGAAGATCTAATTCCAGCACACCTGAGTCGATGGGAGACGTAGGAAACTGTTGTGCCAGAGTCCTGAACTGGACCACTGGTGTGCTGCAATCTTTCATACCTGGCCTTGCATCCTTGTAGCTTGGATTCCAACTGATGCTCCTGTTATGACAATTGAATATATTAAAACCACTTAAAATACCCCCAGAACATGAGGAAAACGTAGAGCATCTCCATGAATAGCAACATCTTGCCTGGTCAGGAACAACTGAGCTTTTCACTTTTGGTAGGAAGTCCTGATCACATTGTCCTTTTGACTGACACTGAGAGCTCTATCCATTAATTTTGAAGCAGTCTGGTTTAATTTCTCTTCTTTTCCTGAATACTCTGTGTAGCAATGGGTTCAGAAATCATTGTCCCAAGTTTTAGAGAATAGGAGCCTTCACTAAAAAAAACAGCCACCCCAATGAGCAGATGGTGCTTTAGCTCCAGCACTGGGCTAGGTCTGTGTCCTTCCCTGTGCTCTGTTGCTGAAGCTAAGGGTTTCACACAGCAGGGTGATACTTAGAAATGTATTGGAGAGACAAGGTTCATGAACCTGGCTCTCCTAGGGAATATTTTGCACCAGGGTGACACACGGAACTGGGCAAATGGAGCCATCATGGGGAACTGTCTTGTAATGCCAGTGTAATTGAAACAGGGCAAAACTGTCAGTTACCAGTGAAACTTTTAATCTGAATATGGAAAAGCATAGATTTGAGAAAAGGGCAAACCTGCGGGGTTTTTTTTGGCAGCTTGCAATAATCAGAAAAGGGAATTTATAGGATCAGGTGAAAAAATGTCTTTTGTCTCATGGGACCACCTGTACATGAAAAATTTTAGATTTAAATTAGAAATTACTGAAACTTTCAGATGAATTTTCATGTGGAAAATTGAGGGGCAGTTCCATGGTAATTGAATAGGGTGAAATGTGTCAGTTTTCTGATGATTACTATCAAAGAAGTGGTCAAATCTTTAAACAGATTAAAAGATCCTTGGTTATTAAGCATTGGCTAAGAGACTTTAACAGTGCTCTCTTTATGCAGTGGGCATGTGGAGGTTTTGGCACCGGCAAGTAGAGTGGGGTGGTTTTTCTTCCTCCTAGTGTTGAGATTTAGCTCTGATTACTGAGGCTGATTCTTCTTTTATGTAAGAGACAAAAGCAGCCAACAACTCCGTCGATTAAAGCCGAACTGTATCGGAATGACTGGTGATTCTGTGTTGGAAATCACCAAAGGGCTACTGCTTGCTTTAGAGTGGGAAAAAAAAAATCATGATAATATCATTGATGGAAGACTATCCTGTCTACATCTTTAAAATTCACAAGAAAAACAAACAGAGACTTAACTGCTGAATTAATCAACACTGGCTGAATCTCTCTCCAGCAAAAGCTTATCTTCGAAAGAAAAAAAGTAAAAAAAAAGAATCAAAGAAAAGAAAAAGGAAAAAAAGAAAAAATGGAGCAAGCAGGTAAAGATGATGTATGACAGGAGTGTAAAGTGGAAGTTACAGAAAACAACAGACCTTTAGCAAGCTTTATACCCTTCTGGTGCAAGAAAACAGATAAGATTAAATCCGTGAACTTCATAAGAAAAGAGTAGAACAATCTGCTCCGGGCTATTGCAACACCAGAAGGATGTGTGAGGGTCTGAGTCAAGCTTGAATATCTTTCAGTGCTTATTTCCAAGTGCCTTTTTGGCTACTTATTCCTCTAGGCTTCTAATTTGCCTGTTACTTTGACTCAGCCTGAGGGCTAATTATGTGCTTGAAGAATCCATTAGAAAATAAACGGCATAGAAAGACAGCCCAGAAAAATGTGTTGAACGAATGCTGAAGGCAGAAATAAGAAGCATCTTCACCAAGTCTGAGGAGGAGAAGGTGAGAGCAAGTAGCCCTGCAGCAACAGCCTGCTTCAGTCTGTGCCAGCTGGTGCCCTTCCTCCTCCCACTGCCCTCAGGAGCCTGAGCCCGGAAAGGACTGATGCTGCTTTTCACTGCTGGAGGTTTCTGCAAGTTGATTCAATATGAACTGTTCCTCTCAGCTGTTCTAAGTTTCTAAAGGAGGTGTGATCAAGGACAAGTCAGGGTGAATAGGGTTCCTAATTCAGATCATGTCCTGTAGTGGATGTTGTATTAAGAGGCTACTGGATATAAAGTGTGTGATCTGAGCTAGGCTTTCCTTCCTTTAAAGTACATAGACAATGTTAAAAATGGAACGTATTTAACCGAAGTTAATCACTTTGGGCCAGATTCTCAATGAGTGCCAAACAGCTCTGACTTTCTGTGGAGATGCTGAGCTATCAGAGCTGACAGCCAGACCCAGAAGGGACAGCAGTTTGTTTGGTGTACTGCCTCACACTTCTGAGCTGCAATTATCATATTGCCTAGGGGAATTAGGCGACTTCATAAGTTCCCTAATTTCTGTTTTAGTGTTTTGAAAACAGCAGATGTAATTAGTGTGTTTTCTTCTACTGTGGACTGCATGCAGTTTTCTTTTCCCACGTTGTCCCAGCGAATCTCCAGGGTACAGGAAGGCTATAGGACCACGGATCTGCTCCTGCTTCTTCCCATTCCAAAGCCTGTCACATCCATAGTGCTGTGCAAATGATCACATTTTCTGTCTACAGCAGTTCCAAAGCAAAAATGAAAAGTCGCTCTTTCCCAAGGGCTGGGGAAAAGTTAATAGCTTTGAACCAAATGAAAAAGGTTGTTGTCTGTCTTGGTTTGTGCTGAGTATACCTTTGAAAAGAGACAGGAGCAGACTCATTTTGAAAACATCACAAGTCAAAAATTCAACTTTCTATTAATCAAATGCTTTGGCAGAAACCTTTTGTCAGAATGCTTTTTGTTGTTGCTCTTATTAATGTCGTGTTTTGTCTCTGAAGCTTCGGCTGGCGCTAGCTCTGCTTTGCCCCTGCCCCTTGGGACTGGAGTTCTGGCCCACTTAAGTCAATGTCAAAGCTGCTTTGCAGTCTCAGTCCTGCACTGAGGCCCCACAAGGGTTTGTCTGTGCCTTCACCAGTGCAGGAGGCTAGGAAAAGCTGCCTTATTTATTTTCCCACCACAGCCTACAATTAAAAGATATGTAGGTTGTTTGTCACTAGCAAAGGTATCCTTCTGTCCTCCATGTCATTATTCCAGCTGCAGCTTCATAAACTGATCTTCTGGCTTAGAAAATGAATTTATGTGGAGTCAGATATCTGAGATTAAAGCTAAAATGCTGTTTGAATGCTTTTGTGTGGTGTCATGAATATAGATCAGCTGAAACACTCCATGTATCTGTCTGTCTAATCATATACCTACTTCTTGAATCAATAAAGTTAAGCACATGGAAATCTATTTGAAATACAAATCCAGACAAAAGACACTTGCTTTCTTTAATGTTGGACCAATACTTGGCTATTTCATTAATATATTATCTCGGAAAGGTAACAGGGTTTGTCAGAGTTGAAATAAGATTAAATGAATCAGCCATTGTAGTTCATCTGTTAAATCACAGCACTTTGCTCTCAGTTTGTAAAATACTCTCCAGACTAATGAAGTGGGGTCAATCACGTGCATTTTTGGCAGAACCAAATTGCCATTAATTGTGTCATCAATTGTATGGATAGGTCAATAAACGTTGCCATTGCACACTGACTCCTGCAGTGCCAGAGGATGAGCCATTTTCTCATAGTGCCATGCAGATTTAGACTCTGCACAGATCAGTGTCTGATTTCTGCAGTGTTGGGGCTCCCCACACAGCAAGTGGTTTCCTGCAGGAATACCCCTGGCTGCGTCACCTGCAAGTGCCCCATGGCTGGAATGGCTGACTTAGCCATGGGCAGCTGGTGTTTAGCACTGAGGGAGGTGTGGGAGTCACTCACTTCCCACAGGTCCCTTTGTAACTTCAGTGTATTGAGCAATTCCTGGAGAAACATTTATTATTCACAGTTGTGCTGTTTCGGTTTGCGGTTCGCTGGCGGACGAGAGTGGCAGGAGAAAGGTTTGTGATAAGTAATGCAAGCAATGTGTTGAGTGGCTACTGCAGTGACTGCATCAGGGCACACTCTGGGTGTTTAATTTGCTAATAAAAATCACCCAGGAGCGGGAGGGAGGGGCTGTGTTGGCTGGTAGGATCACACATCCAGGTGGAGGTTTCCAGGCGGATATCAGGCGGTGCAGAGCCATCTGCTCTGACACACACCTCAGACACTCTGCAGAGGGGTTTAACCAGGCTTGTTTAACCAGGACAGAGACAGTGACCTCGGGAGGGATTTCAAAAGGGCAGGGAAGAGAGGGGGAAAAGGAGAGAAGGAAAGAGCTGCCCCATCTCAAAGGGGACAGGGTAGAAGTGACCTGCATAAAAGGCTTGGGTAAACGAGATCTCATCAAAGATTTTTTTCTCNGAAAAGTCTCACTGTCAAAACCAGCAGGGGTCTGGGTATAAGTGCAACTGGTGCAGAACCTGGTGTGAAATGTCTTCAAAAGTGGGGGAATAAGTGGATTTTTTTCTGAAGAGCAGAAATGGGCAGAGTCTCAACTCGGAGAGTCCATAAGGGACCAGAGTTACACTACACTTTTTATTTGTGGATATGTGTGGAAGAAATATTTCTGTCTAGCAAAGACGCTCAAGTTTGGGATTTGTTTGGGTATTATTGTTTGCTTGTGTGGGGGTTTTTGCCTTTTTGACTTTTTTGTTTTTTAAAATATGCTCTTTTTTCCTGGTTTGTGTGGGTGAAAACCCAAGAACTGAGCAAGTTCTTGATAAAAAAAAAATAGAGCTTCTAAGCAAACTGCAAAGAGATGAGAGCATTTTCCATTCTCCCACTTCCCCGAGGAATGTGCTAACCATTCAGCAGTTAGCTGCTCTGGGCTGGATTTCTCTCAGCCTTTCTTGTTGCAGCTGCATAAACAATTAAATATTAATTGGACTAGGAAAACAGATTGGCCATGTGCAGAATAAAGACATTCACCTGGGACATGAGTGGCCAAGTTCAGCTCTCAACTCTGAAACTGGTAAACTGTTCTGACCTACTTCTGTGTTGCTGGTCTCAGTCACCTGAATGTTATTTACCTCTCTTTGTTGCTTTCATCCATGGTGTCTCTCATGTTCAAACCATTTTAAGCACGAAACACCTTTTCTACAGATTTCATCAAAATTAGCACATTCCCAGCAGAAGTGTTACTTTCTGGGACTAGATTGTGGCAGGTTCAACACTTTTGTTTCAAAAAATTTGACTAGCTCCAAAGTGTTAAAAATATTTATTTAAACAGACCTTCTGCCACAGGTTTTGGGGTTTTTTTTCCCAGATGAACCTTGGAAGATGAAGGATGAAAATATGTTAACTTATTCTGTCCCTTTTACTGGGAGGATAAATATTATGTTGCCTTTTGCAAGTTGTGAGATGTTTTCTTAGCACAAGGCATAGCATGTGCTATCTGTCTGTTCAGAGAGAGTAGCTTCTGGATATTCATATACTGCATTTGTTGCCTCAAAAGTGCTCACAATCCCCTATATTTTATCAGCATGTGTAGTACAGAAAAAGGCCAAAGCGAGGAATCTGATGTAATGAAAATATCAAAAAGCAAACAAGGACTAGGTGTCAAAAAAAGACCCCAGAACTGGTTATACATTGTGGATACATACAGGATGGAATAAAGTTCTGGTTTTTACACTTTGAGTATTTTTCATATACCAAAACACTATTATGACATAACTTTTGATGTATATTCAGGCTATCCTGTACTTCGCATTCCCAATGGAGGGGAACAATATTAAAGCCATTGCTCAGAGTACTCTTGACTAATATAATTGTATTCAGCTTTGAATTTGGTCTCTTTTGGTCTCAGAAAGGTTAAATGTCAAATGTCCCGTTTGCTTCTCGTAAGTCTCTCAAAATTTCCGTAACTGAGATTACGCACTAGCTGCTGGAAAAAATTTAACAATGATGCTCTGTATTGAGTCAGAATGTTCTGAAAACCAGTCTTAATTGTTCTCTGTACCCTGTGAATCTTCTTAGAAGTTAGCAGGGCTGGTGTGGGAAGATCATTTGACTATTGCTTTTGCTGCCTGCTACAGCTCCTCTTAAAATTTTAAACTGGGTAAGACACAAGGGGATTTCTCTGGACATCTCAGTTGTCAAAAGGTCACAAGTTTCTCAGGAATTCACAAGGCACAAGGGGATTTCTCTGGAGATCTCAGTTGTCAAAAGGGCACAAGTTTCCCAGTAATTCCCAGAGAAGAGCTTGAGTTCTTGTCATCATTTTTAACACTGTTACAACAAGTATGCTCTCTTTGTCAGCAGTACAACGAGTTAGTATGCTCTGAAATTCAGCTGGATAACAACACTCCCCAAAAATTGTTATCCAGTGAGGCAAATAGTAAAATATAAGGAGATTTTTGTTTTGTTCTCTTTTTTTTTTTCTTTCTTATTAAATGCAATTATTAAAAGCCAAGTCATACAGTCTTTTCTTTGAGCTGTTTTAATCAGTAAAGCTGCAGAAGCTCATGTATTACAGGGGCATGTTATGGGAGGATGAAAATGATCACAGAGGGGTTTGAGACATGCAAGTAGGAATTTCAGGGGAAGAGAAAATGTGTTTCTTAATGCAGTCTGAGTTCAGAGTTGCTCCTCAAAGCCAGGTCCAGCTTTTGTCACTGGAGATACAGTAAAGGGCAAGGAGGCAAACTATTAATCAGGGGTCTGTTCTGATTTTGTAATTTCTGGTGGTCTCCTGCTTTAGAAGAGTGTGACTTTGCCACCAGCACAATGTCAAGGACAAAGCCTCCAAGATCTCCAAGTCATTCTACTGCACGCTTTTTCCCCCTTGTCCAGCTTGATCTGTGGGCAGTGCATTACAATTCCAGGAGGGCTCTCGACAAATCCAGCTGCTGGGGCAGTGAGCAGAGCAGGGATCAGAGAAATGCCTTGCAGTGAGAGCTGAGTGGAACACTGCCCCTTGGACCACACCCAGCACACTGGTAGATTGCAGCAACACTGTGGGGAACTGATATTGTTGCATGTGATGTTTCTTTTTTCCATATTTTTGCCCCGCCAAAGAAAGCCCAGCTGCCAGGACAGTGTTCACTGGTATTTGCCTTGAGATACCAACACGTGTTTACTGTGCTGGTCACGTGAAGCGTCAGAGAGGGTTTAATCATTGCAGAGATGTTGGCCTCAGGTGTTTATAAATCACAGGCAGGGACACCTTCCACTAAACCAAGTAGCTCAGAGCTCCATTCAACCTGGCCTTGAACACTTCCAGGGAGTGGACATCCACAACTTCTCTGGGCAACCTGTGCCAGTGTCTCATGATTTGAGTTCTCAAGAAAATACTGTTTGCCCTAGAAATCTGGAAATTTAAACAGTTTTGTTGCCTTGAATTACTGCTTGGCTTTCTGAATCTCTAAGAGATCATTCAAATCAAGTTAATAAACTCCCTGGACCATAAAAGCCTTTTTTTTTTTCGCTAAAAAGAAGCATTTTTTATTCATCACAAGGCTAAAGGAAGCAGAGTTTCCCAATCCCGGTGAGTAAATCTGCATGCTCACAGCTCTTATTAAGCTAAATAAGAGTTGTGGGAATTGGAAGACTCTGGAAAGGAAGTTTTAAGTCATTAAATCATTCTGATATCTCTATTAGGGCCTGCATTTTCTAACTATTTTATTTACAGCTTTGTGGCCCCTTTACACATCACAGATTTTTTTCAATGTTGCTTGATATGACACCAAACCAAGAGACCCATACCCCCGGCTGGGCAGCAGATCCCCTAAAACTGCTGTTGGGGTAGAAGTGAGAAGGAGAATTTTCCAGCATGTCCTGATTCCCATTTCACTGCACAGCCCCTCTGGGATGGGAAAGTCATTTTGCTCAGGGAGAGACAGATAACATAAACGCTTTTTTGGAAAGTGATTTAAAAAATACACCTGTAGCGTGTTTGGATTGGACATCACAGGGAACTGAAGGTCTGCAGAGTAGCTTTTCACTGCAGGAGAAAGATTTAACCTCTGTAGCAGTTGGTCTTTTTGCAGTGTGGGCTGTTTGTGAGCTCTCAGCCAAGGATATTCCCTCTGGTCCTGTGTCTGGCTGACCGGTAATTAGGAAAACCTTTGAAGTGTGAGCAGGATTTCTGATGATCCTTCGGCTTTGGGGTCATTAACAGACAAGAGGGTGGCAGGATTGGTGACAATCTGCTTTTCTAGACTTGCTGCCCTAGCTGGCATGTAAAATGTGCACTATATTGTAAATCTTAGAGGGTTTTTTTCTGCGCAGAGGTGAGGGAGGCTATCTCTCATCACTGTGACACTGGCTGGAGACCTGGGTGCTGTGCTGGGAGGCACTGGGGGAGTTTGGCAGGTTAGACTCTTCCTTCATTGGAACCAGTGGGACTGTGATTTTTTTCTTGTTAGTCTCTGTACCTTGAGCCTGCTTCAAGCAAAGCAAGCCCAGGAGTACCTCAGCATTCCACAGGAACACAGGGCAGGCAACTCCTTATGATTTGCCTAAAGTGAAGCTAATACAGTTCAGCCCGACTAATGATTTAAAAATCAAATCAGACACTAAATCCGGTAAATAAAGTTGTGAAACTTTGTTTTCCTTTGTCACCATTTGCTTCCACAAAGCATTCCTAGAAGCAAGGAACCCTTCCACTGATCAATCTTACTTAGCAGGGGTAAGCAGGGATACAGCCCCAGCATTTCACACAATCCTACAGGGCTGAACTGACACAAACTGGGTTGTTCCACCACTTCAAAAGACAGATGTAGTAGAAAATTAATTATAATATTGATTCCAGATTAGCCAGGTTTAATTAAATGGTTTGTTCAATACAAGGTGATTTTTAAAATGCATTATACAGTGCATTATTTACAATCTCCACTTAAACAAAAAGACCCAAATATTTTATGTAATTAAAGAAATGGATTCTGAGGTGTAGCTCTACAGGCTAAATGAGTAGGCTTGGTGCACTCTTGGAGATATTTGCTCTACAAAGAACATAGGAATGACCTTAGGAGAGCAGACAGAGGACCCATCTAGTCTGGAGCCTTGTCTCGGGCAGTGTTCACTCACAGATTGTTGTAGAAGGGTATAAAAAAGGGCAAATGCACAACTGTATTTTCTCAAAACAAATTTTCCTCGTTTCCAGCTATAGATGGAGAAGGGCTTGCACCATCAAATACAGCTTTCTCTAGATGTAACCACGTTATGTCACTGAAATCAGTGGTATTGCAATAGATTTACACTGCAGAAACAAATATAAGGTCTAGCTTTAACTTCCTGCCTGGAGAATGTCATTGAGTCCCTCACTGACTCCAAAAGAAACAAACAGGAAAAGGGGATTTTATTGCATTATCCCTCAATAAGACCAAATGGACACCTTTAACAGGAGTCAGCCTACAGTAAAAGCCAGGAGTGTAGTAGTATGTCAGTGATAAGAATCACACATCAAGATTATGAAGATGAATTATACAGTGGTTTGCTGTTTCTTTGACTCTGAAGATTTCTCAAGAGAATTTGAGGTTTAGATACAAAATGTTTCTGGCTGATACAGGTGCTCATATGGTTGCTATATCTTGCTGATGTTTTCCCCTAAGCTGATATATTTAAATAACATCTAAGGTTTGTGTCCTGCAGTCCTATCATCACTGACACTCCTTAAGCAGCAGAAAATGAAAGGAGATTAGTATCTCTGAGCTGGAGAGACTGGGCTTGACATTACAATTTCCAGGGGTAGCCAGCATCTCAGGCTTGTCACTACAACCATGTGGATCTCATGATCCAGAATTTTGTCTTTGGCACGGATGAGTCAATGTCCCAGTGTTGAAATGTGTTCAGGAGAATGGAAAAACAGCAAAAGGTTGTGTTCTCAGCAGTCCCTGCGTGGCCTGTTTCTCATCAGTTCCCCAGTGCTTGTGTTCCTGACCCATATCGTTAAAACCCTGACCACACACTGCCACTACGAATGCTGCAGCCTTCTCTGCCACTATCAAGGATGTTCTGTAGCCACCAACATATCCACAAGTTTCCTGTGAGGATTGGAGTGTGGCAGATCTGGGGCTCATCTGTCTCCCTCCAGCAAAACATGAGTGGAGGAGGAGGCTTAGCTGGGTTGTAAGCCACAGTTTATATCACAATTCTTCACAATATCTGGCATTTCTCTTCATGTCCCTGCTCCGGGAGGCAAGTGGCTACATGCAGACCTCAACTTAGAGCAGTCAAAGAGGTGAACAAAAAAACCCATGAAATAAATATGTTGGAAAGATCAAATACAGAAAGCTAATGATAAATTCCAGGTTTCATGTTGGAAAATATCCACGACTTTGCAAATAATCTCATAATTTGGTTTGTGTTTGAGTCTGCTTGATGATCTTTAATTATTGAAAGGTTGGCAGAGCTCAGTTAGTGCCAAAAGTTGAGAATTGTTCTTGTCTGTGTTTCTTTGACCGTGATACTGACATTTGAGTTTCCTGTGCAGAGCAGATTAGTTCAATGTATGAGATGTGCAAGTCAGAGCCCTGGTTTGCAGGATATTTTCGTTTGATATGGGAGAACTTCCTAAGAAAAAAGTGTCAGAAGTGTACTTACAGAGGGTTTATGTGCAGCAAGGCAGGGAAAATATCTGCAGTCATATAAGGTTGCTCTATTATGGAAAGAAGGCAGAATCCTTGAGCATGGCAGAGCTCTTCCCATACCTGCATTTTTCTATTTTCTTAGCTTTTTTCTGGATGGAATCCCAGCCAAATCTCTTCTCTGTGGTGGTGAATCAGTGGGAATGCTCTGTGCATACTCATTAGACTTCAAAATCCTCATGCATAAAGGAGGGCTCACAGTCAGGGCAAGTGATGGTGTTCAACCAACTGCATTCCTATTGAATCTCTTTTATGTCCAGTGCTGAGAATTGCCACACTTTAAGTTGTAGTTTGGTTTTGGGGTTTGGGGTTTTTTTTCCCTCTTAGCCTGTGTTTCCCCACTTGGGAAATACTGTGCTGTTTGGTAGATGTTAAGCAATTAATAAACTGGCATATTTTGCATCCCATTATGTGGACAGAATGACAGAGCTCTTCTTGTGTGTGCAGATAAAGGCAGCACCATTTAATTCCCTCTCCACTACTGAAACATGTCTGGTCTGTGCTAGACTTGCACCATACTGCTGCTGCAGGATTGGGGTTTTTTAGTGCCACAAATATTCGAATATCTTACACTGTGTGCTGCTTTAAAGGATTTTTGTTTCATTATTCAAAGCTGCCAGGAAATTATTTTTACATAGCTTATCTTACCCTTTTTTCTAGTATTAGTAATTCTATATGGCAAGGCAGTTTTGTCACTGGCTTGGGAAAGGTTTGATCCTCTGCTGCCAAATATGTCTTATGTGACTTTGGGTGCTGACTGTTGGTAAGAGCCTTTTGCTATAAACAGGTCACAGGCAAGCAATGATGTCTCTAATGCCTTGATTATCATGCAAAATTTGTGTTTCATATTTATGTGACATTTATTTTGAGAGTTTTTGGAGAAAAAACAACCCAACCAAAAAACCCTAATCCTGTAGTCATTAATTTAGGGCCACGTATCCTTCACAGAACTCTCTACAGAACAATTTTCAGGTCTGGATTGAGAGCTCCTAGATGAGTCTCACTGCAGGCATGGCCAGATCCTCCTCTGGAATCATCTGCCCAGGACTTCTGCTGCACAGTTTACCAGTAATCAGGGAACCATATGCTGTATTTCACAGTTAAATTGAAACAGCCTTCATTTCCACCAATAAGAGTAGTAGGAATAATTTTATATTTTGCATTTAATTAGAAAAAATGAGTAGAGAGTGTGTAATTTTCTTTTATATGACAATTAGAAATGTGCCAAAAAATTCAGTCTGGAATTTATGTGCAGCTATCCTTAGCCATTAGTCATCATATTTACTGCCAAATAAATGTGATTTTTAGCAGAATTTCTGTGAAACTGCAATTACAACTAGGGAATGAGTAGATTAATCCCATCTGCATGTTTCATATGGATCTTCCCACAGATATTCTGCATCCCCTCTCCACATGCTCTATTCATGGCTGACTTATTGAATCCAGTAAAACTGGGAGAAGGAAATTCTCTACACTCTTCAAATGAAAAACTGAATTAATATAACTTAACCTTATTTAGCAAAACAACCCTACATTTTCCTATGCCACCTACTATCATGGCAATTTGAGCAGGCAGAATGCATCATTTTCCTTTGAGGAGAATACTGGTTGGAGTTCAGGACCCAGTGCTGCAGACCTTCCTACTTTTGCTAAAAACAGGGTGATTTAGAAGAGAAAGGACTAAAGGATCAGACCACGACACAGAGAACAATGGAAGTATTGCATGAGGTGAAAAGGGTAATAAATCATGTCAGGATTAAATTCTTGGTTTTCATTTTTTTTTGAGACAGTATGTTCTTCCAGAAACTCCTCTCCTTTAAAACAAGTATGGTCCAGAGATTTGTTTTGTGAACTAATTGGGATTACTTGTTGTGGAAGTTGTTGGGTGATAAATTCAGATGATGCTTTGCAGATGTCAAGAATCATGTTTTGCACTTGTATACAATACACAAAACCTTGCCAGGTATAAATCAGACTGTGCACTGGTGAGGTCTGTGCATGCAATTTGCAGCTGGAAAAGTGTCTCCCAGGCATATTCATAAACCCCCACACTGCAGCACATACATGAGTAAATGAGTTGATATCAGGGCTGGACAGAGAACTGAGCACTGCCCTTACTGCTCCTCTTGGCTGCTCCTCAGCACTTTTTTGGCTCATGGCAGTCAGTGCTCTCCCAGGAACATGAGAGGAACAGTTTGGGGCACAAGGGGGCATGACCCTTCCAAAAATGGCCATCATATTTTGGCCTCTGAAGCAGAGAATCAGTTCTGGCATTTTCTATTGAACAAAATGAATTTTTCAACATCTTTTACTGAGGCATGTGTTGGTCCTGTGTTTTTCATAAGAAAAGGCTTCTCAACTCTCTCAGAGGAGAGTTGTTCCAAACTAAGGATCATGAAATCTGAGCCTGACATATTCATTATTACTAATGGTTAATCTGTTAATTGCAATCATCTTTAATAAGTTCTTTGTTAAATTACATTTTGAAAGTGAAGAATATCTGAAGGAAATATCTTCTGAAATTTTACTGAAATGTTCCACTGAACCGATCCACTCAGAAGACCCTGTTCACATTTGCAGGTTGATATTTCTGCAAATATTGCTCTTTTAACATGTCTTAGGGAGTTAAACTGTACCCATATGATTATTACAGCCATTTGCTGGACCATCTGTCTTTCAGGACTATCAGAAAGTCTAGATGGATGATACTATAATTTGGAACAAGGTATTTCATTCCCTTGAATTTACTAATGTCAGACAATATATAGCTCAGTTCTATTTCTGGTAATGATGATCTAATTGCCTCAGCCAGACTGCGTCACCTCATTGGGAGTACAGATTTGTGTGATGCCTGCTCAGTCAGGGGGAGACCTAGAAGGGGTCATGCCTCAATACCCTATCGTATGATTGTACAAATGGCATCTTCAAAATTAAGTGGTTCACGAGTGTGATCCATTTATTTCCTTCTCATTTCCATTTATTTCCTTCTTATTTGAGCAGTGAGCATGTCCATAGTGCAGGGGAGACACTGCACCCCACTATGCAGCACAAGCTGTGTGGAGACACCACAGGACAGTCACAGAAAACCCTAGGTTGGAGGTACTGCTGCGGAAAGGTGGCCCAAACCCATTCCAAGCAGGGCTGAATTGCATTTGTTTCGTGTTACTCAGGGCCTCATGCAGCCCACCTGCAAAACTCTGCAAGGGTGGGGATGACACAGCCTCTCTAGCCTTTGTTGCAAAGATTTACCACTCCTATTAGGATGATTTTTTCATGTCTTATCAGAATTTCAGAATTATCAGAATTTCAGAATTTCCCGTGTTACAGCTCATGGCCTTTGCTCTTGGACTTTGTTGTGCATGAGAGGACTACCAAAAAAAACTTTCTCTGTTCAACAAAGGTCCATAAAAGCAAAGCAAAGAAGACCTGGGAACAACAGAGACACTCCCATTCATTAGCAGTGTTCATGTAGAAGTTGCCTGTACACTGATCATCAGAATCAAGCTGTGTGGAGGTATAAAGTGTCCCTTACACACAGAGGTATCTTTGCACAGTCTTTAATGTTCACCCCAAGCTGTTTTCTACACTGGATTCTCTATCCTATTCATTCTCCAAGCTTGACGACTTCAGAGATTAAGCAGAGCTTGCGTAGGGAAGTTTTCTTCAGGATTGGTTGCAGAAGGTGAGATTGACATAGTGAATGTTACACTAGTCAGTTCTCAGATTAGAAGTAAATTTGGGCAGTCATCTGTCTAGCCTTGATTCTCTGTTTATAAAAAGAGGATGATAATTCTTACTTGCTTTAAAAAACTGTTAGGAAGAAAGATTCCATAAGAGACTCTAAGTCTCAGAAGAGGTGGTGTCCAGGCAGGCTGGTGACAGAGCCATGCCCAGTCCTTCCAGGCAGGAATGAGAGGTTGAAGCAGCACTGCAGGGCTGAGCTTTGTCCTGGAGGCTGCTGCAGAGGATGTGCAATCCACCATGTGAACAGTGGGAGAGCCCAGACTTCACAAAGTACTCAGACCTCGTCTGAGGGTGTTGAAATGCTAATGGAAAACTTTCAAGGGAATTAATAACCTTTAAATGTAATGAGACTTGAGTGGTGAGTTATGAAAAGATGAGATATACAAATAGAATAAAAATAATCAATGAAAGAGCAGCACTGAACATGCCCACAGGGTGAAACAAATTTTGTGAAATAAAGGAGATACCAGGATAAACCCAGGATATGGTGGTGTATCCAGATGCTTACAGCCTGAAGAGACAGTGTAAGCCTTGGCTTTTTCTAATTCCTGAGACCCTGATGTTGCAACCTGGGTCATTTAGTATGCTTTCTTTTAAACATTTAACAGTATTAGAATTAAAACATCTAAACCCGGACAAACATTTTTGTAGGCCAAATACATTAGCACTCATGTGTAACAAACATGTTGCCTATTCAGATTATTTGCGTGGTGCTTTAGAGAATCAGCTGGTAGTGGGTATTTTGCTGGACATGTGGAGATGTGTGATTTGTGGTGAAGGACAGACCAGCCACGGATCTGAGCAGATGGTGGTCATTACTTGTGCCAACATGCGACTGCATTTAATTACAACAGAAGTGCTGAGGCAGATTATTTCACTGGGCTCTTCACATATATCTTCCTAGCAAAGTGAGTAAGTATTCAAGGAAGCTTTGCATATAAAGTATCAGAACTGAAACAGACTCACTTTAATCAGTGCTGTATGACACAGTGTCTAATATTCAGAAATTCCTATTCTCGTATAGATTTGCAGACAGTTCTGCCAGTTGAGAGCAACAGAATATCTTCTCAGTGTGCAGCGATCACTTAATGCAATTCAGTTTGGTGGAAGCTACATTTTTCCTTGAATTCATGAAGCAGTAGAGTAAACTGGCTGCTCATAATAAATATGTCTGCACACCTTAAAACACAAATGCAGCTTGCCATTTTGAACCACATTATATGGAATTATCTGTAATGCAATATGATTTCATCTTGGGAACCTCACTGTTTTATGTTTATATGCTCTCACTAAGTCATATTTTCAATTTTTATGGGTTATTTTATTATTGTTTTGCTAATGACACTTAAACCTCTTTGTTTCTCCCTCATAATGCTTCTTCAGTGACAGATAGTGTGGTCTCTTGGCTGTGAGTTTGTGGTTGTGGAATAATTTTTAGCAATTAAGCATGTTATTGATTAAACTGTTCCTTCTGTTCCATGATTCATGTCACCAGACAGTGCACAGGGAGCAAAAAACAGCTGCAAAGAGAGCAAAGTGTAGAAAATGAGGGTTGTGTTGGATTCTTCCTCATCAACCCCAGCTTTCACAGAGAATTCTCAGCCTCAACAGCATCTTGTAGCCAGCAGCCCGTGGTGAAATGCTCCAGTAGAAAACCACATGCCACATGTAGAATTAGCACATGAAGTGAGTGCTGCTGGAAGCAGTACAGACATTTCCTATGTATTTTGAGGTATGGACTGGAAAAGGTGTAAAAATCTACAGGCCTAGTGGTCTCTGACATTGTATAGCCTCACTTGCCTCATATGGCTGAGGAATAGGCTTGCAGAAATGTTGTTCTGTTTTTTGCTAAGCCTTCTGTTATAACCTTAGAGTCAGAGATTTTCACACACTTTCATGTAAATAATGGCCAGTGTTTATTTAACTGTCTTTTCTGTTTTTCATTCCTTTTGTGATAAGAGAAAGTTTGATGAGCATCCTTTTTCTCCAGTGGGATTAAGGAGGAAGTGACGTGTCCTCCAATCCCTTGTGGAGTTGCAAACCCTATAAAGTATCAGAAATGTAAATAAAGTCTCTCTTTCTCCCTCTTTCCGCTGAACCTAGCAGGTGTGAGAGTGTCCTTTATTGTGCCTTTACCGGCACACAGAAACAGCTCTGCCTGGGATTTAGGGACTGCTTTTGTACTTACAGAAGGTACAGTCAGCATCCCTGGAAGTGTTCAAAAAGCAAGTAGACGTGGTACTTCACCACATGGTTTAGTGGGCACAGTGGTGTTTGGTCGAAGGTTGGACCTGATGATCTTAAAGATCTTTTCCAACGTTCGATTCTAAAAGTCTTTCTAGTTATTTCAGAGATTCATCTGTCTGCCTTTATTCTAGGTCCCATGCTGTCTGCATTATGTCCTGTAGCTTAAATTTCCATGGACCAGCACATAATTTTAATATCAAGGGAATTATGATTAAACCATCTGAAAGCCTTTGTTCCTTTATGAATGTAAAAAGCAGTGAAAACAAAGTTCTTTCTTTAGTAATAAAATCTTATGCTTGTGGCCATACGGCTGATTTTCCTGCCCAGCTCTTACCTGGCTGCCAGAGCCACTGGTGCCTGTTGATATTGTAGGGACCATTCTGTGCTTTTCAGATGTTTCCACTGATCTTTTGATGTGCTTCAGAATCAGCAATTCTAAACTTGTCTGTATCAAAATACCTGCTAATATTCTAGTAATAGGGGCTTCTGCTTCATCCTTTTAAGGCTGGTTCCTGGGCATCCCCAAATGATGTTGCTCCTTTTAGGGACTTTAGTTACATGAGATTAGGGCTTCAGACATTCTTAATGTGCGTGGAGTGGATGGAATTTTGGTTTTTGGTCGGTTCTGGTGAGTATCTGGGGAAGAGGAGCAGCCCAGGCATGTCTGAATGGGAGCCCCAAGGTGAGATGTGTAGGGGCACAACCAGGGCTAGCCCAGGGTTGGGGAAGGCATGTTCTCCTCCTGAGGAGGAGATAGAGACAACACAAAGTCTTGCAATTTATTCTTTGAAGCTTTGCAGGCAACTGACCTCCACTTAAGCATTTTGTACTATATAAATATTTCAAGTGAGCCATGAATCAAGATTAGTGCGTTAGGTGACTACCAAATCATTAGCAGTGCAGGATGTAATAAAGTTGATGCCGGGGTTTTATTAAACAGGGTGTGTTGGTCATTAAGGTAAAGTAATGGTGGTGTGTAAATGTGAGAGCAGAACCAAATTTCCTCTGAGTGTCTCATCTTAAACAGGTGGTAATGGTAGGAATGGCAAGTAGCAAGGCAGGAAGTCAGGCATTATTTAAATCTCTGTAGTGACTGAATTCTGATTAACAGATTTGCTGCATCTCTTCTCACAAAGAAGATGATGCCAAACCTTATTTTCTGTTAGGCCTCCAAACCATAATTTGGTTAGTGCTAGGAGAGCTGATTTGTCGGAGTCAAAACCAAATACTGAAAAGAACACAGAGCTGGGGAGCAAAGCAAAACTCAGGGTTTGCAGCAAGTACACAAATGTCTGGTCTTCTCCTTTTTTTAGGTAGTAACAGAATAATAACAGTCAATGAAACATTTATAACTCATTGTCAAAATAGACTATTAGAGAACAAATAGGGAAAACCCCAGAATCTATTAATTCTCTTTATGCTTGAAATTTCCCTAGTTTCAATGATCATCATCCACTTAACTTATTCATTTTGTTTGTGCCCCACATAGTCTGAGTTTGTGCTGTTAAAAAACCAAAGATTAAAAAAAAACCACAAAAAAACACTTGCAAAGAATTACTTGGCTAAGAGCTGAAAAGTTCACAATGTTGGCATTTTCCTTTGTGTGCATTCCTGTGAATTCCAATGATGAGAACATCAGCCTGTTTAACAAATGTAGCCAGGATTTGTATTCAAGCAGGAATTGTTGCCCTTGCCCCTGTGTCCATACGGGCAGGGCTGGCACTGCGCTCCCATCTCTTGGTGGGCTGGGGTTGGTCACCCACAGACCAGGGAGATGGAATCCCCTTCACTGACACTCACTTGTTATCTCTGCTGTCAGCAGCTTTCTTCCCCCTCCCCTGCTGAAACTCAGGCTTTCTGTGACTTTTAGGCCATCACTGTTGATTTCATAACTATTCTGAGCTCCTGATGGTATTTTTTTTTTTTACTCTGCAAATTATTAGCTTGAGATATTTGTGCTGGTTGTCCTGCTTATTTCCACTGTAGTCTTGTTCAGTCTTGTTTGTTTGTATCTCAAATAGGAACTTTACCACTCCGACTCTTCTGGTTTCTGATGAAAGTGCTGCTTTTATCATCTTTACATCCCCTTTTGCTTTTAATTCATCACTGACGTTTCTTACCCCTAATACCACTACATTTCAGGGATCCATTCAAATGATGGATCCATCTTATCCATACCAACACACCCCTGGCTGCAGTGATTCTCTAGCCAGGATGGGAGCTTTCTTTCTTTGATTTTTTTTTTTCCTTTTTCATTTAAAAACAAATTCAGAAGATTCAAGATTTTGATCTGCTCCTTGCTGGGGAAAGCATTTTTTGTTCACCATTTTCTCATCCCCAGCATTCTTCTTGAAACATCATCCACCCTCTTCTCCAGCTTATTTCCTTCTTTGCAGTCTGGAGCCTTTATAAATACAGCAATTACAGGTAAAATGCCAACACAACATTTTTCAATGCCCAAATTCTGCAAACCAGAATTATACAGTTTTTAGGGGGAAAAAAAGTCCATGGTGACTTTAGAAACTGATAGACAGGATTAAAGGGCTTTACTGAAGAATTTACCTTTAAGTAAATGTGTGTTTTAGCTGATGGCTTTGCCCTGTGTGTTTTTGCCCTGATGTTTTTGCCCTGTCTTTTGTAATACATTGTCCTTAGCTGAAGTAAACATTTTTTGCATTGCTTATTTTTGTGAGCAGTAACTAACTTGTGATTTAAATGATCAATTTATAACTCTCTGAGGTTTCTACCTTATTTCATGGTGATTTATTTTTGTGTAGAATGTACTTTTACTGCAAGTGACATTTCAAGAGCATATTGCAGTCTCTGGAGTCCTTGAACTATTTCCAAGCAGTGAGCCTGCTGAGGTTTACGCCAGTTTGGAAATCTGTCTGTTGGGTTGATGGATTATAGTCCATGTAGTGAGCACTCAGCCTCCACAAGGTTCATGGCATCTTCACCTTTAAGTATCTAATTTATGTAGAAATGCCAATAAATTATTTAGAAGGGCATGCTTGCTGATATCAGCAGTTCTGGAGCAACTAAAAATGGTATGACTTTGAAAATCATTGGAAATGTTGGCAGGTCTTCAACAATTCTTAATAGGTTCCAAGTATTAAATATTTTAGAAGAAAAAAGCTGGTTTGTATTCTTTTCCCCAAGATTTTCTTGTCAGTTCTTTAGGAATTTATCAGATTGTTCTTGGAATAAAGTTCACATTGATCCTGGAAAAACATTCATCCCAGAAATGTGTGAGAGGAGAGCGAACTTTCAATAAAATAGAAATATGAAAGAGCTTCTTCCTTACTTCCTGGCTCATTAAGGGTTTGTTCCTGAGTTTGCAGAAACCTCACATCTCTACCAATAAACTTCATACAGATACATGTTCAGGGGCCAGGCAAGGATCCAGGTTAGCACAACATGCAGAGCAGCTGATGATGTAGAAATTTGCCCTGAAAGCCCAGGTAATCCTTCTGGAGAACTGCAAATGTTGACTCTTCAGGTTAAATACCTAAATCTGTCTGAGGGTGTCTGTCAAAACAGCAGTGTTTTTGCAAGTGCTGAACACACAAGTTCTTTACTAAATCAACAGGAATTTGAAAATCACCTTGTAGACACAATCTGATAAAATTAACATTTATTAATGTACAGGCTTTGGAAGAGAGAGCAAATCCTGGTTGTGCCACCTCTGAACTTGGGGTTTTTAAGATACCACCAGTCAGAGGACCATTTGTAACTCTCTCCTTCCCCCAAAACTTATTCTTTACCCCCTGCACTGAGGTATCCCTGAAAGCAGAAAAAACAAGCAAAGGCAGCAAGTGAAAATTATCTTTACTAATTTTTATTTGATTGCAAATGCAAATTCTCATTGCACTGCTATGTTATATTAATAAAAGGCAGGTGCTGCTGGCCTTCCCCCACACTGGGTGTCTGTTCAGAACCAGGGCTTCTGCCTCTTGGGTCTCTAAAGGTCAGGGCATTACTTGGCCACCTATTCTAAAAAGAAACATACATGTGTAGAAGGTGATTTTCCTTTTACTAGTTTAATTAATATTTATAGCAAATAAGCAGTCACTGAAAACTGGACTTAGATTTTAACTTCATGCACGAATGAGAAAACAAGCTGAACTGCAGATAATATTTTACAGGAATATGACACAGTATATTGATTTTCTTTAATCCTGAAATTCACAGGAGTAGTGGTGCAGCTTTGTCCTTAGCTGGGATCTGTTTATCTAAAACTTTAATGACTAATTTTTTTTTTAATTTTTCTCTTGCAAAGCCTAATTGAATTTTGCAAGCAGGATTAGATCTTTAAACTCTGAGGCACTGATGGGAATGATTATGGAAAACCAAACTAAAGCAATTGTTATTTGCAGTGACAGCACAGTAAGCTCCTTTCTAAAGGTGTCACGTGCAAACAGCTGCTAACTTAGCATGGATCTGGCTTAGGGCTTTCCACCAATTTGGAAAGCTCGTGGGTTTTCACCTGAAAGAGTAACTGTGGGACACAGAGTGCAGTTTTTGCATGTGAACACACACTGCTAGGAAGGGGAGTGACGGGAGGTAGTGCCACCTGCTCGGGCTTTGGTGCTGTACTGGTGCTACCACCTTCTGCATCCCTGTGTCAGCTCACTGCCTGTTTCAAAGGACATATCCATCACATGTGTGCAAGGATCTTATTTGAACCAGTAAACATATGGTGAGCATAGCTGCTTTTTGCTGTGGCCAGAATACTGAATTTTTAGGTGTGAATCTGCTGCAGGGCATTGCCTTGAGGCAGGATGAGGTAGCAGAAGACAGAGCTTCCTGAAATAGATCCTAATTCACACGAGCTTGGTTTGTATTAACAAATTAATTCTTTGACATTGTGGAAATGTGTAGAGGTAGAGGGAGACTCCAAAAACCCTTTCTTGTGCGCAGGGTTGGTAGAATCTCCTTAAAAATTTCAGAAAATGTTGTGGTTTTTGTCTGCTGGCTGTGTCAGAGGTATACTAATGATGTTAAAATATTTCAGGTTGTCAGCAGTGACTTGCTTAACAGGGGCTTTAGGGTCGACATTGCCTCTTCTAATTAAGCCCTTTACAAGTAATGTCAGGACAATTTCTAACACAGGGAGGTCACAGTGTTGATGGAAACATTTAGTGTCCACTGCCAAGACTGAAGAGAGTTCAAAAATCTGGTTATTAAGCAGAGTGACAGTCACCAGTGGTAAATTCCCTTTTATTTGTGGTGGGCAGATGAGTGTGTGCATCTCACCCTCCCAAGGCAATGCCAACCCAAGCGTCACCATCTTCTTTGGAACCTGCAGTAAATTCTGGTAATTGCTAATTTATCCAATCATCCCATTACCTCACTGGGAGGCTGGCTGAATTTAGAGGAGTCTGTAAATGAATTAATAATGTGGCGAGGGATAATATCTGAGAAAGGAGTAAAGAGGTGATGTTAGAATAGGAAATACCCTTTTTGAATAGGTATGTTTATATTGTTGTCAATTATTGTCATTACATTTTGTTCCCACAAATGTTTTTTGGCTGCTGCAGGAATGCTTTTAGTTTTGCATTTATTTTCAAGCATTTTTCAAATTATTTGATGTGTGCTGGGCTTTCTCTTTCATCTCTCTCGGGAAACATTCCTCAAAGACAAGTAAGGACCTCTCTGTCTGTCTCAGGGACTGTATCTCTGATGGCTGCTTTGATGAGTAAGGAACCATCTGTCTGAGAGTAGCTGGCATTCATGGAGGGGGAAAGACAACTTAAAGCTACAAACTAAAATAAAACTAATGGTTGTATCCTACAATGTCTTACAGCATCATCCAGAAGAGCCTTGCTAGTCAAACTGAATGAGCTGCCACTTGAAATGCTTAATCCTCTCTGAGCACTACCAATCTAAACAGAGGCAGCAATAGAGAATGTCGTATGTTATTCTCCTTGAATACATTTAAGAAGGGTGTAGGTATGTGAAACTACAGTTTTATAACTTGGTTTGAAATGAGAAAAATGGAGTATGAAATGCGATGAAAAGGGCAGTAAGGATGAAGATGAAAGTACAAGATCTATATTTCCAGTTTCGTTTTTAATCCCTATCAAGTCCATGAGAGAAGTGAAAACAGAGTATGAGCAATTGATATAGAGGTATTTTTTCCTAATATGTTAATGTCTTTATTATGAAGTAGCACCTGCTACTGCATCGAAGGTTATTAGATTGTGTGTGCATGAAGCAATACCCACAGAAGAATTTTGATGAATAACCCATAATAAATCATATATCACAAGTGCACGCAGTTAATATCAAGATTAATTATGCAGTGGCTTGTAAGTCATTATATCATAGATATCAATCCTGAGGTTTAATTTTTCTCTAAAAACTGATGAATTCTGATAGAACTGTTTAACTCTTTATAAGCCTTCTTGAGATGCAGGCCAAAGCAAGGCAAGGAAACTGGGACATTGGTTTAGTTCTGCAACGGAGTGGTTAAATCTACATCATCAATCATGCAGAAATCTAATTGGAGTTTTTGTTTTCTGTCCCAACTTTGTGAACACCTTGCTGTGTTTTTTGTTCCGAAGTTCGTGGTAGAACCCTGTTTTTCTCATTTTTACACTCCTGATAATCTTCTCTTGTAATGATTATATTGTGGCACCATTTTTATCTGATTTATTAAAATTATTAAAGAGCAGGAAAACACAGGATACATTCTGCCATGTTGATGAAGTTTTATGAGCTCTTTAATATATTGTGTCAAATATAATTTATATTCTTGAGCCATTAGTGAGTTGTGTTAGGTTTGAGAGGCCAGGTTTTGGTAGTGGGGGGGCTGCAGGAGTGGCTTCTGTGAGAAGCTGCTGGAAACTTCCCCCATGCCCAGAAGAGCCAATGCCAGGCAGCTCCAGGATGGACCCACTGCTGGACAAGCATCTTCCTGTACTGCTGGGGGGAGGAGGCAGAGCTTGGGAGGGAGGGAGGGGACAAGGAAGGTGTTTTTAAGATTTATTTTGCTCCTCATTATCCTGCTCTGATTTTATTGGTAGTAAATTCAGTTGTTATCTCCAAGTTGAGTCTGTTTTGCCCACAATGGTGTTTGGTGAGCGACCTCTCCCGATCCATGTCTCGACTCATGAACCTTTTGTTATATTTTCTCTCCCCTGCCCAGCTGTGGAGAGGAATGAGAGAGTGACCTTGGTGGATGCTTGGCATCCAACCAAGGTCAACCCATCACACATGTGAAACACCACAATATTTAATTTCCCTTCCCAATTAAGGGTCAGATCCACTTTGAGGCAGACACCCAAGAGCTGGGCTCGGCTCCCCACGCTGTGCAGAGAGGACTGGGTGCTGCAGGGAGGTGGTGTGGGAGTTTGTGCACGGGGCAGGCACGCCCCTGCCAGGGAAAGGATATCCCTGTTGCAGATACCTGTGTTGGATCTTGGGTCTTTCTCTGTAGAGCAAGTATTTATGTTGGGAAGCCATACACCAAAATGTCTGGGAAGTGCTGAAACACTCCTGACTGCATCCCACTGAAGTACATGGGACTCAAGCAGAACTCTAAATGGTTACCCTACTACAGAAAGATATCCTATTAAATGCTTTTCATGAATCCATCTACAGCTGAGCCTGTGGGCATGTGGGGCCAAAGGAAACCACTGCCCTTTCCTGGCAATATTTTCCCTGTAGATGCAGGAGAGCATCCCATGAGAAAGGAGACAGAAGAGCCATTGTGCAGTATCATGCATTTACTGACACCACCATTTATTTATTTGTACCAAAAAGATTTAGTAAAGTAACAAACAGTGATTTTAGGAGCAGCCCATAATATACAGTGTTAAATCTGTATTTGGATGAAGAAATCAACAGTACTCTGAGGCACACTGTACAGTTACTTAATGAAACACTGACTGACAAGCAAAGCCTAATTATGACAGAGTCACATTTTAATTTTTCAGGAAATTACCTATTTTCTATTCCTTTGCTTAATTGCTCCCATTTCCCTTAACATATATATGTATTTAAAAATTGCCTACATGCACAAATGGCTGACACTTGCAGTTTGGAACTGCACACATCATCCCCACACACCATCCCTCTGAGCTCAGAGCTTAACTGGTGCACAAAGGGTGATGAGTTCCATCTGCACTGAGGTAAATGTCATTCCTAATGGACATGGGAAGCATTTTTCCAGAGGCTGATTCCAAGTGAGCTCCCCATTAGCAGGCAGGCCAAGCATCCCCACCTCTTGCTGATCCTGTGTCCGCCCGTGGCAGCATTCTCTGCCAAATCAGGCTCTGTGATGGATGCTCAGGCAGTTTGCTGTGACTGCTACAATCATCCCAGCAGCAGCAGAGGGAAACAGGATTCTTCTTCCCTCTGCAACAAACGTTTTAATAATTGATAGTGGAAGCAGTAAGCTGGAACTATGTGTGGTATCCATTCATGCAGGATAACAGGAGTTAATAAAATACACCGGGATTACATCTACCTGTGCAGAGCAGCAGATAACAGACAGCACACCCAGTGGTGTTCTCCAAGCCAAGTTCAAATGCTCCTGTCCTGACAAGGCGATGCAAACAGCTGATTAGATGTTACCTCCTGCTCCTCTTACTCGAAATTCTGCCCTTACATGCCCCCTTGCTGGTTGCACCGCAGATGTGCTGCCCGTGGGCACGGATGCAAGACCAGCTGCAGCTTGGGAACGGGTTTTGTTACCTGGCACAGCTTCAGAGAGGGTGTTGCTGGCAAGGGAGAGCTGAGCAGGCAGCGGGTGAGCTCTGGCCTGTCCTGCTGAGCAGAAATAAGGGGAGCTGCACCCTTCTCTGTGCCCTGCCCGGCAAACCTCTAGTGTGTTATCTCAGCTTCAAGGCTGCTCCCCTACCTCAAAACTGTGGTGGGAGATTGGGTTTTTTTGCTGTATGTGAGCAAAGGAAGATGGTTTTTAAATGATACTCAAATGGAGAGGTGCTTAGGCACTGGGCATCAATCTTCACAGATGTTTGGGAGCCTTGCCTGCAGGGAAACTGAGAGCAATCAAGAACCTAAATGACTTTTAACAACCTAACCCTGCTTTCGATGCAATTGCCCAAATATCCTGCATAGATGACCTCCTAAACCCTCCATATTTCCCCAAATCTCTGGTCTGAGGGTGATGGTGTTCCATCTCCTCATATTATGGAAAGGAAAACTATTGGCCAAACAGCAGCAGGAAAAGCTACAAACCAGTGAGGAAGCAGGAAGATGCAGATTTGGGGATCAGCATCACTACTGAGGGAGGTTAATGAGTTGTCCATTACTGGATCGAAAATTGGATGCGTACCATGGGTTCCCATCCTGCATGGTTCACTCCTACCTACCATGGAGTGACCAACTGATGGGGAGAGGGACTAGCTCAGAATCAGAAAAATTAACTAGTACAAACATGAAATAGTCTGTAAAAAATAAACTTTTTCCAACCACTTCTTTCATTTGGTGTTTCCACATAATTTTTTTTCTGCAGAAGGTGCATTTTCTCGTTTAGGAATTTTAATTCTTAATGCGAGGCTTAATGTAAGTGAAAAATTAGTTGTGTTGTAATTAAGAGATGTGTAAGTGTGGATGCTATAGAATATAGGAGGCTCTTGGGAAGTCCATTCTGAGCATGAACCCGAGCACAGAAGTTTCATAGACTCCTCTTTTGAGATTTTCTGAGTTGGGAATTCTGATGGTTAAAGGGTCAGAATTATATCAAGATGTCTTTCATTCCCATGGGAGATAATGTCTTCCTGTCTGGATGGCAAATGCTCTCATTTCCTTTGAAAAGTTACAGGACAAATGTTAAGCACCTCCTGTAATTTCACAAAGAAATTTGATAGAAGCCTCCAGCTATTTTTTTCTGTCTGTGCTGGGCATTTTTTGTTGTTCTAGAAGCTGATGGCAAGGTACAGGCTGTAGCACAGGGGCTCGTTAGGGCCTTGGAAGATTGATTATTTTGCACTCCACGTCTTCAGCCTGCGAAGGGGATGTGCTGTGCAGTGGTGGAACTTGCACTCAGAGCACCTCCTCACGTGGCACTTGCAGCTGGACTTGGCATTGCTGGAATTGTGTCACCAGACCCCAGGGAAAAAAAAAGTAGAACTGGGCTCACTCCCTGTAAAGGAATTTTTTTTTTAATGTATTTTTTACAGAAGCACAACAGAAGCAAACAGCTTCCAACTCTTTGTCCTATTACCCAGGAGAGGTTATTCTCTCTCACAGGAGGGAAAAAAAATACCAAAATCACGAGCAAATGGTGATGAAGCCATTAAACAAAATGGAAATTAAGGGGAAAGTGGGAATGAGATGCTGTTGATGTGAATTTTAAGAGTCCTTCACAAAGGGTTATGTAAGAGAATGAACTAGATTCTGATTATGTTTTTGAATTCATTCCAATAAAATGAGAAAAAAGAGCAGTCCTAGGTCTGTAGTGCCCCATTAGTTTGCTGTGAGTTTTCCTGTACATAATATGACTTTTTCATTTTACATTATAAGGCAGTATTTTAAAAGGCAAAATACCGTACACAGAAAAGCAATGCTTCTTCTTTGCTATTCCAATAACCTAGCTGGGCACTACGGCACAGTCTTAACGTATTTCTTATTAAAAAGGAGAGGTCATAAAACATAAATTTTTCTTCTCCTCCATCCTACTACTAAAAAGTAACTGAAAGCTTTGCAGTCCCTGTCACAAGTCATAGCTCTAAATTATCTCTCTGGGGTCCCAGGACCATGTGGCTGCAGTGACTGCCCCAGCCACTCTCCCAGCTCCCAGACAGGTCCATGTTTCAAACATAGCTCAGCTCAAGGTGCCCTTGAGAGCTTTGGGAGGCACCGGGCAGATACAGGACACCAACAGCCACCACGCTGTCAGGAGCACAAACGGGGATGGAGTGAGCTTTCAGATTTACAATATGGTTTGGGTTGGGAAGGACATTAAAGACCATCTTGTTCCAAGCCCCTTTCCATGGGCAGACACACCTCCCACTAAGCCAAGTTACCCAGATCCCCATCCAGCCTGGTCTTGAACACCTCCAGGGACTTGGAGTACACAACCTCTAAGGGCCTTTTTATTCCCTATGAACCCAAAGAAGCCCATGACAAAAAAAAAAGAAAATGGAGAAGAAAAAAAAATGAAAAGAAGCCACTGGCTTTTACTTTAATTCCTCTGATTCTTTTGAACTTCTGATCAGACATATTTTAATTAATTATTCACAAGTCATAGTCCCTGACCATATGGGGAAGGGATTAGGTGAGGTGATGAAGCTGCTGCTGTTCTCCACTGCTGCCTGGTCCTACCTGACAGGCAGGAAGCTCAGCTATTGACTTGTGAGCTGTTCCTTCAGAGGAGCCAAAGCCCAGCTCCACTCAGTGTATGGAAGGACAGTTTATTTCACATTTCAAAGGAGATAAAAAATAATGAGTGAAAAAGAAATGACTTCTCATACAAAGCTAACTGTGTGTAAAGGGTGAGCCTCTGCTTTCCCATGAGACAAGACATGGAGAGAAAAAATTTGTATGTTTGTATGTATATCTATGTAAGCATATATACTTCACTGTTGTAGCAATATAAAGCAGTGAATGAATCTGTGCAAGCCAAGTTGGCTTTGGTTGGATTTCTTCAATCCTCACCCCCTCACATTCCATGTCCAAATGAATGTAACAAAAAATGACTGCAGCTTTTCTAGTACCATGGCTTGCTTCCTTGTCTATGTTCAATTTTTAGGTAGAATGGTGGCTTTAACCCTGTGTTTTATCTTGGCAGCCAACAGTACCAGTTGACAATCCCTTCACTGCTAGATCAAACCAGCTGTAAGAGTAGGGAATAAATGGTCCATAGCAACCTCATCAGACATAAAAGACTACAGTAATATGTAGTCATATAGTCTTGCCATTATTTACCAACCTATGAAGAATTTCCAGAAGTAGAGGTAGAAAATCCCATGGTACTGTAAAGACACAGACAGGGAAATGTGGAGTCTGATCCTCAATGTGGGGGACACTTCAGGGGTGAAAAATGACAAGAGCAAAACAACCATGGCCACTGCTCCTCAAGGCCTCATCTGGCAATGAATGAAGTTTAAATAATTCAGATTCTTTACACTGACCATTATCTGCTCTCTGCAGGGGCAGGTTTCAGTGGTGGAAAGCTGTTGAATACACAGGGGAACGATGCAGGTGTTCATGCCAATGCAATGGAAGGGAAATAATGCAGCTGATTTATCCTGAGCAGCCCACATGATCTGTCTGTTCCTTCACTGTGCTGTGGAATCTTCCAGCCACCAGCACAGCGGCCAACGTAAGAGCACAGATCACTTGTGTCTTGTTCTCTCTTCATTCCATTGACTCAGAACATGCCATAAAATCTTGCTGTCCTCAGTGCCACCTTTCAGTCCCTCAGTTTGGTGACAGCAAATGTCACTTGAGAAAAGCACAAGGGCTGTGATGGGTGATAATTTCAGGAAACACGGTGTGGAGCTGTGTTACTTCAAAGACTGGTTCTGATTGTGGCTTCGAGTGTGAATGTCACTGTACTGCTCGGTGTCCTCTCCAGGTCCTCTCCTCTCCTTGTGTATTGTGAAGGGGAGAGGAGTCCACAGTTTGCAGATCAGATGATGGGGAGTGGAGAGCCTGTGGCAGTGCCATGAAGTTATGGGAACTGTTTTGGATCTCTTGAAAAAGTAGGATTTCAGCTGACATTTCCCCTTCTGCCAGCTAAAATTAGGGGAAACCTGAAAACTGGTTTGTAGCGTTCCCACGATCTGCCTCTGCGGGCAGTGNCCACGAGTCCAGTGAAGCTTCATGCCTTCAGCTGCTGCAAGGCCAACAGCAGGTCTTGCTGAAAGGGAAGTCTGGAGTTCAGAAGCCAAACCCTGTTTTTTCTGAGATTACAGAATTTTGTGCAAGAGAAGGTAGAGGGGTCACAGTCTGGTGAACATGAGGAGAGCTGACAAATGGGTTTCCTAACCAAAATGACTTTATATTGCATTACAGAAAATGTTGTGCTTTGTAGGCTAGTAGGAGGGAGAGTCCTGCTTTTAATTATGATTCACCATTATCTTTCACTGATAATAGCCTTTTTGTAATCAAAGAAGGTAAAAATGAAATGTATGTTGCTGATTTTTTTGTGTGCACCAGTGAGCAATACAATCATAACGTAGTTTTAGATTAAATTATTTTGTTCCTTTTGTTAATTTGAGTTTGATGGCTTTCCCTGGTGCCAGAGCATAATTTACAGCAGAGAAAATTCCCTTAAATTGATTTTTAAAAATGCACTCACATACACTACATTAACCTTTTCATTCCCTTATGGTGTGTGTCAAAGAAAAATGATCCCTGTAACTCTGCTTATTGAAGAGATACATCTGTGAAGTATATTAATTGGTAGAGTTCCCATTCTGCTCTAAATAGATTTTTCACATAGTAAATGAATTCCTGGCTGTGCTAATGCTCATCTATCTTTAAAAATACCAGTATTCCAGCCCCTGTCGTGTACCTTCTCACTGCTCCATGTCTGATCCCTTCTGAACACTTTTATTAGTTGTGGAGGAGTTCTATCTTTTAACGTAGATCAGGTGAAGAGAGGCACCAAGGCAAAGGTCCTCAGGAGTATTCTTGTGCCTGAATCCTGGTGAAGCCACAGGGAATTAATGACCTGAGCAGCTCTGAGGACACTGGCACGTGCATGGTGCAATTTGCTGTTTGCAGCCCCACATCGGAGAGCTCAGACTGGGTGCTTGGTAGGGAGATCTATACTGGAAGGTTCATTGCAGCATCATGAGTTTAGGGTGTCTTTAAGCCTTGCGAAATTAGTGAGAGGGAAAGGGAGATGAAGACAGAGGACCTTTTTAAGGTGTGTTATGATCACAAGTAGATCCAAAGCTGTGCCGAGCTCTGTATGGAAATGTGGCCATGGCTCTGCCTGCTGGGTCTGATACAGCCTTTAATTTCAGAAGCCCTACCCTGCTTTTTGTGAGAATAACAGGCTGGTGAGGTGTGGAGAAGAAACTTCTTTCTTGGATACTTTTTCTTACTTGGATTCCTTACCATCTCTGGAACATTTTTCCATGGGATTTTTACTGGAATTTGCCACACACAAGTCATTATGTCTGCTTGAGTGATTTTTCTCTTTTCAAATCCTACAGCATGTTTATTTCAATATTATGTCCCTACATTTATGGATAAATCACCAGCATGACTCAGGAGAAGAGGTGATTTTGTCAGTGCTCCTGAGATGGTAACATGAACTGTTCAGGGAGATTAGAAATTATGGTGAAAGCAGTGGCTTTACTGCTGGTGGCCCTGGTGGCAGGGATCCTTGTGAAATTGATCTAAGAGGAAAAAAACCCTGAAATTTCTGTCTCAATCAGTTTTGCTTCTTTTTCTTTTTAATTCTTTTTTGAGTAGGAATGTGGATATTTCAGTTTCACTCTATAATTCACTTGCTGAATCTCAGAATTGTATTGGATTAAGGATAATTCTTTCAAATGAAAAATGAGCAAGAAAAGTGTTCTTTCTATACAAGGAGTCATGCTCCTGTGGTGTTGTGACACAGTTAACACAACTCAGTATGGAAAATTTGGCATCTTGCTTACCCAAGGAAAAATGACTTAATGTTTGTTGGTTGTGTTTACTGTCAACCAGAAAGTTTTGAAAATTAAAATAAACGACTTTGCAAAGCCTTGTAATGTGCTGTGAGAACCCTGGAAAAAACAGAAATCAATTAAAACAGACCAAGCATAAGACTCACAAACCTTTGGAGACCTTGGAGTCGCTTTTCCTGACAGCAGCATCAGTGCTGAGCCAGCTGCTGGCGTTTCACGCCAAGAGCCCAAGCACCCTTCAAAGAACTGTAATTCTTCAAACCACAGTTGTCCTAAGATAGTGATGGACAAGGGCCTGGGGGAATTAAGACTTTTTTTTAAAAAAAACAACTTCAATGAGCATCAAATCAGGATATCCATGAAATGGTTTCTGGTTCTGGAACATCTGAGAAATACCCAAGCAAATCCCACTGGGAGAAGTGAGGAGTCTCCCAGCTACTTTGAGGAAAGTCTCACAGCCTGTGGACTCTGCCTCCTGCCTCGTCATCCAAGTGATGCCCATGGATGTCAGCACAGGTTTCTGCTAGCTAGAAAGAAAGAGTTAGCATTATACAATATAAAAAAAACCATCTCTTTGTGTCCCTTTCTCTTTACTTTTGTGTGAGTAAAATGTGAGCTCGAGCAAATGATTTTCCTTAAGTGTAAGAATTACACAAATGGGAGAGAGTGCTAAGATTTTGGATTTGGGATATTGATGAAGTTTAGGGCTGCATTTCATGATGACGTAACCTGGAGGAGTGGAGAGGACCAAACATAGGTGACCACTGGTGTGATTTGTCAGTGTGCTCCCGGGTGTGGTTTTGGCCCATTACAGCAGGACTGCCCCAGGAATGCTGCAGAAAAGTTTGGTGTACAGAGTGGGCCAGGGACTGTTTTGCTGAAGAAGTTGTGGTAGGGTTGTCCTGCACTCCAGTGTCAGAGGGTTTGGCTTTTGGGTGAGAGGAGTGCTCAGCCAATCACCCTTGGGACAAGAGAACAGATTTATTTACTGCTTTTTATTTGCTTGTGAAACCAGGAATGAAAATTTCAGAAGATGAGATGAAGGGACGAAGACTAAGCACAAACTCTTGGCTGTATAGACTGGGGAGAAGGCCACTTAGCTGGGAGAGAAGAGCCTCCACACTGGACCCTACTCCCACAGCTGATAATGTCTTTTCAGCTAAAAGAATTGTGTAAAATGTAGGCCCACATTTTTATGTTCTTTTTACATTGTTCAACTTAGCTAAAACTTGTATCAGAGAAGAATATTTTTTCCATAATTTTATGTAAAATTTTGGCTACATACTCTAACATTAGAGACCTACATAGCAAAAATTACTTAATCCTAGAACCAATAGAAAATTAAGATTCCCTTAAAGGTAAAATTATAATAGAAGTATCATTTTCATATAAATAGTACAATGATGAATAATGCAATTGCATTGTCTTTGAAACACCCACGCATTAAACAATTTGTCTTTTTCAAAACTGTAAATGACTGGTGCTTGAGAATAAGTTGTGTAAAATCCATTTTATCCCCCCACCTTGTACACATGGATTTCGTATTCCTCCTCCTACTGTCTCTGAAGCACAGTGGCCCCAAACTTTGCCTATCTTCATGGCTCTTCCTCACACTGCTCCCAAGCAAATTATTCAGGAATTAAACTTTTTTTATCTCATGTTTTCTGTCCTGTACCTGTTAGAAAAAAACTATTTGTAAAGTAACTTTTTTTTAAAAAGCCTAGGAATTGATAAAATATAATATTGAACAGAATTTTTAATGCTCTCTACCGAGGGAGATTAAACACCTCACTATTTCCCTTATCACAAATTCTTTCTTGGTGTTCAGAGTCATAAATTGAATGATTTTTTTTTTTTTTTTACTGAAAGTCAGTGTCACTAAAAATTAGAATTGCCTTTTTACAGTGTAAGCAGAATGGCATTGTTTTGGAATTAGGGGACAAAACAAAGCTGAGAGGTTGTTTTGCCAAGCTCTCAAATCTTTCAGAAAATCTTCTTTTCCCATTTCTTGAGATCCAAGTTCTAATTCTTCAAGAAATAGAGTAGGGAGATGCCATCCCGGCATGCCTTGGCAACACCACTCTTTGCAGATGCTTTCTGCACGGATATGAGCTGTTTCAGGGCTCGTGTGTGTGTGTTGTGGCTCAGTTTGGAAGGAGCCAGGCTATCAGAGCATTGTAATGGAAAAACTGGAGCTCGGCAAGTGCTGTGGCATAGAGGGGTCCTGGCATCAGTCTTATAAGCTGTGGCATTTGGACTTGCCAAGCATTTTCATGGATTTGGTGAACACACAGTCTCCTCTGGAATAAAACCCTAAGCATCACACCAAGTTTTACTGGTGCCATGGCAGATATTTCACTTTAGGAGATGATTTGCTTCTGTTTTAGTGGATAAATGTGTGTGCTTATATCAAACTCTGAAATAAAATCAAAGATATGTTGTTGATTTTATGGGCTCTGTCAGTATTGGGAATGGATCTTTAATTATGACTTGAATTACAGTAGCAGCTAAGGGCCCCTGAGAGGATTCACAGTCCCACCGTGCCAGGTGCTATAAAAACATCTGGGTTACAGCACTGGAATGAACCAAACTAATGGGGGGAAAGTGAAGGGGATTAATAAAATGACATTAAATCAAGACCAACACAGTTCTTGGCTAAAAGTATCTGTAGTCACATATGTGCTGTGCCATCCACAAGTACAATATTGCCATCTCCTTTCTCCTGGCCCTGGTCAGAGGTTGGCCGTGCCTCTGGCTGGAACCACTCGTAGTGCAACAGGTCCAGATGGTGTTTGCAGCTTGAATTTTGTCACCTTGAGAACAGGCTTCTGGCAGGATTTCAGAGTCCACGTTCCAAGGTTCTAATTTATTTTGGAAGTTCCATGGAGTCACTCTGACCCTAAGCACTAGGAATAATTTGGGAATGTTTAAAATGGCAGTGGTGCTTATTTACAGACGTTGTAAGGGCTTAGGAGGGTGTTGCAGTCTGGTTGTTCTGCTTGGGTACGAAAGTCATGTGAAATGCCAGTTCAAAACACAGAGATGCTAAATTAATCTTTTAGTGCTGAAAGGTCTGGAGGTGAGCCAAAACCATTTCATCATAATGCCTATAAAAATGATGGGACGGTATTAAATATCCATTTCTGCAATCCAGAACAGCTAGGAATTCCAGATATTACTGTATTTAAATTGTTTTACAGATTTATTTTTCTTTTAACTCAGAGGCAGCGCTGGGTTTCATTTGCAGCTGACACAGACTGGCTGGGCTCCAGTGGAGCCAATGATCTGTGTCAGTCAATGCTAACTGAGGATCTGGTGCCTTCTGCTCTGAAACTGTGGAAGACTTGTCATCTGTTAAAGCTGTGCTTAGGTGTGGGATGCAGATGGCATGCATTTTCTCCTGTTGGCTTTGTAATAGAAACATGTGAGACTGAAAGCTCTACCAAAGCATAAAACACGCAAGGTTTAATTTTATGGAGAGCTGAGTGTTACAGGTGCAGCCTTTTCCTTGCTCACTCTCCAACACACCATTAGTGCCCAGCCTCTGAATATTTGCCTGTGGGCACTTTGCAGATAATGGCGAGGGGAGATGGAACCAAACAGAATGGCTTTGGGGCATTCATAAAAGAGCCTCCCCGAAATGCGGGGCAGGAGAACGTGCTGCATTGTGTGCAGGATACAAGATTTGTCTCACAGTGCTGGGGAGTGGGCAGCAAAGATGTTCACTGTTACTAAGTCATTGCTCCCTATTAGGAAAAGCATCAACAGGAGATGAAGAAAAACATAGCATAGTTGTCTTTCATCACCACAACAGGCAGATGGTTTTATCCCTCTTATTTCTGTTGGGGTTTTGCAGGAAAGCCCACGTACATGCCATGCCTCATTTGTAAAAACAGAGCGAGTTTTTATTCCTCTCACTCTGAAGTGTCACCTTTACCATCTAACAACTGAGTTTTCTGTAGCCTCGGGCTCAGGCTCTGTGTCTGTCTGGAAACTGGTTGTTACTCAGCATCACTCTCCAGCTGGATCACAGCTCAGGGGGGTCTGCAGCAGCAGAGGGGAGGGAGGCGAGTAGGGAGGAGAAGGAAAGGAAAGGAAATAAATAAAATATCCCCAAGCAACAGTAACTCAGCTTGACTTCAGAGGTGAGAATGATGCAGTTAACGTGCTTATTATTGTTCATCTGTGTTATGATACTTCCTAAATTCTGTAGTGACTGAGGTTTCCTCTGTGCCAAGCAGGGTAACAAAAATGATTCCTGCCCATGAAGAACCTCCATCCTAGGCTTAAGGCAGGGGAGCAGTGGAGGACCCAGGCAGGAGGACTGTGTTGAGGCAGCAATGCAGCATCAATCAGCAGAATAACCAGGAGTCTCAGTGAGCTCCTGCTGTAACCACTGCAATTCATCTAGTTTAGCGCCATTATCACTGCAATTAGTGTTTCTTTTTTTGCAGCATCAGGTTAATAATCTAATAACTGTATGGGTTACCCACTCCTCAGCTCATTTGTTGTATTATTCAGCAGGTATAATCTGCTGCAATTTTGTATTATAAAGACCTAATTAGCGGCAAGATTATTTTTCCACTGAACTTCACAGGAGTTTTTGTCTTAGACAACAGTGTTCCCATACCTTTTTATTCTGTGCCATGTTCTGGACTTGGTGAGCTGAGTTGTCAGAGACACCACACTCACCCACGTTTCATCAGGCAAAAGTCCTAATTTAGAATCAGGTATAATGAGTGAAAGGTATAATACACTTTTTTCAATTAACAGTGTTAACAAGCTTGTTAGAAGAATTTTTATTTGCTTTGCTTGTAGGTGTTATATTTAAGGTCAAAAAGTGGAAATAAAGCAACAAGAAGCAAGAAACAGAGCATGCAAGAGTAGCAAGTATAGAAACTACAAAATTACTGCTATAAATCCCCATCCTGCCACCTCTGGGGCCAACAAAACATCTTGCACCTGATTTTATTTCATACCATTAATTTCTTGGATTTTCTTTTGTCTTTTGCTTCAGATTTGCACCAGTGTAACTGAGTCCAGAGCTCAGTCTCCATGGCTCAGTGTCACCTGATTCTGCAAGGAACCTCTAAATACAGCACCTGTATCTGGGATGTGTATATTTCATATAACATGCCTAGGATTTATTGTTATTGCACAAAAGTGGCAGCTCTGTGTTAAAAAAGACTAAGAGACCCACCATGACTATCTCACTACTGATACTTCAAAGATTTTGGTCCAGGATGTATAAGTTTTTATTAAATAATATCTATGCTTGATGAGTGATGTCTATATTGTCCTTCAGCTGTATAGAACATGGTTATTAAAAAAAGAAAAAAAATAAGTTGTGCTTGATGAGTTGCTTTAAGAAGCTCTTATATTATTGTAATATGACCACTGTGCTGGCAGGCTTTTGGCAGGTTTCAAATAAACATGCCAGAAATAATTTTGTTGACAGCATCTTGGATTGGAGCACATCCAGCCTTCATCCATAACCTGTCAGCACAGTGATTCTTTCACAGGCAGGAAAATATGTCACCATAGATCTGTATTTTAGAGTCTTAAAATACTGTAGATGTCTAGATTAATGGCTCCAAAATCAGCTTCACAGGTGGGTAGTGATGTTTTTTAATCACAAATGAACATGTAAGTGTTAGCATTTGCAGTTTTTAATATGCAGCATCAATGAAGTGTGCTTATGTAAAAACCTGTGGAAACATCTGGTTTACTTTCCGAATCCAAAATCAATTTAGTTTTCATGTAATAGGAAGAAGGAGGTGAAAAAAAACAGCAAAGGAAAAGAGGGAGAAAACCAGGCTGAAGGGCTTTAACTTGCTTGCACAGGTCATGAAGATGTTGTGTTAGTGCTTCAAGTGAGGCAGAGAGGAGGTGGCTCCTACTGATGAGTGACTTTAATGTTTTCTTTCATGTTCTTTTCATCAGAGCAGAAACCATATGTGCTTGGTTTTGTTTCCCTTTGTGTTATATGCTCAGATTTCAGTATGAAACCCAAATTTGGTATCTTTAGGATTAACACAAAGGGCACCTGCTTGCTGGTGGGTTTGGATCTCCACGTTTTTCTCTGCAATCTGGGTCTTTCAGGAATGGGCAAATTCCAGCTTTGTGCTCTGTGCTGGAAAGGCACCATTTGAGTTGCCACTTCAAGAACATCATTTATGTGCTTGAATCAGTACCTGCCTAGGGCTGAATTAAACACCTCCCTGGCTCCAGTCCCGAGCACAGCGGCCTCCCTGAGCGGTGAGAACAGGCAGCTGATGCCTGCTGGTGGGAAACGCCAGTGAGGGGGGGTTTGCTGCCAAGGGCAGGGGGTATCACAGGCTGGGGAGGCTGTAACCCCCGGAGGTGAGAGCTGGTCACAGTGACACAGCACCAGCCCTCCGGAATGAATATAAATACAGACAGGGATAATCTGAGGTGGCAGTGCTATCATGAATATGGTGTGATGTGTCTGCAGTTTTGCTGGGAGTGATTCTATCAAAAGAGACTTCAAATGACTGAGAACAAAAGAGCAGCTTTCCAAACCTGTGCTGAATAAAGCTGTTTGTCTTTCTTTGAAAAGTCATTTATCTCTCCTTGCTTTTTACCAGGGAAAATTTCCTGATGGAATTTTGAAAGGAAAGTGAAAATATTCTTTTCTACTTCCTTGAAGTATATTAAACCCCAATATTTTGCTTATGAATAGTTTTCCTCCTCTCGATTCACTAGAAATTCAGTCTTTTTTTTGTTGTTGTTGAGATTGTGCCCAAATATTGGTTGAATGCCTGGAGAATTAATGGGATTGACTTGATAATGGATTCAGTGCAAGTACAGATTTCCTGAATGCTCAAGTACGTGTGTGTATTTCTATCACACTGGGGCTCATGGATGGGGAAATCACACTTAATGTAAGGTTTCATTAAGCTTTTGAACTACATCTGGGTTTGTAGATGTTATGCAAGTCTATGATCTATTTTTTTTCTTCAATTTTAAAACTTCTGACCATTTGTGGTGAAAGCGTTAGATTATTTTCAGAACTCTGACTACTGCCATCAATTCTGTAACACTGTCGGTGTTTTACCTCTGTCCCAAGACACTGTGAGGGCTTGGATGAGTTTCACAGCAGCTTCTCCTCTGTTCTGCTGCTTCCCTCTAGATCGTCCTGCACCCTGCTGTGAAAGATAGAACATTTCTGCCACTTACTAAGAAGCCCTGCATTCTTTCCCTGGCTTATATATCAATTTGTTTCTCTAAGAAAGTCACAGACTCTTGTTTGTGCCTTTTTGCATCACCTGAAAAATGGAGACCATAACAGTTTCCTAAAAATGGTCTTAGAAGACTAAATTGATTAGCACTTATATTCATAATTAGTGTAAAGAATCTGTAGAAATGGAAGCATTTATTCTGTCTGCTTGTTGCCAAAATTGCATTTCTCAAAGCTCCTGACCTACTTTTCAAATTTTGCTCCAGTAATGATAGTAAACAATAAATTTGTTCCTTCTAATTATTTTTCACTTCAAATAGAAAGCCAAGTGCAAATGAGAGGGAGACAAGAAGGGGAAAGTGTGCTCACCTCTACCCCTCTTTGCCAGGAGGAAGAGAAGCCTTTGTGTCTTTTCCAGAACTAGAATAAATGATGGAGTGCATCAGGTGTTTAATGCCTCAAACTTGGCTTTCCATTGCAGATTTATAACTTTTGTAGTGGCTAGATCCCCAAACATGTGGAAAGAGAGTCTAGACATTATCTTTTTCTGTAAAATTAATTCTGGGGAAAGGTTGAAAAATATTTTGCAGCATCTTCTGAAAACAAAACTATGAGGTTTGCCTGATTTCCCTGTTCCAGTCTTGTTGCCCTGTACAAGAAACAGAAGTGAAACAAACTCTGAATAACAGAAGAACTTAGTCTACTAGAAATTTTTTTGTTTTCATAAAAAATTTAAAATGGAAAGAAAAAGAAGTCTTTTAAAGAAGTACCAACAGCTCTGTTTTAGACACCCCATCCCTCATAATAAAGGAAATGAGGCAGAAATCCTAAATAGATAAGTTTTACAAGGAGGAGGAGCATCCAGAGTTGTTCTGGCTGTGAGACCAGATCCCTTGAGTGAATTCAGCCTCGCAGAAAAGTGGTGTGCACTAATATTTCATACAGCTCCTGAGGGTGCTTCAATGAGTGCATGAAATCACATATAATGCAAAATGCTAAGAAGAATCCAGCAAAACACATGAAGGTGCAATAAATTTTTAAGATCTTGTGAATGCGAACACAGCACTTCATAAAAACCTCAGTCCTGAGAGCAGGGGTGCTGTATTCATCGTAGGCAGAACATATGGTGCAACCACAGTGCAGTCAGAGCTAATCAGCGAGTGGTGATGGAGCTTTTATTCTAAAGTTTTAAGGACGTGATTAAATTTAATGTGCCTGCTAGACAAGATGCCTGTCTTCAATTCCTGAGACCTACCAACCTAGGAGTGCACGCAGAATGCCCTGAGGAGATATCATGTTTTCTGGGAAGGCAGGAAAGTTCACCAGGGGGATATCCTTATTGATTTTTATCTCTATACATGCCCCTGTGAATTATTTATCTTCCTGTATGCTTCTCTGACATCTTATTACAAAAGTCTCTTGAAAGTTAACGTAAAGCTCCTCATTCCCAGACTTAATGAGGGTTGGTAGGAAATCGGTGTTGATGAGTGCATTTGGATGAATGCTGGGATGGGAGCTGGTGCCCGTGTGCCAAGAGGTAATGGGGAGTGTGGGTTCCACTACTGAGCCACTTCTGGGTGTGTTGCATTTATTCACTGTATACTTATTTGGGATGAATTCAATTAATGCCCCATGAATTATAACAGCGTGGATTGTGTTCGGCTCAAGGGCGTCACCCATCGTGGTCGCAGGGTGTAGTTCTGCAGACATACCTTGCTGTCTGGATTCTGTGCTTGTTTCCTTGTCTAAGTGCCCTTTTCTAAATGTTCATCTTCTTTTGATGTTTCTAGGAGCTGGTGGGGAGTAATCCTCCTCAAAGAAACTGGAAAGGAATTGCAATTGCCTTACTTGTTATTCTCGTTATCTGCTCCCTGATTGTCACCTCTGTCATACTCCTGACACCAGGTATTTATAACCTTTAACTCACTTCCAGTCCGTTTTTCTTCTGTAATTTTACACTTCCAAGAGTAAAGGGATTGCAAACTGCAAAGTTGACATCAAAGGAATCCTCCTTCCTGTCTTTATCTCGATGTGATATTGGGTTCAAGGCCACTCTTAGGTAGATTGTTTTAGAGTTTTACATTTCAGTTCAGAGGTCAGGGCTGCAGAGCTGAGGGCACAAGGCTGGAACTTGATTACCTAAACATGGATGGGGAGTGCCATTTTAGATGTCAGTCAGTCAGTGAGGGCAGAGGAACTTCTGAAATTCATGGGCACATGGAGCAGTAGTTTCCAGTTGAGGGTCATATCCCAGACCACTGGAAATGGCATTAGATGCCTATGCCTTGGTACCTAAATCCCAGCCCATTCAGCTGGATTGATTTTTAGTTCAGAGCACAGTGTTTACAAAGCAATTTCAGATAATGATATACCAGATCGTACTTATCCACAGCAAATAATCAGTAACTTCCCAATAAGGAATTCTTTACGTTAATCCCCTTACCAAGTTTCAGCAAAGTTCTGTGCATGTGACCTCTGTAAATTACTTCTCTTACCGTAGCTGCTGATGTCGTAGGCTTGAATTTTAATGTGGTGCCATTATGATTATTGATTATTATGTATTTATACAGCCCTGTAAATTTCCATGTCTACTTAGGGAGTAGAAATAAAGAACTTTTGTAGCACTGGCAAGATCGTGAACTGAATATGAAAAGACAAACAAAATGAGAGACAAGGCATAGAAAAGAGAATTCAGTGTCAGAAAGGGTGAGGAGCTACAAAACACAGGGGGAGGCAGAGGTTTGCTGCTTAGGGATGTAGAGGAGAGGAACAGGGCCTCCCTCTTGGATGAGTACATGTGAGTGGGAGGATCTAGGGAGCAGCAGGACAGAGAGCACAGAGCTGAGGAGCAGAATGGAGGCAAGAGAGAAATGGAACCTCAGGAAGTGGAAGAGCACAGGGTAGCGAAGTGGAAGAACAAGACGGAAGTTGTGGGGGAAACATTTCTAGCTCATTACAGGTGAAATTACATGCAGTCCACCAGGTCTGGGCCATCTTCCCTGACAAAATTCTTACCCCACAGTCCTCCTGTATGATGAACGGGAGACAGTGAGAAACCAAGAAACACAGGAGTGCACTGAGTTAATTTGAAAATTAGTGAAACAATCAGCACATTATTTTTCTAGTTATTTATTGTCATGCCATGTTCAGTTTAAATCATGTTATCTTGAAATTTTCAGTGTAAATGTAACTACCATGTGGTCATGCCAGATTAATTATGTAATGAAATTAATTAAAGTTAAACTTAATTAAGGATAGTTTATTAAATTAATTTTGCTGCTGTTCAGATTCAACATCTTTGGACAGTGCTGTTCATCTCTGAGATGTTTTGGGGCATGGTCTGTGGACTACAGTTGCATCAGACACAACTTCTTAGATATGGGACTGTTGCCTTCAGTTTTACAGAAGCACAGATTTTAAAAGATGTGCACAAAAGCCTAGATTCCTAAGCCTATACCTGTGAGCCTCAGGAAGTGGTCTTGAAGCAATTGCACTGCATAGATGGGACCATGGGTGCCACTTCCATCAAAATCCAAAAAGGTTACATCCACTGGCTTCCCTTTATCAGCTAGATTGGTTACCCTGTCATGATATGAAATCAGGTTTGATAAGCAGGAGTTTCCTCTCAGAAAGCCATGCTGGCTGTGCTCAATGACTGTATTGTCTTTCAGGTGTTTTTCAATACCTCTCAGAATAATGTTTTCCAAAACTTTACCAGGCACTGAAATATCACCAACAGGCCTGTAGTTTCCAGGGTCCTCCTTCTTCTCCTTCTTGAAATACTCACATTCAGTTATAAATAAAAATTCACAAGTGTATTTGTTTATTTCTATTTTATATGCATACATAAAGACCCTTTGGGATGTGTGCATACATGCACACACATAAATCACACAGTTTTTAGTATGTACCCAGCAACACCTCCAGATAACACTGCTGAGAAGGTCTCCATGCTTAAAATTTAGGAATATCCAAAATTGTTTTCAGTGCTAAAATTTCCATTAGGGTTTTTGGAGATTTCTAATTACCTGATCTGCTGGTAAACTGGGCTTGGGTTGCTTTTCTCCCCTGTTGACATTTCAGAATTGTGTCCTACATGTACATACAAAAACTGAGCTCACTACTGTTCCTGCTTTTATTATGGATCTGGAGTGCTTCATGGTGAGACTATGGGGTAAATTAGAGAGCTTTCAGTCTTCTTCTAAGCCACTGGCCCTGGAACTTGTTACGAGGTTGGGCTGTGACAGAAGGGAACAGGATGCTCATTTCATGGGCATTTCCTACCAGTCCGTGCTAAGTGAGACACTGAGGCTGGTTTGACAAACGTAAAAACTATCACATTGCTGATCCTGACTGGGATGTCCCAACAAGGCAGGAGTGGGGAAAGTAGAGGAGCCTATCCAAAAAAGAGAAGCAGAGTCTGCATTTCCCTGCCATAAAATAGTTCTCTGGAAGAAGAAATGTTCATCTTTTGGTAGCCAAACAGAAAATTAAGTGATGGATACATGAACAAGGGGCGAGGAAGGGGCAGGAGCACAGTGAAGGAAGGAGGCAGAGCAGTTTTGTGGATGTTCACAGGGAGCTGCCAAGTAGGAGAATGACATCAGGAAAAAAGCAAACAAAACAACCAAACGAAAATCCCTCTTCACTGTAAAAGCCTCAAAGAGGGTGATGCAGTCTGGCATGGATTGAGTAAAGTGCTTGAGGATATTCAAATGTTTCTAATTCTTCCTTCTAATGATATTGTTGGAGTCCAGCCTGAGGCTGTCACACCAGCACAAATAACTTTTCGCATTTTACCTCTGAATCCCTTCCCTGTTCCTGTCTATCTCAGTCCTCTTCCTGTCTGGGGAACCATTTTTCTCTCAGTATTTTGGTGTTGGTTTGAAGGCCTGCTTTGCAGTGCAGTAGCAAGGCCTGAGATGCAGAGATGCTCTAAACCGAGTGCCGAACATCATTCAGTGCCTGATTCCAGAGAGTAATTTGGGGTAGAGTGCCACATACAGGCATGTAGTCCATGCTCAGACAAAGAAAAGGGTTACCTGGACTCATAACTTGGACTGAGAAAACTTGGGTAATCCCCAGGGTAGTCTCCTGCAAAGTCAAGAATGGCAGGTAAAGTGGGAAGTGGGGAAGATTTGCTTAGCGGGGCAGACAATGATTAGGGTTTTTAATAATTGGGGGAAAAGGGGATCTGTATATCTCTTCCAGATTCTTTTTCAAATCAGCCCAAACCTTTAAAGGTTTTAACTCTGGATTCAGCTGCAGAAGGGCTGAAATCCCTACTGGTCTGGGTTTCTCAGGGGCAGGTCACTCACCCTGCTCCCAAGATTAGCTCACAAACTGGGAGCAGTGGATTTTGCATTCAGTGGACACTATAATTACAGTAGCATTGCTCTATTGCTGGGTAATGCTTGTGTCTTCTTTTATAAAATCCTAAAAGCATCTCAACATTTCTATGATTTGTATATCCTTTGATGTTCTAGAACAACATTCTCAAAAGAAGCAGTAACTGGTGGAAGTTTGCATTTAATTACACAATAGGACACCACACGCACACCATTGCCTATGCTGAGCTTCTCCAGTTTCATGTGTGTGTGAGTCCTGCCATTCCACTCACCTTTGACACCTTTGGAAAATGTGAAACTATTTACACAAATGATAACAGTGTTGGCCTGAACCTTTCCTAATTGGCAGCTCCTCACTTGTCACAGCATGTGGCAGCTGTGTGGGTCCCATTCCATTGTTTGTGCATTTATATAAAGACATGCAAAACTGTCTAGAAGTCTGCCCATGCACATAGAGCAAAGCTGAAAAGAGGACCCAGTCCTACAGAGTAAAATAAAGCCTTCCCAAATTCCACCAGACATTTTGCTTAGGAAGAGGCTTCTTTCTCATACATTTCTTGATATTTAAAGCTTTCTGGAGATATACATCACATTCGCTCCTTTCAAATCTGACCTTTTAGCTAAAAAAAAGAAAGTACACCCTAATCCATATTAAAATTTTTGCAAAATCCATAAGAAACATTTCTCAGAAGTGGTGCTGAACCAGTCATTGCACAGCATTAATTCACAGCATGCTGTCTGACTGTCAAAGACATTGCCTAGAAAGCTTTGTAGGACTTGTGATACTCAGAAAGAGCAAGGAACTGTCCTTGACCAGCTGTGCAGGAGAGCAATTTGTTTACAATAGTTGTATATAAATGTGTATTTTACACCACCAGAAAAAGATGGGATATTACAGAAGGGAGAAAGCCTGCCTGGTTACCTTGTCTGGCCACTGTCTTTTGGGTACAGAGAGGTCATCTGGGGGAAAAGAGGGGTTAGGTCTGCCCGGAGATCAAGCAGATATGCTGAGGTGGGAAAGGAGCTCCTGGTGTGCTGGCCATGGAGAGATGGACACCGTCCCTCACATGCAATGCACAGCAGGCCAGGAGGTGTGTGAGGAAAGTGCCTGACACCAGCCTGTGGCTGAACACCAGGGCTGATGGAGAGAAAGGTGGGCACTCAAAGGTGGCTGTAGCCTTCTGACCTATCAAGCAGCATCTAAGCCTGGCTGGAGTTGAGGAAAAGCTTGAAAGAGAAGAAGCAAAACAGGCAGTGAGGTCAACTCCTTGCTCCTTTTTGCTTGAGTTTTCTGGATTTGTGGAGGATCTTTTTGTTTTGTGTTCTGGAGAACCGGGTGTTGTCCGCTCATCCCAGGTTTGTTTGGGTGCACTGACTTCAAGGATGAAGAGCAGGCAGATGAACCCAAACACAAGGTTTCTGTCATGCTCCTAATATTGAATCAAAACCAATATGGACATGGTTTCTGCTCGGCTCTCTCAGCATGTAGCTGTGATGTTTGGATGCTGGGTTCCTGACTTGGCACTCAGCTCTCAAGCCCCTGTGCCACTTGCACTGCTGCCGTGCTGCCAGCGGGATCTGCTGGGCTGGGGGATATGAATGCAAGAAAAAAAAATGGTGGCACATGCTAAATCCTGTCCTTCCATAAGCCCACAGAGGCCTCGAGGTCCCTGCAGGTGGGTGTGGACACAACTTGTCCACCAGCTGGCTTAGACACCCTGAGGCACACTTAGAGTCTGCTGCTTAGGACAGAGTGGGCTGCCTGAGACCCCAAAATTGCATTCCTTCCTCCATAAATGTCTCCATTAGGGCCAGAGGAATGGAGCAGGTGTTCTGAATAAGCCCTCTGACCTACTTGTCTGTTAGAGGAGAGGTCAGGAAATCTGATTTTTTTCACTAAAATTCATTGATGGATTTATTATTTAGTTATCTGTTTTCTCCCCAGCTCTTTGGCTGAGGTAAATGTAGTCCATGGTCCAACAGAGAACCTCTTGCAGCTCTTACAGCCCAAAACAGGGGACAGGAAGGGAATCTCACCTCATTCCTTAAAGAGGGTCCTAAGTGTGCCAAGCCCAGGTGCTGCCTCTCCCTCTTCTTGCTGTCCCTCACGAGGAGCTGGAGTGCTGTGCAGGAACAGAGATGGTGCAGCTCCCGGACTGCCTGTCCCCATCCTGCCCACAAAGGAGGAATGGGAAAAGCTTCCCACCCTGCTTCTCTCCACATCTCCAGCACAGAGGTTTGCTTGTGCCTGTCCTTACGCCCTCATGGGGGAAGAGGGTGTCTGTGCTCCTCCAGAGGGCATTTGGGAAGCAGCTCCTGGAACAGGCACAAGCCCAGGGCTGTGTGTGGGCTCTGAGCTCCTGCTGTGCCCCTCCTGACCTCCCTGGGTATCCAGTTCTGGGGACTTGCACCATGGTGAAAACTCATTGCAGTGATTTCCTGGGATCCTTGTCAGCTATATTTTCCATTTTAATAAATAAAATTATTCAGAATAACTTGGCATAAGGCTGTCACACAGAGGGATTTGGCTGAGGAGTTGTATTAATGGGTTTTGGTACTTGGAAGCCACAGTGAAGAGTGTGATTGAAGCCTCAGCCAGACTAGGGAAAAATGTGAACATTGAAGAATAAAATTTAATTTGGTAAAAATGAAAGTTTGTTCTGAAACACTTTTTAGTGGAACAAAACACTGTTCATAGGTAATTTTCTGTCATCTCAGGTTGCTCAGGGGCTTCAATTTAGTACAGCAAAGACAACTTTTTTCCCACAAATAAATGCCTTCAGAGTCTGATTCCACTTTTCTAATCATAAGTGTTCAGTGTAAGTTTAGCACTAACAATATTAAAGATAGCTAAGGCTGCCAATAAGCCTCAGGCATGAAGATACTTCATGAGGAAAGATGCTGAAATACACATTCCTGCTGTTGAAATACTCAGAATGAGGCCTCCTCTTTTCTTCAAAAGAGCAAATGTATTTGAAGCAGACTGAAACGTTTCCATGAAAATATTATTTCAGCAAAAAACTGAATGTTGACAACAAATTATTCATAGAGGGTGACTGCTTGTCATAACAAAAAAAAATTACAGTTGATTGGAGAAAAGGAAAGAGGGAACATATTAATCAAAATTGTTGGGTTTCCAAAGTGGTTAGTTTTTCTCTAAAATTTTCAGCTTTCATATTGCCATGTTTACAAATGAAACTGTATATCCTTTCTCTAAAAATTAAAATTAGTATGGGCCAGCTATGCAACACCTTAGGATTTAGGTTTACATCTCATAGACTTTTCAAAAATATTTCTTCAATCAAGTGGTTGATTCCCACGGGAATTCTGTTGTGAATTTCTGAAGTAATTTGTATGAGCCCTTATAAGATTAAACACCTTTCCAACTACGGTTTTATGTGACAGTTTTTAAGGAAATAAAAAAATAAGCTGTAAAAAATTGGCCATTTAAAATACTTAAAAAAATTTAACTCATGATTTCAGAAATGTTTTAGTGTTTAGCTGTTGAATATGACACCTACAGGTGTGTTTGCATGACTTAAGCTCTTTTTTGATCCTGTTATGTCTGAAAATGTGTGGTTTGGACCATTTCTTGGTCTTTTTGTAGTTGTTAACACCAGGCATGTATAGCAAAGAGGGTTCTATTAGTGAACCATTAGGTGGTCCTTTTATAACAGTGACAGTGGGAAGGGATTTGTGTGTGACAGAAAGCTTCATGTGGACTGTTTCCAAATGAGATATGACATGTCACTATTCACAGTTGCTGTGCTTTCAGAAACATTTCAAAGTTGAATTAATGTTGGTTTATTTTTTAATGCTTTACAGTCGAAGATAACAGCTTGTCTCAGAAGAAGAAGATAACAGTGGAAGATCTCTTCAGTGATGATTTCAAGATTCATGACCCAGAGGCTAAATGGATAACTGGTGAGTTTGGAGCATTTTGTAGTATCTTTGCTTTGCTTCCTTGCTCCCTGGACATTGCTCTTTTTTATGTCCTTCTTAATTCCTCCAGTTCTTTATGCTGCTCCTGAAATTACAGAATCAAGGACTGATTGGGGTTGGAAGGGACCTCTGGAGATCATCTTGTCCAACTCTCTGCTCCAGCTGCTAGAGCTGTTCGCCCAGAATCATGTCCTCAAATCCCTATTTCCAACCTTCAACTTCCTATTCCAGTTTCCCTCCTGTTAAACATGCAAACACCACTGTTCTAACTTTTTATCTAGGGCTGCCCAGTGGGCTCATAGATAGGCATGGAAAACTACAGCCTTTTTCTCCAAGAGCATGCAGGACTTAGTAAGTGATGTAACACATGGGAAGAAGTGGTTGGAGCACCATCAGTGATTATTTTACCATAAACAGAACTGGAGGTTTATATTCCCTCATGAAATCCATTTTTTCCTGGCAGAGAGGTGAAGCAATGCTAAGCAACAGGCAAACAGTGGTCCAGCAGCAGCTGGGCTGGGGCTTGCACACAAGCCATGTGCTCTTTTTATCCTCTGCTGCCTTACATTTTCTAGTCAGAGGAAAACCAAATAATACATGAATTAATGCATGTTGGATTTGCTGGAGTGGAGCTACTTTGGGGGATGTAGATTCCAGCTCTCACTGGAAATTGCTGCAGTCAGAATGAGCTTTGGTGTGAGTAAAATGATTTGTGGTGTGCTGTTTATGTGAGTTCCAGTCCAGCTCCTATTATCACGGAAGTTATTAGCTTTTCTTTTGAATTTAATGGGGAACTGGATCAAGTCCTTCCTCGTGTTTAGCTTTCCTTGTCTGCTGTCCCCACTGGGAACAATTTTAATACCTGTAATGAAAAGAGAGAGAGTGTTAAAGGGTAGTGCTGAATTAACACATTCCCCAGCTGCAAGTTCTCCCACCCACTCAAGGAGAGGGAAAAGCTGTTGCAGACTATAAACACCTTCACAAACACACCTGCAAAGTGCAGGAGCTCTTTTCCAGGCTGCCTGGGAAGGGTGCTCCCCACGACCACTTCCTGGGAATGATGATAATGGAAATAGCTGCATTGCAGTTCAGGATTTTTTTGTCTAGCATCCTTTTCCTTTTAGCACAGATATCCCTGATGGCTCTAATGAAGGAAAAGGTGTTTTACTGAGACCTTGACTGCTGTTTTCTTTATTTGCTAGAGTATAGCAAATAGAGCATAGTGGAGGCAATGACAATGAATTAACTAAACTTTTGCAGGAACAGAGAATGAAGTATTGCCATAGAGCTGGGTATAATACCCCACCACTGATTAGTATCACTTTATGTGGACATAAGGCTTGTTTTCTATAAAACTGTGATCTGCTGTGAAAAAACAGCATTTCCCTTGCTGCTTCAATTATAGTCGAATACTAAAGTCATATAAACTTTTATTAAGACTCTGATCTTGACTGTTTTAGAAACCATCTCTCTCCTCTCAAGTACCCTTACGGACTCCAGTGCAGTCTTGCCAGATCTGAAATTACTAAAATATTGTTTCTGTAAGAGACAAAACACAAAGACATATTGTGAAAACATACATAGATATTTTAGAATTATATACTGTGTTGTTTTGATATGGATAAACACTGACACTGATTTTAATACATCTAAAGGAATTTTATGAAGCCAATATGTACCCTGTAGATTGACCCAAGGGTGACTTCGCATTTAAGGGCAAGATGTCATTCATCCAAGGACCCAAAGCCATTTTACAACATTAAATACTTTTCTATATTATAGTTGGATTTTTCACAGCTTTCTCTAGCTGGCTAAGTGGTGAAATTGTGATTAAGGTGAAAGACCAGTAGCCAGATTCCTAAGCACATGTTGTTATTGGTCTCTTAGTTTTCAGTATGCAAATGAAAGTCTCCAAAAATGCCAAAGCCAAACTAATTAACTTAGTATAACAAGATTGCTGGAATGCCTTAGCAAAA
>VYXC01009759.1:60002-103628 GCA_013397175.1 Platysteira castanea
AGTGATGGACTGACCAAACCCCCCTGCCCTGCCTCCTTGCGCTGGCGGTGGGAAGGAGGGAGGGGCTGGGGGGAGGGAGGGTGTTTTAAGGGCTTATTTTACTTCTCATCCTCCTCTGATTCTGTTAGCAATAAATTTTACTTAGCAACTAAGGTTGAGCCTGTTTTGCCCTTGAAATATTTCTCCCGCTCTCCTTATCTCACTCATGAAGCCTCCATTAACCCCTTTTCCTCTTTTCCCTCCTTTTGCCTAGCCATGGCAGGGGAGGGTGAGCAAGCAACTCTCGTGGCTGCCTGGCGTTGGGCCAGTGTCAAACCATGACAGTATTCAATGGCAAATACATTTTGCCCACTTTGAAAGTACTTGGCTGCTGTTTTAGTTAGAAAAACATCATAGCAGCCTCTAATATCCTGGCAGAGGTTATTGTGATGGATTGGGTGTAACGTGCCATTCCTTACTTCTCAGAGGGTGTTTTTCCAGCCTTGCTGTTGGCACCTTGCAAGACAGTGTATTTTGCAGGGGCTGTTGTCAGGATTTTGGGCTGTAGGTAAGTGATTGGAGGTTTTAATTGGGAGTGCATCTTCCTTGTGCTAAACACTGCCCAGACATGGAGAAACAGCCCTTGCAAAGGGGTTGTAGCCAAATGGGAAGAACAAAGGTTGATATGAAGAGCACAATATAGTCAAGCAGTGAGGAGCACTGAGGTGCAGGACACCAAAGAACATGTTTAGGGTCACAGGAACTTAAAAAAATGTGAATATCAAGCCCTTTTCTCTAAAGTCCCTGCCCACTCACTTCACCTGCAATATTGGAAAAATAATATTTATTCTTATGTGAAGAGCAATAATGAGTAAATTAGCAAGAGGCTCCAAGTGACATTTTCAGAAATGTCTCAGTTATTTGGAAACCTGCCACTCAGTGAGAGCCAGGGCCATGGTGTGCCCAGCTCACCACTGAGAATGGCAGCTGGGCTTTTATCTCAAAAGTCCCTTTGAAAAATATACTAATAACTAATATCTAAATATAACGGAGTAATTCTTTTTTCTTTAATACTGAAGCACATATGTTCTGTTGCATGTTTTGCTAATAACATCGTAGAATTTCTGAGCTCTTTTAAATTCTAATATTGAATTTAATGACCTAGAACTAATAAGTTTTATTTGCCATGCTGAAAAAAGCATCGTGTAGTAACCGAGGTAATTTATTTCAGTTTACCTTTAGTAATAATGCTCAGATCAACAATACTTAGATAGCCCAAATGCCCTCAAGCCTCTTCTCTGCAGTGTAAATCCATTGCACTGTATTGATAAAAGCATTGATGCGTTTCAAATTATGCAGATGCGTGTGGAGTAAATGAATTATTTATAGGTTGCTTTGCATAGATATTAAGAACTTTGTAAGTGCTAATATTTTTCATTATGAAAAAGGTTTGTGCTGAGGTGCTGCTTTGACAGCTCTCAGGACTAAAATTACCCTCCTAGAAGCTACAGCATGGTTGACTGGAATGCAGGCATCTGTGGGCTGCTTCTCCACAGGCCAAAAGATTCATAGGATCATTAAGGTTGGAAAAGACCTCTAAGATCATCCAGTCCAATCATTAACCCAACACTGCCAAGTCCACCACCAAACCATGTCCCTAAGCTCCACTTTTACATAGGTTTTGAACACTTCCAAGGGTGGTGATTCCACCACTTCCCTGAGCAGCCAGTTCCTGTGCTTGACAAGCGAAGAAATTTTTCCTGATGTTCAATCTAAATCCGGCAGGACTCAAAGTCATTTCCTCTTGTCCTATCACTTGTTACTCAAGAGAAGAGGCCAACTCCCACTTTGCTACAGCCTCTTGTCAGGAAGTTTCAGAGAGCAAGTGACAGCTTGCAAGTGGCCATCCAAACTGTAAGGCAGAAGGAGCCTTTCCCTTGGCAAGGTTGGGCTGTCAGCAGGAAAGGAAAACTCATCTTTCTGTTTGTCATCTGAGGGGCAAAGTTGTCTTTCTTGGGCACTGCAGGCTGCAGTCCTGTGTATGTTTGGGGTCTGTGTTAGGAAGGAGCTGCTTCGCCTTGCAGGCACCCTTGAGCCCCAATGCCACCTCAGTGCCTGTCTTATGTTAAACGATTGTAAGGTAGAAGATGCTCACAGGTGGTTTTGTTGGTGTAAATCTGGTGAAGACATAAAGAAAACTGGGTTACTCTATCAGCATATTTGCCCATCTTGTTAATTAGAAATATTAGTTTGTTAATTTCAATGTGTTTTACATATGTGTTAAAAAAAGTTAAATGAATGGGTTTAGTGGTCTTAATGGTTCAAAGAAAACTTTCTCCCTTCCCAGTTCAAACCTCATATCCAAGCTCATGGCAGCTTCCTTCTGCAGTATTTTTGATGAGTGTTTTGGGTTGTAAAATGTACAAGGTACCATATGCTGAGGTAAAGACACCCTCACTAAAGGAAAATGCTGTGTGGGCCAGAAGAAAATACAGGGGAAGGACTAAGAAGGCTCTTCTGGTCTAGCACATCATGGTTTTGCTGGAGATGACCTTCAGAAACCCTATTATGTTTCATGAAGATATGGATGATTGTTAAGTGAGCTTTTAGGTTGTGCTGGTGCCAGTGGAAGTGTCCATGTACTTTAGATCTGGTTGATTACTATTCTTAACCTAAATGCCTTCGTGAAGTGACATCCTGTGTTGCCAAAGCAGAGTGGGTAAGACAGTGGTTGCTCTGTCACGACTGCCACATTGAGGAAGAAGTGAGGAATATGTTAAACCATTTGAACCATAGTTTTGATTTTAGATCCCGTTCTGCATCGTCTTCTTCTGAGGTTTCTGATGATCTGTGGTCTGAGAGCACTGAAGAGAATTTCTCCTACTCCTGCCTTTCAGCTTCTGGGCAATTGCCCGAGTTCACCAGTGACAGTAACCCATTCACTAAAGACAGGAAACATGGGAATTGATGGCTTTTTAAGATACTATAAGAGGCTGTGGAGCAGAGCATTCCTGCCATATAGCTGTTTTGTTCATTACTGCTAGAGAGGATGAAATGAGAAATCAATTTGGCTCTTTCAAAAATTAATACAGTCTGCAGGAGCAAGCTGGGGAGGAGTGTGGTGCCGAGGCTTTGGCAGTGCCTCAGTGCCCTCTTCTCTGCAGTGCTGGGGTGCTGGTGGTACACGTGCTGCTCTTGGACTGAGATGATATTTCTTTGGTGTTTACAGCAGCTTCTGAATTTAGAAGGAGAAATATGCTGCATAAAGTCCTGTTTGGGAAAAATATCACACCCTGGAAAAGCAGAAGTAACACAGCAGTGGTCAAATAGGGGTTTTGTGTGTGGTGGTTTTGAGTAGTTTGATGTCTTGAGGTGGTCAAGATTTCCATAAGAACCTAACTCTATATTTGGAAGCCTTCACAGGTAACCTGATTTCTCCAAAGCCTGCTGAATAATCATTCCCCTGCTTGTCATGACTACTGTTGAGCTTCTTAGTCAAATGTCCTCCTGAGATATCAACATGCGGCTTTAGTTAGAGAACATCTGAAAACCTATGTGCATTAAAACATGGCCTCAGGCATTCAGTGTCATAGCTTTTTTTTTGTTATGTCTCTGCATCTTGCCACAATGAGTGAAGAGTCTGGCCCAGGGACAGGGCTGGTGGTGTGGAGGTCACCTGGGAGAACTGAGATGCACGGAATGAGTGATGAGGAGGATATGGGCAATGTGGTGCTGCACAGTCACTCAGGGGAGGAGTCCAGGCAAGCAGGGAGGATCTTGGGGGTGTTCCATGTGGAGCAGGAGCTGGAGTTGTGAACAGAGTGAAAATGACTCTGGAAGTCACTACTGCTGAGAAGTGGCTTAATGGCCTATGATGAAGAGCTGGAAAATACATTCAGTTGCTATGGCACTATCAAAGAGAACAATTAGTGAATCAAAGATGGCTGAAAGAGGCAGGAAAATTCCTCGGACTTCATTTCTTCTTGTCTAGGTTTCACTAACACTTACTGCCCATAACTGCCTAATTCTGTTTGCACTGATTTTTTTTTTTTTTTAAACAAAGGAGGAAAAATAGGCTTCCCCCCAGCAGGCAACATCCCACTCTCACATGTTGGACCAGCAGGCTGCTTTCCTAGACTTTTTATAGCCATTAATGAAAACAGATTCCCTATTTCCATTTCATGCCCTACTCCACTAAAATTAGTGCTTTTCCCTCAAAGTAGCTCAGAAGTAAGGCACTGCCTCCTGGCGTGACCATGTCTGCCAGCGAGAAGCAGCTTCGGGGAATAATTTGAAGTTGTAAAAGGTATGTGAAAACTAGAACAATTTCAGCTCCTTTGTGTGTTAAATTTGTTTGTAGATTTGAGGGAGAAATCCCTGGGAATGGTGTAGAAGCTGCCCCCTTTGCTCCTCCCCATCAGCTGTGTGTTGTTCTAAGGTGCACTGCAGCGTTTCTTGGCTCAGTGTTCCTGGTGGTGAATGCAAGGCTGATAAATTCAGTGCTGGGTCCTTTTACCTGCCAGCCAGGCAGACGTACTGCAGTGACACTGGATTCACAGTGGGGAGCCTTTTGATTAATAAATAAATAAATAAATAATTAAATGAAGGAGAACAGCAGGGATGGAAGTGGGAAGGAAACGCTGCCACGGGGAGCGGTAGCATCTGTGGGGAACTTTGAAGAATGTGGCTCACAGCAGAGGTGTTTCTGAACCACAGACACAGAACCACAGGCACAGTCCTGCCTGCGTGCTGAACAGATTAAATCCGGTCAGGAAAAGGATCAGGTTTTTTCATCCTGTTCAAAGTGGCTTGAAATCAAAACCCTGCTGCTCTGAGAGCCGAAGGAAGGGCACTGGTTTTTCAAGAGTTTAACTGGGAGAGGGATTAGATGTTCTCTCAGTGGGTGTTAGTTAAAAAGCCATGTGAATAGCTACAGGTAGGGTGTGACACCAAGAGATGCTCTTCCCCAGCTGACACCTGTGAGCCAGGTAAGGGTGAGCTCCCAGCTGCCCCCAGCCCTAGGGGAAGGGAGCACTGCTGTGGCAAAAATTGTCTGTGATAAGCCTTTAAAAGGATGGCCATAATTGCAGCCCTGCTGCTTGAATTTGTACTAAAATAAAGTTGCTGGTTTTTTATCCTTTGCTTCTTCAGAGGAATGTAACACGGGCAAGAGGAGGGAGAGAAACAAGAGTCATGCTTTGCTCCTGGGTGATGGAGCAAGCTGAGCACAGCAGAGGGTGATGGTCTCCCTTCCCAAGAGCTTGGCAGTGTTTCACCATGAGGAGGGTTACTTTTGGTGAGAGTAAGAAATTTTATTTTGCTTGGATCCAGCACTGCTTAGAAAATGAGGGTAGATAGGAAGGAGACTCAGTTTTGAACTCTAGGTAAAGAAGGTCAAGAAAGAGGGTTTGCATGAACTTGATGAAGGTTTTCCTAACAGTCAGGCTGATTTAAGGATAGAAATATTTTAGGAAAGAGGCACTTACGAGATAAGCACCCAGGAAAGCACAGATGGAAGAAATGAGGTGCGTAATTGCAGGATACGCTGAGCAAAAAGCACATTTGAGGGAGGACTGTAAAGGGATGATGGTGAAAGGAGAACTCTTCAGGGTGTTTTCAAGCCTCTTGTTAAGCCACTGATCCTAATTACTACGCACTGCTGATACCTTCAGGAGTGATTTCCAGAAATGTTTGTCTTTTGACACAGTCCATTTCTAGGAACCCTCCATTCTCTAGGATGCAATTTGCTTACTTTTTTTTCAATTTTTTTTTTTTAATATTTTAATCAAGGCAATTTTCTGTTTTTCACACTGCCCTGCCCAACTTTGTTTCCCTCTCGGAGATTTTTACTTGGTGCAAAGCACATTTTCCTGACTCAGTAGTTTTTCCTGAGCTTGCTCCACTGCTCTTGGACTCTTGTTGAACATGGAATGCTTACCAGGGATTAATTAGAGCAGCATGTATTCTAGTTGTTCCTTTTAATTGATATTAAATATATATATGCTGAGATACCATAATTAAATAATTTGAAGACAGGAAATACTGTATTTCTGGTGATTAAACTTTATATCAGGTCTTTGTAACTGAAGACTTAGCAGGCAAAGATTTACTTATCTAAGAAAAAAGTCCCTGGTGAGCTTGAATATCCTGACTGGATTAAGCTGTTGAATGTATGAAAAGCATTTTTTTTTTCTTTACAAGAAATAGTACCAGACTTATATAATTCATTAAAAAAAATTTAGAACGAGATAATTTTCATTGATCAAGGGAATGTAATTTTACTTTAAAATCTCACATCAGTGGAAATTCAATAAGAACACAAGAGACCAAAAGTTTGCGCAGCCCAAAATCCTGTTTCCATGAGAGGTGAGATGTGCGTGCACAAGGATGAACAAGTGGACAGTGAACCTCATGCACTTTTTATTTCAGAGAATTCTCAGATCCTCTTGTGTATTTTCTGTTTAGTTGCCCAAAATAGTTTTCTCTTCTAAGACACTTTCCAAGCATCCTCCAGAGCCTCTTGCATCCACCATTTCTTTCATCAACGAATTTCACTGGCCTAAGACCTCTTGCATGGGGAGGATTCTTGGGAGCTTGTTTCTATTTGCTTTGCTTTGGTCAGCCTTAGATGAGAACCTTGGACAAATCTTTTCCATCTCTAATATATAATTTTAGAGAGGATGGGATGGGAGCTACGCACAAGGAGTGCACAGAAGTACCTGGGTTAACTTCTCAAAAATGTTCAAATTATTTGAGTTTCATGACACCTGAAGACAAGTGTGTCCACGCAGTATAATTTGTTTGACCCTAAAGAAAAGCCAGATGATTTTGCTGTGTATTAGAGGTAAAATCTATAGGTCCTTGTACCAAATCATGCCACACAAAGTAATCATGATATCATGAGATCCGAGTGGCCGGCAGGGCTTCATAACTTCATGTGAGATCAGCACTGGGTCTGCTGGGTATGATGCCAAGATCTCATTTTGCTACTTGACTTAAAGTCCCAGCCTCTGGGGACAGGAAGCACACAAAAATACTCTACTTTGATTCAAAGAAGCAATGTAACAAATAAACAAACTTTTAGTCCTCAAAGATATTATCATAATTATTTCTAAATGGTCCTTCAAATGCTAAAATTATTTGGAAGGTAAATGGAGACAATCCAATGTTTAAATTCATTAGAAAAGATGTTTTTAAAATATCAGGTTCTTTTGAAGGCTTATACCTGATTTCCAATGCTTAAGTTCCATAATAATTCACAAAATCTGGGTAATCATCTTCAAAGCATTTTAATTTTTCAAGTAAGGCAGAATGGCAGGGATGGAAAAAAATGTAAACAAAGTCTAGTAAGAAGGCAGTGGGACATGTCAATGTTCAAGCCAAGAAAAATTTTAAAAGTCTCAGGTCAGAAGCATTTCCTCCATAAGGGGTAAAAGTTTGGATCTATTAGATAAATGTTTATTATATTGGCATGCACTTGACTCTATAAAAATCGACTCCACAATGAATGGTGGTGAATCCAGCAGTTCAGAGGGACTTTGGTCTTGTTGCAGTTATGTTCCACGTGGTCATTTATGCAGAGTAAGCCATTCTGGGGTCTTCTTGGACGTGTTGGTTTCACCATGCATTCACTGCAGGAATATCTGAGCACCCTGGTACCTTCAGGCAGACTGAGAAGAACCATTGAGACTTGGACAAACATCTAAAATCCGCCAATTCTGCCCGGATGGTGTCCAGAAATTTTTCCAATACTCTAATTTGTTATCACCCTAATAAACACTTATTCTCTGCTCAGCAGTCAATTTTCCTATTTCCTGGTGGACAGGAGCCCATCCCCAGGCCTCTCCTGCAGCTGGCTCTGGATGCTCACGCCCTGGCAGCAGCAGCAGGGAGCGGAGCCAGCGGGGCCGGGCTGGCCCGTCGCCCCACAGAGGGTTCAGTGCACATATGCTGGGCCGTGTGCAGCAGTTCCCACTGTCTGCTACTGCTTCAGCCGATGGACTGACTCATTTTACAAGACAAATTGCTTGAAATACTCATGCATAAGCCAAGATGCTTATTAATAATTTGGAGGTATCTTTTCCTTCCTTATTCTCCTTCCCAGGGGATGTGGGCTGTGAACTGTGACATGAAAAATGTCTTAAAACACTTACTTAAAAAATGCCCCAGAGTATATATGTACTTATGTATATTTATTCCATGTGTTTCATATTTTCTTTGTTCCAGGTGTCACTTTCAGGGACAGCATTTGTGAGAGTTTGCCATTACCTTTTGCCTTGAAGCTGACCAAACACAGAAGCAGGCATGAGATATGGCATTAAACCAAACTAACTTTTAACATAAAAGAATGATTTTTATTTATTTTCTAATTTTAATGCCTCACAAAGGAAGATCTTTTTAAAAATATATACTAATAATTATAATATTCCTGAGGTTTTTTCCTAATGGGCACAGAATGGCTAATTTAGCTAAACTATCAAGGTGGAAGACTATGAATAAAAAAACAGGAGAGTGATTATTAGAATTCCGTAATTTATATTTGCTTTCCGTCTTCTAGGGCAGGAAACTGAGAATGTAATCAATTTTCTGTTGCAATCAACTTTTTTAGGAGAAACAATATTGAACTATACTCGGGAGAAAAATACTGAAAACAGCATGTTTTGATCCAGTTTGAGGGACATTATCACCTTGATCACTGCAGTGAGCTTGGGTTGCTCCATTCAAAAAAGATAGATTGTAATGGGAATAGAAATGGTCCAGAGAAAGACGAAGATCATGACAGTAGCATGGAAATACAGGATAAAAAGAATTTCCTTGAGTTATAAAGAAATTATGTAAGGATAGAAAATAAAGAAAGATATTAAGAAGTCAAGCTCTTTCCATTAAATAAGGGCATTCTTTGGATTTAATCTCATCTGCTGAAAGTTGTTAACCCATTGAGATGGAGTTATTGGACAGACTGTTGATGAGAATTGGAAGGAAGGAGCAGTCATTGTTTTGGTGTAACTATTTTTCATCCGTGGCACTTAAACCAGGCGTTCATATCAACCCTTTTGCTTCTGCACCAGCACTAGCACATTTGCACTCTTAGCAACAAACCACTGCTGCTTCAAGACCAACAGAACAAAGGCAGTAACAGGTGGATGATGTTGGTTCCATGGTAGAGAGAGGAATAGCAACCAGAAGAAGTGAAATAAGGACTTCAATAATTTTTTTCTGGGTTTGGTGAGGACTCTGTGTAGGAGCTGACCCAGTCATTGCAGGCAAACCAAACCAATGTGCATTGCTAAGGAAAAGCTCCTCACTCATCATGGAATCATAGAATGGTTTGGGTTGGAGGGGAGCTGAAAGATCATCCATTTCTGACCCGTCTGCCATGATCAGGGACATATTCACTGAACCAAGTTCCTCAGAGCTCCATCTAATCCAGCCTTGAATACTTCCAGGGATGGGGCATCCACGTCTTCTCTGGGCAGCCTCTTCTGTTGCCTCACCACCCTACTTAGCTGACAGGAATTTTTTCATTCCCTCACCAGTTGGTTTAAAAACAATGGGATTTTATGTATAATTGCAAAGTGTTTCTCCAGTAGGAGCTCCCTTGTAGTTGAATGCAGGAAGGCTGCTCTCACTCAGGTGCCATTTCCTTCACTCAGTGCCGTCTCACTCAGGACTCCAGTCCCCTGCCCAGCATCAGATCTAATTTTTTATTGATGGCTCTTTGCAAATGTTGAAAGTGTTTCCACTGTCTCTGGAACAGGGTGCCCTCTTGTGACCACTCCAAAGCGAATAATCCTATACTGGTAACCAAAATGTGCCTTGGGGTCTTGGATTTCATCTCTTGTCTGCCTTGATTTTCAAAAGCCTGAGGTCAGGGTGATGGCCGTGTCTCTGACAGACTCCTTGTACAATTAGACTTCAGCACAGTCATACCTCGCCAGACACATCTGAAATGACAGGGTGACATCAGAGGGACTGTGAAATATTGCACACAGAGATAATTAAAACTTTACCCAAAGCTGCACGCACAGCATAGCTGCTTGTTAATAAATAACAGTCTCATTCAGTCTGCACTGAAATTTAAGTAATCTGCCCACGATAATAATAATAAAAACCAATAAAAATACTTTATACGTTCTTTCTGCCCATCATGGCCACTAACAAGTGCAGTTTGGTTAGGGGCAAAGAGAAGGAGGCAAGGGAATGCGCAGAGAAATTAGGTGAGTGAGCTGTGGGGTCACATTTTAATGAAAATTTATTCATAGATTCCTTTTTTGTCAGTGTCGAGTGGATTATTACATTTAGGTGTAACACTGGATTATGCACTCCCCTGAGCCAAACTAAAGGAGGCAGATAAGACCCGGTGCATTTGGCAGAGAAGAGGGAGGTCACTGACTGATGCTGCACTGGCCTGGGGCACGGCCAGGGAGTGCTTGGAGCAAGTGTCCCTGCATGGAACAGGCAAGGTGGATGCAAACAAGCAGGAATGGTATCTTGGCTAGCAACTAGAGTGGAAAAAGCCCTGGAGGTTTCATATTCCCAGTAAAATCTGTGTCATTGTGTATTTGGGGCTGTGCACCCACCCCAGTCACTTTATGGAGCTGGGATAAGCTGATTCCTGCTAGCTGTTGGCTGCATTTTTTTTTCTCTTCAGTTGCATGATGAGACTGTGAAAAATATGTAGGGTGTGGATAAAAGCATCAGGGACTGTTTTCTGGGAAAGTAGTTGTCTGGGGTTAAATTACTTTTGGCCTGTGTTGAATGTGAGATGTTTCCAGCAGGAAATCAAAGGGATGAGTGTAATCTGCTGTCTCCAGCTGTCCAGTAACCAGGAGGCATCTGCACCTTTCCTTCTATAACATCTAGGATTTGAAATCACATGGCATGAGCACAGCTGAACAGGAGAATAAGATGGCAGAGAATTTTTGAGGGAGATTTCTCGGCTCTGGAATGCACCAAAGTCAACTCATTGGGGTGCACTCCCCTCCTCCCCTCAGTCATTAGAAAAATTAATTCAGGGCAGCAAGCAACAAGGTGTGAGGTTTCACTGCTGTTGTTAGGCTTTTGCAGCCGTTTTGTAATCAAAATGGTTTGCCCTGGACGGAATAAAAATGGATTTAGACCAGAGAATTTCTCATTCATTTTTTGCCTAATTGTAGTGTCTCTCTTTCTCCCACACCGTATGTTACAAAAGATAGAAGTAGGATAGGGAGTTATTTGTAGTTGAAACAAGTTCTCGGTTTCTCACATGCATTTCAGCTTTTCATGCCTGTGCCACTGAGTCGTGATCTGAGCCCACAGAGTTCCCAGACTGGGGCTCTTTGAGGAGGAGTTCAGCCTCACAAATGAGACAGCAGCAGAATTTTACCTGGTTTCAAATTTGGGACCAAAATTTCAAACGTGGGCTCTGCCTGGATTTCGGGTTTGGTGCTGAAATTTCTTTTGTTGTTGTTGTTGTTGTTGGTTTTGTTTTTGGGGTTGGGGTTTTTTGGGTTTTTTTGCTTGTTTGTTTGTTTGAATCTTGAAAGATTTGGGATTAGATAAAAAAGAGAAATGGACTGGAGTTGCAGATTTTTATAGTTTTAAGTTTTCTCAAGACTCAGTCCTCTTCAAGCTTTTGACAAGTTAATTTACAAGCCTGCTAGAGGTGCACGATGATGTGGGAATTTTCCTGAGCTGTAACTGTGTTTTATTTTACTGGTACTACTCTAAAAGCACTATATTGGTGCACCAAGAGCAACTGCATTGAGATGATGAGCAATTAAAACCACTTCTTGTGTAATAAAGCACATTCTATCATGTTGCACTTACTTAACATACCAATGCAATGTGTTACACAGCATTTAGCTAAATTACAGTAAATCACCTATTTAAAGAAGTTTTTCTTTCAGCCTTGCATGTACGGAAGAAAGTGCTGGGAACAGTAAAAGGATAATGACCCATAATGGCAGAAAGCTAAAAATGGGATTCCAGTTGTCTCCTGGAATTAAATGCTGTAGCAATGTTGTTAAAGACAAGCTGTTCTCTGTCCCCTGTTGCTCCTTGTATCAGCATCACAAAGTCTAAGAAATTCTTATTTATTTCTGCCAGACAAAGTAGGAAGGCAGAAGAAAAAGAAGTTACTGGTGGGGGTAGGTGGATTGAAACAAGAGGCAGAGTGGTGGCAGGGGCTGTGAAAATTTACAAATGCCAAGGTCTACAGGGACCGTCCCTAATGAGCAGCTCACTGAGGGCACAGTGAAGCTGTAGGTATGGAAATGGGGTTTTGCTGCTGTTCCCTATTCATGATCCTTGCCTCCCACTTTCTGAGTTATCCCAGCCTGCTGTAGGTACCAGGGGACAGAGGATGGGAGACCTTCTCTGCATTTCCTCTCTGGGGAGCAGCTCAGTATCAAAACAATCTTTGCTTCTGCCTTGGGGAGGGAACTTCAGAGCCAGTTGTTTGTTGGGTACATGCTGTAAATACCAAATAGATGAACTGCAGCATGTCTTGAAAGAACAACAGATCACAGCATCAAATGCATCATCACAACAGCTTTATTTCCACCTGAGTTTGTGATTGCATCTCTCTGGACACCTGAATAGGCTTCCATTGGGGACTGATTGTGCTTTTCTTTTGCATTATGATCTACGTGGTGAAGTTTTGCAGCAGTTAGTGAGCATGCACTCTCCTAGCATTTGTTCAACATCTGTTCTGAGTGTTTCTCTGAGGAGTAAATTCCACCTGCCCCAAGGAGTGCAGGTCTTGGGGGACCACTGTCCTACCTGACTCCAGTTAGGCAGATACTGTCCTAAGTGAGTCAATAATCCTTCAGACATAGTAAATAAGATGCAATTTCCCCTTCCATGAAAGAAAAGTAAAATAAATATTTCTGTAAATCTGCCTGTATTCATCCTTCTCCCTGCTCATACTATGCTGCACCTTATTCCTCTTGCTTGGTGCCTCTTAATGTTTGCTGGTTTGGGTTTTTTTTTTTCTGACAGCTTCTATTTCCTCTATGAATTTACCCTGTTCTGTTGTTTTCTTCTCTGCTTCCACTATGTCCAAAAACCTCAGGCTCCCTCTCTCTCAAAACCAGTCCTTGAAGATAGCAGGATGTCTCTGAAGATAGATGCTTCTGCTGTATCTGGAAAGATTAAGAGTTTTTTGGGTCTTGGTCCCTCACACAGCAACCTGTTAACCACAGCTTGTCTATTCCCTTGCCTGTGACAGTCAGAGAGCACCTTTTTTACAGGAAATTCAAAGTCAGGTCATCTACTGGTAGTCTGGATTTGCTTTCTCCAGCTGCACCCTTCTCTTTGGCCCTGCTGTGTGTGAGCTGGGATGAGAGCTGTGGCATGCTCAAGTCATGGGGCACAGCCACTTCCTTCTCCTCTCTGGTCTCCATCCACTGTTCTGAGGCTCACCTGGCCCCTCAGAAAACTTGCTGGGATGCTAGACAAGCAGAAGATATTTTTTTAGTTTTAACTCTACTGCCTGATCCTCGTGTATATTTCCAAAGGAATACAGCTATGGTACACAATGAAAAAAAATACGAACTTTGAGGAAACAACTGTCCTACAATTGCAATCTTCCTGCCTGTTACCTTGTTAGATGGTGAGCACTATCCAGGTGTGTCTGCTCAATACCTGCCTGGGAGGGCTCCAAGAAACCCTTGTCTGGTTCAGGTGTTGCTTTCACCTCCGTGAGGGTGGGACCAGCCTGGCCGAGGGCCGAGTGATGCCGTGCCCTACAGTGGGCAGTGCTGCAGGGCTCCTGCCAGACTCAACCTTTGGATAAAACACCAAAGGTCTGACTGCTTTGGGTCATTAAAAACCCCACAACAACTTTTCTTTTCCTCCCATGAGGAACAACAGAAGGGTGCCAGTGCTCTCTTGGCGGCCCTGTGACATTTGCTTTGCCAGCGCAGAGCTCTGTCCCAGTGTCTCTGCACGTGGCCTGGTGCAAAGTGACCTCTGTCCCATGGGAGGGATGAGGGCTCATCCCACAGGACCTGTTGCTGTCTGCTCTCTTGACACAGCATAATATGTTTGCCAATCCTGCTAGTATCTGGAGGCTCATTTATCTGAAATGGCTTAGAACAACTTCAGGACTTAAATTTTCTTTATTTACCAATCTTCCTTAATCTTAGGGATTGAGAATGATAATTCCCTTGATGCTGGCTTTCATCAGACTGAGACTCATTCAATTATCTTTCATGTTTGTTGATCAGGACTCAAGAAGTTTTCCTCTAAATCTGTGGCTCTAAAAGACTGGGGTGGCCGTAACAATCCTGACTCTACCTTCTCCCTGTCTCTTGCTACTGACTTGCTGCATGTGAATTTCATAACCTCTTTTTGTCTAGTCATCATTCATCCATTATTAAACTGATAGAAAATTACGATTTCGTTAAAATGCTTCTTAGAGCTGGATTTAATTTTTTTTTCTCATATTTTAGCACTCAGTTTTGCTTTCTGCTTTCCATAATCTCTGACAAATAATGAAAGTTCCCCTCACAAGCACGGAGGTCCTGCTAGTATCTTATAAACCTGTCTCCCCTCTCTGGTAGTATGGACTTCAGAGAAGCATGTTTCTGTTGATGGATGTAATTCCTTCAAATTCTTTGCACTGCCGGCACTCAAACTTACTCCGCCAGGAGTAAAGTTGTCCCAAAACCTCTTGTCCACTGTGGTGAGCTGTTTTGTCAGGTNGCCGGCACTCAAACTTACTCCTCCAGGAGTAAAGTTGTCCCAAAGCCTCTTGTCCACTGTGGTGAGCTGTTTTGTCAGGTGCCCAGTCTGTCTGTGCTGTTCCTGGCCAGGGCCCAGTGACTTCAAGGCACACAAGCTCCCTCTCACTGGGTCTGTCTTCTCTGCCCGTGTATTTTCTGACTGAATTCAAGACAGAGAAGCAGATGGGGTTTATGATTTCCCCCATTCTGCTTAGCAGGTTTTTAAGTTTCTCCCCAGGCCTCCCCATTCCTCTGCACTAACTCTGCACAGCCCCCAAGGCTGCTCCATTATTTCTGGTAATCGTTTTTTACAATCAGTCACTTTTTTGAAGTGTGACTACATATCTGTGTCTACACTCACGGACAGAAAATGTATTCTACCATCCACACAATTTCCTGGAAGCTGAAAGAGGGGTTAGGAGTTGGCAAAGTGAGCTTTGCTATTGAGTCATAGAATCATAGAGAGGTTTGGGTTGGAAGGAACCTTAAAGACCACCCAGTTCCAACCCCACTGGACACCTTTCACTAGACCAGATTTCTCAGAGCTCCAACCATCCTGGTCTTGAGCACCTCCAGGGATGGGGCACCCATGACTTCTTCCGTGAAGAGGAGATGGAAGAAATCCAAGAAAGATTGAAGAAATGGAATAAATGGCTGTAAGCCTGAAAATTACAATTTTTGGCATCATTTATACTGAACATCAGCCCCAAAGAAAGGCAGATGTAAAAAATGAGATGCAGTGATGACCTTTATCAGCTGTGGTGACAACTATAAATCAGGCTGCAAGTTCTCATCAGCTTGCTGGACAGAATTCATTATAGACAGAGGCTGCTGCATTGCTTTCTGGCTTTGATTGAGGTATGTCCCATTTAAATAAATGCTCTTGCACTGGAACAAATCACACATTTCAAAACAGAAGTCCAGGAATATTATTCATCTTTTGAGGACTAAGACCCAGCTAAACCTCACAGTGTTTTGTTTGGAATATAATGCAGATCAATTTGTTCTTCTCTTAAGCAGACCAATTTTCTGTTCATTAATTCAGACAGTGTGTTGATGGCTGGTATTGAATATAATGGTAAGATTTACAGCCCTAACAAATCAGCACTGCTTCATTTGTTCTTTTTTAATGCATTCCAAAAGTACATGCAGCAGATTAGCACCTGATTTTAAACTTGTTACGGTTTAACAAATAATGGGAAAGTCTGTCATCTCCTACATCCAACCATGGAGCAACCATGGGGTAATCTTCTTGAAGTTTCACAGTTTATTAAAGTGTTATGGGGTTTTTTGGAGCATAAGGAGCAATAAAATTTGGTAGCAATGTCATTATGGGCAGTAATGTAACTTCCATCAGCTCCTGCAATGTTCAAGACACAGCTTCACAGGCTCATTAGATTAACAAGCTACTTCACCTGTGTCCTGAACTTTGAGCTGAGTTTCATTGTTGTATTTTTCTGTAATTAGGAAATATCCTGAGAGGCTTACAATTATCCAGATGTTTTGCTGGCCACATTTAAAATGTGATTTTTCTGCCTAGAACTTAGTGTGTAATTGGAAAACATTCTGTGTTTTTGACAGAGGGTGATTATTAAAGCAGTAATCTTTTCCAGAATGTCTGATAATTAGGTAATAGTCTGTCTCTCAGTTTAATTTTTCCTGTTATTTCTGGAATGCCTGAAATACTGCTGGAAAATAAAAATTTGGACTGCATACTTTCCTTTTATAGCAAATAATGCTTCAGACTTTGTTTCCTGAGTATATAAAGACCAGGTGTGTATGAAGCATTAAATATTTTGCTGCCTTGCTTGGTAAATTGTTGGCATAAACACATGTTTTAAGGATCTGGACACAGAAGTGTTGCCCTGGTTTTTGCTAAAGCCTTCTGATTTAACTTTGGAGTCAGAATTCTTTCTCACACAGTTTCATGTAAATAATAGCCAATGTTTACTTAACGGTATTTTCTGGTTTTCATTCCTTTTGTGATAAGAAAACTTTGATGGGCATCTTTTTTCTCCAGTGGGATTGAGAAGGAAGTGACATTTCCTCCAATCCCTTGTGGAGTTGAGAATTCTATAAGACGTGACATATGTAAATGAAGTGGGTCTTTTCCCTCCTTTCTGCTGAACCTAGCAGGTGCGAGACCGTCTTTATTGTGCTTTCCCAAACACACAGAAAGTGGAAGTTAGAGTTGTAAATATATTGCTGCTGGATCAGACCCCAGGGATTGTCTCTTCTGGCACATGGACCAGGACAAGGGCAAAAACTTCGGGAAGATTCTGAAATGCAGGCAGATTTCTCAGGTTGATGACTCAGGATATTGCTTTAGTCCCTCACAGTGGCTGGGTCAAGGGCTTCCTGAAAAGCGTCCCCCTTCAATACATACAATCTTTGATGGATTTTTCTTCCATTTTTCAAGTTCTAGTTTGGATCCACCTGCAGCCCTGGCACCTGCTCTGTTCTGGGACTGTGACTTCCACACTTTGTTTGCCTTCAGCATGAAGAAATAATCCCTTTTATTTGTTTTGAACCTGACACTGACTGGTGTCATTTGGTGCCTTCCAGTATTTATTTTGGAAAAGGCAGGGAATAAGCATCTCTTATTTATCTTCTCCATACTGCTTCTGACTTTTTTGACTTCTGTCCTAGCTCTGTTCAATCAGTTCTTTCTCAAGTTTAAGTTTCTAAGTTTGTTCAGTCATGAATTGTATGAAGGAATAATTTAAAGGCAAATACAAATCTTAATGTAATTCAGATCCTTCTTTTTTTTTTTTCCTTTTCTTTTTTTTAATTCAGGACAGAAGTTGCTTGTAAAATTTATTCCATAATTTAAAAAAATGTTATGCTTTGAGAACTTTGCCTATGAGTTTGAAGGACTGCAGCTCTGATTTGGACTCTGACAATCTTAAAGTCTCTAAAACCTTGTGGTTTGGAGAGGATCAACTGTATTACAGCAACCATTTGGCCCTACAGATTCTGATTCATCCCAGCCTCAAAGATTTCTTCTTCCTCCACTTACGTGTAAATCTGTGACATGGAGGAGGAGATTTTTTATTGATAGCAATAAGTAGAGCACAAAAGGTTTTCATCTGCATTTTCAGAGCATTTTATAAAGCTGGTTAATGACTGTGATGAGGATTATCATCACCAGGTTGGAAATAAAAGACTGAAACTTGGATAAGGAGTGTGCTAGGTCTGTACACCAAAGTTTTGAAAGAACCAAGTCTTGAAACCCAGTGTTGCCTTTAGCAGGTCACCCCAACTGCGCAGTGCACACCTCTGTGGTTACAGTGAGCTGGGCTTGTGTTTGTACAAATCCTAGAGGATTTAACCTCATCCCAGGACAACCCAAGGATAATATTAAGCCATTCATGTGTCACTAACCCTTTTTGCATCATGGTAATACCCCTGGGGTAACTTCAGTAAGAGTAGGCAATGAGGAATTGTTTCCCTAACTGAAACTGGGAGCAGAGGTTTGGTAGGATCCATCAGTTCTCAGTCTCAGTCCAGCCAGGTTGCAAAAAAAAAAAACATAACCCCAGTCCTGTGCCAAGAGAAACTGCTGATTCCTTTAATGGCAGAGTGCTTGGGACTTGGTGTTTTATGTTTTATCTGCAGGGCAGTGCATGTAAGCACTGATCAGACTTGAACTTCAGTTTATGACACCTCTTTATTGTTGTAATGTTTTTCATCCTGAACTTTTGACTTGCTACCTAACCCTCATTTGGAGTCCCTTTCATATGTCTGCCCCAGCCTTTCTGTCGGGCAGGTTGTGTTCTTTGAGAGCTGGACACTGTCTCCAGTATTCTTATCCTTGTCCAGCTGTCTTGAGAGCTGGAGTAGTCCCAAAGTGCATAGAGACAAGCTGATTTGCCTTGTTGCATGTGAAAATGGTGATTTGTCTGCATGTATCTCCTTCTGGTAAGTCTGCAGAACAAATGTCAGAGTTGGAGCACAGTATTAGGTTCCAGAATCTGCTTTGTTAGAGGGTTATTTGCCTTTCAGAGACTTTCCAGGCTTATTAAACTCCTACAGAGACCGTGGACCTCGGAAACCTTTAAACATCAGGAATGTTTCTTTGACCTTGTTTTCTACCCTAACAATTTAGCAAGCTGTGTATGTACATTCAAAACAGGTCACTCTTGCATCCATCTAAGGGAAAGTGTGGCACAACAAACACGTGACAAACACTAACCACGTTGTTTTATGGCTGTCCTCAAAGCCACTTTTAGCAATGGCTGTGTTAAAAAATAGTCTGTGTTCTTCAGAAAGAAGTTCCCAACAGTACTTTTGGTTAAAGTCTGTAATTAGGTTTCACACAAACAGACAATTTCATATTTCCTTAATGACCTTTTGTTTTCCTCCTTGCAGATAATGAATTCATTTATAGAAACCAGAATGGCACAGTGATTCTGAGGAATGTCGAAACCAACAGTTCAACAGTATTAATAGAAAACAAAAAAATTGTAAGTATTTTCTATGACAGGCTTCTGAATTCCACAGCCCTCTTGCAGTTGGATCAGTAAAGCAGAAAATGACTTGGGTTTCAACTTCATGTATTGTCAAGGAGAAGCAATTCACTGGTAATACAAAGGGCTATGCAGTGATGGATAATGTGAGATTGAACTCCAGCTTTTGTTATTATTCTGCAAGCTCAGTTTCTCTCATACTTCTAGAAAGTATCATATAGAGATTTGAAGCTAGTCTTGCATATCATATATAATTGAAAGATGCATAATTCTCATCTTTGCATGCTTAATAAAAAGGACAATTGATACCATTTACTATCTGCTGTCATTCTCTACATTCCTCCATGCAAATACTTATTTTTAATTTGTGCATTTGCTGATTTTTCTTACCTAATGGTTGAAATGTAATTTCAGTGCCGTTTATGAGTAGTGTTGAGGAATAGAAGTGGAGTTGCATAGGAGAGAAACCCTAAGAAATTGTGAAAAGAAGTTATTAGGTGGCTATTAAAATGAATGTAAAGAAAACAAATTCACATCTGTATTAATAATAATGAGAATATTGCTTATAGCGATAGAAGTGTTTTGTAGCACTGTTTTTTGTAGTAGATGAAGCCAACATCATGACAGAAGTTAGTACATCGGTTGTCTTAATTATTTTTAATGAGACAAAGAATTTATCACTGAATTATTATAGCAGGACCCAACCTTAAACTTCACATGCTGCATTTAACCTTCAACCTTTGCTGCATCACATATGCAGTCCTCTTTTACCAGAGTGTAACCTCTTTCCTTACAATTCTAAGGGTAAAGGATGGGCTGGCATCCTTTAATGTCAAGGTCTGCTGAAGTCAAATTGCTTCCATTTGGCCTCTGTTTATTCCACTGGTTTTTAATTTTTGCTGTTTGTAAGAAAAGGACAGTGCTACAAGGTAATCCTACATTTTCATGCCATTGCCACTTTACTGCCTATTCCACCTTTGTAGCTCTGCCCTCTCAGTAAATAAATCCGCAGGTCCCCTCCACACTAATCCAGAAAGTCCCAGTGCAAGAGCTGCCATTACACCTCACTCAGACACATCTTTTTCCTCTTCCTTCCCAGCCCTGGGTCTGAAAACTTTTGCTATTTGGCCATGTCTTCCTTTCTCCATGTTATTAACATAACAGTAAATAAAATCTGTCTTCATGCTGACACTGTTGGTTCCCAGGCTCCCCTGTACCTCCTCTTCCTCATCTGTGCTGGGTCACCAACCTGTTAGATGTCCCAGAGAGGTGGTGGGTGCCTCTTCCCTGGAAATGCTCAGGGTCAGGTTGGATGGGGCTCTGATCTAGGTGAAGATGTCCCTGCTCACTGCAGGGGGATGGACTAGATGGCCTTTAAAGGTCCTTTCCAGCCCAAATCATTCTATGATGATATGACCTGTCCCCTCTGCTTTTGGCTGTCCCCTGGGCTCCCCCCACAGCACATCCAGCCTCACTGGCCTTGGGGAGGACTCTCCCCGGTGGGGTACTCTGTCTTTCCCTAATTTCCCTTTCAGTTTTACTCCCTGGGACTCTCTCAAGGACTTACATCTAATTTGTTAAGTGAGAGGGTGAGATTTAAAAGGCAGTGGATGAGTGATGTGTTAGTGGCACCTCTCTTTGACCTTGGTGCCATCTGTGCCAGCAATGCATTATATTGAAACACACTGGGAAGGAGAAATGGCTTCACTATACAAATGAAAAGTGGAGCAGGGGAAAGGCAATTCCTGAGGAGCCTGAGATATCCTGGCCTTTCTTCTTGTTAGCAAGATTTACAGTGCTGATTTTTGCAGAAGCCAGGTCAGGGTGCACTGTATCACTGCAGCATCCCAAAGACTTTTAACTGGGGAAAATGGAATTGTTTTCCTCCGTGTTGCCTTAATTGGGGGAGGTAGTGGTGTCGCTATTGCTAATTTGCTCCAGAAGCTCTTTACTCTTTTTCATCTCTGCACTAAGAGAATGAGAGGGAATTAATAAATTACCATTTATCAGTTTTCTACTCACTACTGCCTACATCTGCCACCTCACCAGCCACTGTGCAGTTAGAAGGAAAATTCTGGTCTCTTGATATAGCTGCCTGCTCTGAGTCACAGTGCATTTTTTCTTTCTCTTATGGGGGCACACAGTTGCCCACATAACATTTCTGGTGTTTGAAAAAAGATATTAAATTTTTCAAGACACTTAATCTGACAGAGTTCTTCATCCTTAAAGAGATGGTCATAACAATTAGTTCTAGGTGTCATTAGCTTGAAAACTGAAGAACATTTGTTTCAATATTGTATTTATTTTCTAGGTCTCCTTAAAGGCTATCCGGTATGAAGTGTCACCTGACCGGGAATATGCTCTATTTGCCTTTGATGTTGAACCCGTAAGTAAACAGATTTGATTTCAAAATACACAGCTAGTGGCAAACTTTTCTTCTTTTTTTCACTTTTATGCCAGTGAGATGATATTTTAAATTAATTGCTTGCTATGAAACAAAGCAAGAAACCCCCTCACTTAGCAATTCTGAGAGCATGTCACAGTGCCATCTAGTAGAGGAGAAAGGTATAAATTAGACCATAGAGGAACCACTGTCATTGCCAGGATTTTATAGCCTTCGGGAGGGGGATTGTAAGGACATGTCTTTGCTACAAGGATTTCTATTCCTCTTCGTGATTTTTTTTTTTTCCACAGTGCCTTTTTCAGTCACCCTATAAATTTCTTCCCCTGAACGAAAAGCTACTGTCAGTGTCTCCCACAACTGAAATAATACATTAATTATGGTGTCACCATTCCCAGTGCTGCAGTTAGGGTTGAGCTATCACTTTCATTATAAATCCTTTTCTTCAGAGGGTTAGGTATAAATCATTCGTAAAAAATCACCATTAGGTTGCTACTAAGTTCTGGATTACAGTGAGTTTTTTACCAAACTTCAAAAGGAAAAAGTGTAATGAGTCATTTTTAAATGATGACCAAAGAATCAAACATGGGGGAAGCAATTCTTCTGCATGAATAATATTTTTGTCTTTCTCAATTCTGCTGGTATAAGGCCTGAAAGGTTTGAATGATAGCTATGCTGTACTACTTGGATGAACTATAAGCCCTATATATTTTGTTTCCATAATCTAGAATATCACCGATTCTTCAAAATGAAAATAATTAATTCACTAACAGCTGTAATTCTTTTTCCAATATGTAAATAACATTTCAGCTGCTAAGCAAAGGAAATGTGTTGGTCCTTTAGGTAGTGGAGGTTGTGCCTCTGTTGCTCATCTGATTTCTCTGCTATCACCTTTGGAGTTATTCCTGACTTGGTGCTATAAAAGTCAGAAGCATGCCTGGTTTTAGAAGAAGGGAAAATAAAACTGCATCAGAAACTTTGGGAATAACTCATAATGATTTTTCCTGGGGAAAATACTGGTGGTGTGACTTCACTTACCTGAAGCTTAGCTGAGTTCTAGACAGAGATGGATGTGGAAATGTTAAGTTAATTCTGAACATGGGGAAGACAGCCTAAGGGTCACTGAGCAAGCAAAGCCTTTCTCTCAAATTTCCCCACCTTGTGAGCCAGAGATGTTTTGTAAAATTCAGATCTTTTAGTGGAAATCAGCCTTTGGCTGTGGAAGCCCTGTGCCAACACTGCTCAGATGCACTGTGCAAGCTGGAAGAGCCCCGAGGGGGAGGGCTTCCTCAGTTCCTCTGAGAAGGACAGAAAAATGCCTTTAATGACAAAAATAAAAAAAAGGAATAAAAGAAAAAAATTTAATTTCTGAAAAGCAGTAATGAGAAATTAACTTTTTATTCTCAACCTTTATCCATTGAAAGGACTGCACACCCTGAAGATCTGCAAGAAGCAGAGTTAGGGAGGCTTTTACAGCACAGACTTTGTGCTCAGGCTGCAGAGGAGTGCTTGATGTGGGCAGTGTGGCAGGAAGGGCATGAGAATGGAAAGGCATGGGCTGGATGTGTTTCCTCTGCATCCTCCTCTCTGCATGCCAGTGCTTGCAGACCTGTGAGTTTGAGGCACAGGTAAAACATTGAGTTTGTGGTCCCTAAGATGCCTCTCTGGAGAAGAGAGAGAGCAGCACACAGCCAGGTGCTCCCTTCCTCTCACTACATCTTCTTCCAGGATGGAAAACCCATGGTGGAAATCTGAAAACAAGACCTTTGGGAACATTTGAGGATGTGGCATATACTCAGTGTACGAGAACACTGCAAATTGCTCAGGTATTCATATATGCCAAGAGTTCCTAAAGCAAAACAAAACAAAACAAAACCCCCTCTTTTTTTCCTTTAAGATCCATGTTTATGGAGAGAACAGTTAGTTGGGTTTGTTTTGTTTTGGGGTTTGCTTTGTTTTGAATTCTTTTGTTTTGTTTTGTTTTGTTTTGAAGCATGCTAATAGAGGGGTAGTTAGGTTCAGTCTTGGTTATTGCAGCCTTAAGCCACGATGGGTGGCTCTGTGTATTAAAATGGCAATAACTGTTAAATTACTTCTTCAGCTTTCTTCTCCCTTGGTATGCAGACTGTGGCTACAAATAATTGCATGTTAGTTAGCTCTTCACATTTTCTGCATTTCAAACTGTATTCTTGGACAAAATTCAAATTACACTGTTTTCTGCAACACGAGAAATTGATTAACAAAGCCTTGGGCAGTTGTCCTTGTTGCAAAGTCAAAAGGAAATTTCAAGAGATGTATTGGCAGAGGACATGTCTTTAAAGTTTAATTCTTCAATTTCTTGGAATTATTGTGTACTTATTTTGTAGGCGTCACAAATTGTTTCTTATTTTTTTGGCATTTGAAAGTGGGATGTGCTGCCTTTTAATTGTTTGTGAGTATAGATATTTTCATCATTTTTTACACGGTACAGTTGTGCTGCTTTTACATACGTGTATGATATTTTAATATGCATAGTATGAATTAATCATTTTTCTGAATTCTGAAATGAATGGATTCAGCCTCTATGTTTAATACCAGCCAGGAATAAACATCAAAATAGAAGAGCAGAATGTGTCACTCCAATGAAGCAGAATATTTTTAAGAAAAGTGCTACAAAGTCATTTCCTTCCAGTAATAGCTGCTTCTATACTTTTCTATTTATTTGCACAGAAGCATCTCTGCTCAGTGTTGGTCTGGGTGACAGCACCGACACCCACGTTGGAATAACACAGCAATGCACTGCCAGACACCTATCTTGCAGAGATACTGAGGCAGCTAATGTTTGTTTTCCTGTTGTATCACTTCATCATTTTAAAGGATAATGAATTAAAGCACGTTCTTTAAAATATATTTCTCCCAGGAAGCTTGGCAGACAGCTGTGAGGTTGGTGTGGGTACACTGTGGCTAGTCTGGCTGTCACGTTTCATTATAAATGCTTTTTTTGTGGTGCTTATATTTACAGAAGTTTAATCTTTCAGGCAGCAATATTCTGGGTAAGCCTTGTGCTAATAGGGAGCTTTTCTAACCTTGAACACAGAAGATTTGTTCTTTTTCTGGAAAGGTCAGAGGAAAGACACAAGGCTTCTTTATCTTAAAATACTCCCACAATTTTTCTGCTGTTTGTTTTTGATTTCTTTACACTAAAACAAGGTGCAACCTGAGGCCGAAACAGCTGAGTGAAATTTCGGAAATGCGTTGGGGAATAACACCTCCATAGAGAAACTTTGATTTCAAATCATCCTTCACCAAGACAGGAGTGTGAGGTTCTGATATAGGGTTTAATAACCCCAAAACACGTGGGCAAATGGGGTTTGGCCACAGCAGCTCAGCAGAGGGGTGCATCACGGCTGTCTCTGGTGGTGCCAGGCCAAGGATGCTCTCGTCCAGCTCGTGGCTCCACCAGCTCTGATGGGCAAGCTCTGTGCTCCCCGTGTGCCTCCTGGGGACACACACAGCTCTTCGGGCTGGAATCACCTCTGTGGGCCTCCCTGCTCTCCAAAAGGGATTTCCTAAATAGCCAAGTGTTGTGTATGCTGCCATGGTAGGAGAGAGGAGAGAGATTCGAGAGCCAGGAAATGGTGCAGAAGAAGAAGCGATTTATTTGATTATTTACAGCTTTTTTATAGGATAATTTTCTCATGGTTCAATTGGTCAATTCCTCAACCACCCCTTGGGGTGGTTGGTCAACTATATTGAAAATATTTTCTTTACTAGTACTATAAACAATTAGCAGGTGTCCATAGTTATCAAAAACTGTACAGATAACTTCTGTGAGAAAGAGAACTTTCTCACAGGATTAGAGAAAAGCAGAAAAGTTCCTGCAAGCAGCAATTCTCATATCCACAGGCAAGTGACAAAGCAACCCTTAAATCCAGTGGCATTTCTGTGATGCTGTAAGAGTAAAGATGAGTAACTAAAGCTTGGGCAGCTTTCTGTGGCAGTCAGCTACCAGTGGAGTTTGTGCAATGGAATAAAAGAAATAGAGGAAATATGTGAAAAGAAAATTCATTTTCTGGAGGGACATAGTGAGATGTTAAATAGGGAATATTTAATTTCCTTTATTAGGAATCAGTGTTGTCATCATGCAAGGGAGGAACTAGAGCTGCCAAGATTCTTCAAACTTTTTGTTCTTTTGTACAAATTGTCTCCAATTTTAGCAGCCCATTACTGTGTTTGTGCCAGTTAAGGGCAATTACACTTAGAAATCCTGGCTGATTAGCATGGACCAAACTGCAAAGACTTCTGAACAAAGTCAGGGCTCAGAGGCTTTTGCAGCTGAAACAACAGATGCTGTTACCTATTTTGCAGTAAAAGAAATGCTCTTTTTTAATGCTGATGACTGGAAAGAATTAATCATTGTTGTAATTAGAACACATTCAATTATTATTTTTTAGACTAGCTCATGTGGTGAGTGGAGTATTTCTGTTCTCCCTGCCTGTATCTCTAACAGGAGTGGTGGGACCAAAGAGAACTCAGAAAGACCCAAACCAAACCTTAGACTTGGTATTTAGAGTGTGAATGAAGTAAGAAAACACTATTTATAGAAAGCAACATATTACAATTATTGTTGTTACTATTCTTTATTATTTCTCCAAGTCTGGTTGTTACGTGGAATGAACAGGTTTTTTGCTTATGGTGCAATTACAACCTCATACTAATTTAATTAGCTGTGTAAAAATTAAAATAATATCATGCTTGTTATTTCCAAAACACTAATGGGTATAAATATTAATGAATCCTCCCAACATCCTTTTGAGCTAGGTGATAAACATTATTATGATAAATGTACCTCTGAAAATGGAACACTGTCTTAACTATCATCAGTAATACTGCTCAAACTGTAGTCATGATATTTATTGCTTAATTGAAATGGATTTACCAGGCCTAGAAATAGGCTTACATAAATCTGTTTTCTTTCTATGGCAATAAATATATTTCAAATTTACTTTTGTCATTCTCACCCAATGTTGTTTTCAGGAACACTGAAAATGTGTAGTGATTTCACAATAAAGTGAGCACAGATAAAAAATTTGTGTTGTAAAATAATGCCACCTGTTTTATTGAGTGTTGTTTAATTTTTGGTGGTGTTGTAAATTATTAGTTTTTGAGGGGGCCATTTTGAGGGAAAAAGCTGATGTTTTTCACATCCTCTTTTTAATGTGAATACAGTTTTGAATCCTAGTTGTTCATAAATCAGAAGGACTCCTCTATTGGAAAGCTGCACAATATAATGGCATTTTTCACTTATATTAAAGGCTGGTGACTAAAATATTTTTTCCCAACATTTTCAAGCCTAAAGTACTGTAACTTTATATACTGTGAGAAATAGTTACTGTTATTAGGATAAATAATGGATTAGGATAAAGCACTTACTAAATAAAAGGAAGAAAAAGACTCAGTCCAAATACTGTTTATATTAGTTAAAATGTTTTTCTATTATTACATCAGTGCATGTGTGTATCTTCAGGCAGATCTCTTTTCTTAATTCACCAACTGTATGAATGTAGTCAGGAATGTAGAATGAGCTGTTTAATTTTAGTCATTCAGTGCTTTTTTAATGAGTAGAACTCAAGTTATTAATGAATTAGTGGAAACACATAATCCTGCCACTCATCAAATCTGATAATTTGCTGTATTTTCATGAAAACAACATCTTCAGTTACTTCCCATAGAATAAATATTATTAATATCATTCAGCTAACCTTAATTTTCAATGAAATGCTCACAGATTTTGAAAATGGCAGCACTTTTATGTGTGTGCCTGTGTGGGTTTTCAGTGAGGTTGTTCTGGGGTTTCAGGGCTGAAGGTGGGGAGCACCTTTCTTTCTACTTCTTACAGTTACTGTTTTGAGTGATATTTTAACAGCCAAGATCGATAGTGTAAATAACCTTGTTTGATAAAGTGCTTTTTAACCTCTGAGGCCGAACAGCAGTGCTCCAGCTACATTTACATAACTAAAGCTAAAGCCTGGTGTGTCCAGAAGTGTTGTATTAACAAGAATGTGCTAAGAACATAGAAGAGGTTAATTTTGTGGGTAGTAGTTTACTTTGGATTTGAAGCTGAAGCAGCAGCTGTTGTTTGACAACATTTAGAGGCAACAATTTATTTTAAAAGGACACTGTTGTGGGAATTTTTAATATATGAATCTGGCCTACTTAAAATGCCCTTTGTGAAAGACAGCCTGTCTTTTCCACTCTCAAACCCACCATGAATAAATTCCCTCATCTGCTGTTTTCAACGAGATGGACAAAACAGAATTTTCAAAGGCATCAGAGAAGGCTGGTTCAAAAGCATTCCTGCACTTCCATCTGCTTTTCTGTCTGACCTGGGGGAGTGTATCTAAGCCAGGACATCAGCTCTTCATGGTCACTTTTCATTGAATAAACCAAGCTGCTGATCCATGAAGCCTCAGCAGCTGGGGGCTCTTCCTAGCAGTGAATCTCAGCGTAGGCAGAAGTAGCAATGTCCCTGTCAGACATCCCAACGTGCTGCTGCATGTTGGTATCAGGAATTGTTTCAGCCTAATTAATATTTGATATCTGCAGTGGCACAGAGAGAGGGAAGTTTGCCGCACAACTCTAGAGGGATTCATGGGTTTTCAAAACTCTTATTACAGAGTTGTGCAAACACTGCCTTCTCAGGTGTCCTCAGTCGTGCCTTCAGCAGCAGAGCCCTTCTGATGCCAAATCTTCTCTGCTGCACATGCTTACAAAATTAAAAGTTCTTGCTATAGGAGGGTGGATACTCACTTTAATTGAGTAAGCATGTTATCAAGTGGTGAGAATATTTGTCCTTACTGCTCAGCAGCCAACACTCCATCCAATTTCTCTCACATTGTTTGTTTAGAACAGAAATTTTTGGACACAGTTACAGGCCAGTGGAGCAATAATTACTGACAAATTTAATCCTAGAGTTCTCTTTTGAAGGAAAAACTACAGAAACTAATTTCATATTGCTAAATTTCAGGGCCAATTTTGGACTAACACAGGTGAAGAAAACAAGTCAAACATGTTCTTTATTTGGTTTGAAGGACCCTCGTGGCTCTTTTGAAATCCTGACAAAGTTCCAGAAGAAACTGTGTTTCTTTATGTAGCCCGAATGGTTCTTTTCTTTTGACAGCAATTCTTCTGCTTTGGAACAGCTTGCTTTAATGAGAAAAAAAAATAGTTTAAATAAGAAGTTAGATGAGGGTTAGGAACTCAAACAAATGAACTTTGGGAATGTTTTGGTAGTTAGGAAAATGGGTTCTTATTTAAAATTAAGGGTCTATCATTGTAATGCAGTAGAAACTGAAAAGAAAAAAAAGTGGAATGAAAAGACTTATCCCGAGTCTGCATACATTTCTTTATCTTCCATTCTTAATAAAAGGGAAATGATAGGCACTGAGTGTCAGCAAGGAGGAATGGCTGGGTGGGGGCTGCTTGTGTCTATTGTCCATGGAAAACATGTTTGCACCCCTTAAATCCAAAGAATGGATGCTCTCCTCATCCTCAGCAGGTGTTCTTGGAGTAGGGTCATCTCAAGATTGAAGGAACCTGCTCTAGTAGAAGGTGTCCCTGCCTGTAGCAGGGAGGTTGGAAGTGGATGATCTTCCAGCCCAAAGCATTCTGTGATTTATCCTTGGCAGCCACTCTGGTGACTTAGGGCCTGCAGCTCTTTCATGGGCCAACAACAAAACCACACTGGATTCCAGTTCTTTAGCTCTGTTGCTCCCTAATTTTGGGGGATGTTTTCAGGGGGAAGATTGTGCTTCTGAAATGATGGTCTGGGTGCATAAAACACAACATGATGTGTTTGCCCGAGCTGGGAAGCAAAGCTCAGCACAGCCTGCAGTCCTCCATCCCCACATTCCAGGTTTGCTGGTGCCTGCTCCCTACATAGCAATGGTTTTGGTAAAACTGCACCAAACCCCAATTTCTTACCTAGTCTCCATTCTCTCCATTCCAGGGACTGTTTTTTCTGATTATTGCAACAAAATACTCTGCATGAAGTACAGAGCATTAAAAACTGAGTCTGCTGACTTCAGCTGCTGAGCTTTAACTGCTTTCCTAATAAAAACAACGGATTAAACCCTTGCTGTTCTCCTAATAATGCAGATAAATTGAGTTAGAACTAAACCTGAAGCCTCCTGATTTGAGCTGTGAGACTTCAACAGAAATAGCACAAACATAACTGAGTGCAGAATTGTTGTTTCAGACTAACTTGGACGGCCTTGCTTATGTAGCAAAGGCCAATAAACTTTATCCTACCTTTATTCACAGGCACAGATACACATCAGTAAACTGAAAAGAAAATCCACAGTTCCAGGGAAGACTAGAGGAGCATCTAAACTCAGAAATAATTAGCCTGTCATGCAAAAGTACACAGGTGTGTTATGTATCAGTATCAGCTATCAGCAGTTTTCCTCTGTAAATATTTTCTTTAGTAAATGAGATTTTCGTCAAGCAGGGGAGGAAAAACAAAAAAGCCTCAAGGCAAAACACTATGATACAAAAATAACCAATTTTTCTTAGCTTGTATAAGGTTATATTTCTCATTCTGCCTCTTCTTCTGAGTGTATAGATGAGCTAACTTGAACAAACAGTTAGAGATTAATGTCCTAATAAGATTCACAAAATATCTTAAAAATAAACTGCCATTTCTTTTTGAATAAAGCCTTCATAAGATAATTGTATAAGGTTTCCTAGATAGTCAAAATCAGATGGACAGCAGCAAAATAATGAGTTTTCCTTCTTGCACTTGTATGGGGATCTATCTTAGTGAAACACGGGGTAACTTTACTTTACAAGGAATGAAATAAATACCAGTATAAAAATTATTGAAAAAAATTAAAATTTAACAAATAATTAAATTCCTTCCAACATAGAGTGGTTTCAGAATTACACTGGAGGTGAATTCCTGCTTTTAAGCATAAATTTGCTTCCTAAGCCTTTAGGGACAATAAACATCCTGGTTTGTGCTGGATCGTAATAAGCATAGGTGATTATTTTAAAATGTTAAGGAAAGAAATATATTGGGAATAGCGTGCAAAATGGGAAGACAACAGTGATTTTAAAAGCTTCAGAAAGCAAAACTAGAAAGAATTTAATTCTGGTGCCTCTGCAGAAACATAAAGCAGTCTATAATCTAATTCTTCTGATTTCCAGTCCCTTTTATTTTTTTTAATTTTTAATCACTGAAAGAGTAAAAAAAATATATTTAGTGCCCTCTTCTGGAAGAACAGCTCTTGCTATGCAGGGCACCCCAATGAAGTTCCTGTACTCAGAAATGCAAATCTTCTGACGCAAATGTTCTCCTCTTTAGCTGAGTTACATGCCTCAACCCAAGGAGTGTGTGGCTCTCTGTGTTTACCCTGAACAAGTGCCTTTTATCTCTTTAACTGCCTGCAGAACTCTGCTTTTACCAGCTCTATGTTAAAACCAATAATTAACGTTCCTCCTTGGGCAGCTAATGACCCAGATTTGAAAATGGAATCTTCTATTCTTTTTTTTCTTCTATTCTCTGCTCAAAAGAGGCTCTTTTTTGAAAAGAGAGAGGACTCATAGGGCTTTAGTCATGTCATTAAATGCATGAATCTTCATATTTTTTTTGGTGCAGGAGTGGAAGAGTGATGCTGTTGATGGCAGTGCTGCAAAGAGTTCTGCAGCAGGCAAGGAGCAGGGCAGGTTCTGTGCTCCTTCCTGTCCTCTTTGCTTTCCCCCTGCTTTCCAAAGAGATGCTCATCATCACCATAGACCTTTTACCCCACGGAAATTGCCCACAGCATCACAAAGATAACACATAAAATGTCCTCCTGCCTTCTGTGTGATTTCAGTTTGTTTTCTTTATGTCAGAAAATAGAATTGTCTCCTCCAGTGAATTAGATCTGTGTGTCCGTTGAGATACAGCTCTGTGTCTTCTGATCTCATATGGAACTGGAAAAGGAATCTTTCACTGAACAGGGAGAGGGTTTTTGACCAAGGTCCCTGGCATACATCTGAATATTTTCATTTCTTTCACATCCACTTCACTGCTTTTAAACTGTTGCTCTCTAATGCTTTCTGACAGGCTCATCTTTCTTGTTTCAGATTTCTTTTCTTGGAGTCTTCTAAAAGTGCCTTGAGCCTAGGACCATCTTAAAAAATTTCAATGCCAGTGCTAACTTCTTTGTAGTATTCACATTCTCAGTTGCTACAGTAGAAAAAGCAATTTTTACATGCTAAGAGTAAATTTTAATAGAAAGAACATATGCTACGGTTCTGTAGTTGCTAATTTCTGTCTCTAAAGTGAATTATTTAAAAAGGAATAAATTAATTAGATATACTATACTAAGCATTCAGCACATTTTCATGGCTTGATTCTCACATAATTGCTACAAAGCTTTACCATTTGCATTGTAAACTTCACAAAAAAGAGGCTTTTAGAATCCTCCCACAGTCGGTGTCTGCACAGCTCAAGAAATGTTTCTTTAAAAGAAGGCATTATCTAATGTTTCATTAAAAGCAGTATTAAGCATTGGTTTCTCATGCTGCCCTTCAGCCCTCAGACTGTAATTCCAAAGGCAATGAAGGTGAGAGTCAGAATGTAGATGTGAGCCCTGTAAACTCCCACCTCCGTCAGCTACCCCGGGCTGCCTCTATAAACAGCATAATTCAGGGTGTAAATTTAAGGCTAAAATAGATACTAAAGGCTGCTGAGAGGAATTATACCCCACACAAGCTTTTGGCACCACTGTCTGGGAAAAGGGAGTAGCTGCATGAGGCTGTAGGTGCAAAAAGGGTAAATGTTTGTAAGGAATGACGGGAGAGGACAACCCTCAAGGCAGAGAGGGCAGCAGCAGGGAGATCCCCCAACAGAAAAGAGAGGCACTCCAAGTTGCAAAGTGCAGGAGCCTGGGAAAGTATTTTAGGAAAGGATGACTGTAAATCAGATAACTCTAGTCTTCTGTCTGAATTGGCTTTGGGCTACTGAGCCAGGGAACTGGATGGACTTTGGGTCTGGCCCAACACAGCTATTATTATGATCCCAGGTATTCCTGAAGAATCATGGCTATATTTTTGTGGGTGGGTTTGTATGGATCTGAAGTTGTTCTGTGTATCCCAGATCCCTGGATTTGGGATAATTGCTATCTCCTTTTAAAACATTTATTTGGCCTCAGGCTACTTTTGTACTCTTAATACATAGTAACACTTGTTCGTCTTTTACTTCTTTTCCTTAGATATATTGCTCAGTGTGTTTGAATCACAACTATGTAATAGTTAATTTTATTCTCATTTCCAGCTTTCTGAATAGAGGGTGGGAGGGGGAACCTGGGAATTTATATATGTGATGTGAATATTGATAAAAGTTTAAAAATATCAACAACAGAATTAGCTCATTATTCGTAACCCTCATTCTTAATTCTTTGTAACTTCATTACAGCTACTTCCCAATAACCGAAATATCAACAAGTGCTCAAAGTCTGGAGCAAAAATCCTACTGGAGTGCTTTGCAGCTCCCATTTTATTTACCAGTTTAAAATGGAGCAGTCGTCCTTTAAGCCAGTGACTGCAAGGGCTTTGTGGTGCCAGTGAAGCGCTGTGAGAGACAGGTGGCTCGGGAGCAAAAGGAGGCTTTTGTAATTGCTTGGCAGGGCAGAGCTGTATTAGAGTGCAGCAGCAGTTGGCAGATTGGATTAACGCTCTCCAAGGGGTGAGAGTTGGCACACGAGCTGTATGTTAATACCTGTGGCCTAAGTTGCTTCTGGAGCTGCATTTGTAACAAAAAGAGCATCCACTCTACTCCGCTGTCGTCACAAAGTCATAAATCCTCAAGCTGGCCTTGAAATTTCCTTTTGGCGTTGTCAGCAGTGTAAGGCCCTCAAAAGTGTAATTTGAAAACTGATCTTTTAATAAAGAATTATTATCATGAAAGAACTGAGATAGATGATCAGTTTGCGGAAGGTGAATTAGCAGCATTACCTTACAGCACGGCAGCCCATCCATTACTGTGGTGGATGTTGCCATCACACTTTATTTACAGTTGTTTTGCAAACTGGAGACGACACTATTTGTAAAGGAATAACTGCTTGGCTTTGCTGTTGCAGAGACTTTTGGTTTGGTGCTTGGAAAAGCAGCCTTTAATCCCAGCACAGCCTCTGCATGTTTGTGGGAGAGATTTACATATTAACTGTGCATGCTGCCTGTGGCGCATGACCCCACCACAATCGGCTTCAGCTTGCATTACAAATGCTTCCAAAAGGCAAGTCCCCATGGCAGGAATGTGCTGTCCCTTCCTCATGTCACCTTGGTGTGAGATTGTTCTCCGAGGAAGCCTCTCTGGTGTGGGTGGCAGGGCATTCACAGCACTGCATGGCTGGAGAGCTGACCTGATTGTCCTTTAAACAACAAGGACAACAATTTTATTTTCAGTCTTAAGAGATTAAATTGTTAAAAGATTTGCAAACAGAGGCATCTCCTAGTGATCCACTGCCTCTTGAGCTACTTCCCTCTTCCAAATGGATTGATAAAGTTTCTTCCTGGTTCTGGAGACGCCCAGTTGCTGATTGTCTATGGCATTGGGTATGAGTGCAGTGATCCACATTGGTGTGATTGAGGTGAGGCACAGCCCCACCGGGTCTCCCTGAGGCACTGACAGCTTAGTGTTGGCTGTGTCACCTCACCCAGGCACAGTTACACTGCTGGGTCGGGATGCTGCCCTCCTCTTTGCAAGAAAAAGGTTTACTTCCCAACAACTCTAATACCTGCATCCCCCACGTATACATCTTCCTCCTTTTTCCCAAATGTTAAGTTAGTTCCTGTGGAATACAGAGACAATTATAGCACAGGCAACCAGTTGCCAAATTCTCTGTACGTTGATTGATTCAGAGACCCCTTCTTCTCATCAGCTTTCTTGCTCAAGCCCATTTCTCCCCTCTCTGCCCTCCCCTGAGCTCCCCAGACTGTGCTGGAGTGTCCCAGCAGTGCCAGAGTGCCCATTCCATGGCTGTGAGCACACCACACATGTGGCTGCTCAGCTGGATGTGGCGCAGCAGCGGGTAAGAGCATCCCAGATCAGGTGTTTGGTGACAGCTGTGGGTTATTGGCTGCCAGCTGAACCATTGCTCAGGAAATGCTCGTTGATAGCATTTCATTATGGGTTTTCTAATTTATTGGAGGCACGAAGAGAAATGGGCAGTGTTCCTTAGAGGGCTGTACGAGCAGGTTGACACACAGCATGAGGCTGTACTGGAGGTGCATTACTGGAGAAGTGATAAAGTGTAAAGGGATAATTCAATGCAGGGACAAAAGAGAATATGCTGTCTCAGAAGAAAGCAAAATAGGTCAGTATCACAATGACTCTGAAAGGTGAGGATGTTGAAGAGACCTCAAATTATACAGCTTTATTGATTTGTTTTGTTCTTGCAAGCAATCAAGCTTCACTGAGTGCAGGGTACAAAATACCAGTATGGATTTCGGTAGTTTTTCCTTTTTTATTGCAGTGACACAAAAGGAATAGATAGCATGATGTTTCTGAGAAAATCTAATTCTGAGCTGGTTACTGCAGAGTGCCTATTAGCAATAAAATGGTGATAATCCTTTGCAAAAATAGTTGGGCTGAGGAGAAGACTGCTGACCATCCTGTCTCCACTGAGGGAAAAAATGAAAAGACGATTACCCAGCTATGCCTCAGCCAGAGGTAACCCCTTGTGCTCTAAATCACAAACAGAGGGGAGAATCAAAGTACAGAAATTGAACAGAACATTACACAGAAGTTGGTGGTCAGGTACAAGCATGGATTTTTCATCCCTTTGGAGAGCCAGTTCAGCATGTAATGGCAAAAGAAGGATTTCTTCTCAGCAGAACAGAAGGGTTCAACGAAACCAATGGTATCATAAAGAACTTGGATCAAGGCAAATTATATTGACCCACTAAGTAAAAATTTAGTTTTTAATGTTGACTTTCTTAAAAAATACAGAATATTCTGCACACAGGTACAGCGACCTGCTTTAATCCTCCACAGACTACCGTAACAGATTATGGCAGTGAGGTATTTCCAGTCAAATAATTGTCCTTTTCTCTCCTGGAGGATTTGTATGAACAATAAAGTTACCCTGTAAAGTGAACATCATATTTTTATTGATGACTGGCCAGTAGAAGAATCCATGTGACAGTGTGGTAGTGACTTGTATCCTTTACAAACATGGTATGTCCATGCAGGAGAAGGAAACACAACCTCTGGGTAATGTTTGCTTGTGATTTTCCTCCTGAACTTGTTTTCCCCTCCTTTTCATGCCACTGGGAGAAAACAGGGTACCAAATACATGAGCTATTTGCAAATGCATAGCAGCAGCCTTCCTGCATTCTACTTTATTCTCTTTTCCCTGTTATTCTGTCAGCTTCAGAGCCTGGTTAAATATCACAAATGCTAAAGGCCAAATGGCAAATCTTCTTTTACCTGCATATTTTGTATCACAGCGTTAGTTATTGTTTAAGGGCGCCAGGACCATTTTGAAAGGTGGAATATGTAATTATGTCAAATGTTTGGGATTATTCAATTGGTTTGACATTCCTATGTGCATTTGGGGATTTGTCTGCTCACAGCATAAGTAGGAAAATGGGCTGTATAATCTATTTCCAGCAAATGTCTTTTTAGAGACTCTTTGTGGGAAACTCTTTTAATGGATCTGGCAGTTCCTGTTTCACCAGCCACTTGTAATATATTTTTACTGTCTTGCTACACAGTGTAGAAGCAGATACATTATCGAGACAACTGGGGTCTGTTAAGAATCCTGAGGGGATCTATTATTTGTTGATATATTTTATTGTTACAGAATAAAAAATGAGTCATTTTACCCAGATAAATCCTGAGTGCTTTATGATTAATGACGTTAAAATATATTCTTGCTATTTTCAGGCTTTAGCAAACTGTTGTACACTTTTTTTTCTGATTACTATTTGGTGGGTTCATTTTTATTTGGGAGCACTGGGGTGACTTTTTGGATTAAATGTATGATTCCTGAAAAAGAATAAAAACACTAAACAGTAGAAATTTCACATTTAGCCTTGCAAGCTGCAAACAGCTTGCACTTCTGCTTTGCCCTGTACTGGTCCCTTGTGAGCTCTAAGTTTTATGGGATTTTTTTGTGAGTTTTCTGGGTAATTCTTTAATGTAAATAACACTACTGTATGAGGGGCCAGGTGGCTCTATGGAGCCATTTAGAAAATGGATGCAAAGCATGCTTTATTCCTGTATTTATCAAGTAAGTTACAATCATGAGCTCACGGCAGCCAGTCCACCTGGATTTAATCCCAGATCCATGAGCTGTTTTGTATTCCAGGTTGTAATTCCCTAAATCAACTGTTTTGGTAGAACAGCCTGCTGGAAGATGAGTGGATTGGGCTGATTTGGGGGGCCTTCTTCTAAGGGCTTTTCACCCCTTTCTTTGTTTGTAAACTGCCTTGAAATGAGGTGCCTCTTCTTTGTATTGATTCAGCACCTTGTCCTGCAAACATTAAAGAAAGCTTTCCATAAATGCTGATTATGGCTGGTGCTGGCATCAGCCCACAAAGTGAGACAGAAACCGACAGACAGAGGAGATGGAAGTATAAACTAAACTCTTCCTTTTTTTTTTCCTGATGCTTGTGATAAATCCTCAGCAGGTAGTGCAATCTTTCATACCAGTCATAAGATGCTGAAAATCCATTTCACAAACTTCTTGGATTTATGTCACATACTTCTGCAGTTACTTTCGGGCAAGAACAAGAGCTACGGATTCTAATTTAAAGTACATGAATAGTCACAATGAATAAATGAGTCTAAATCCATTCTATGCTTAAATAACATATAGTTTCTATTTCAGCAAGCCCTGCTGGACTAGAACCTTTAAGTGCTGTATCCTTACAGCACTTAAACAAGTGCTTTCAAGGAGATGTTACCCCTCACACCGTACTTTTCTCTGTAGTGACAAAGCACAGAAATTGCTTCTTCCACTTTGTTTCTGTACCTTGCTGGAACCACAATTTCCCTGTGCCTTTGGAATTTGGTGGCATGGGAGAGGCACATGCCCTTCTCTGCTGCTCTGTGTGCTGCAGTGTTTCCATTTCTGCTGTCATCTGGCCAGGCCCAGGTTTCTTCTGCTGGTTACATAAAATGAGGTCAGTGGCTTCACAACGAGGTGTTGTCATATATAATTAGCCCTGCATTCTTCTGAATTTTAGAGAGATAATTGCCTTTCCAAGACTTCAGTGGGAACAGAGAGATCTGTCTCTCGGTCCCTTTATGATTTCAGTGTAAACATGCACCTGTTGCAGAGCATAATTTAGATTGAAAGTAAACAAGATCTGTGCTGTGACCTGGGATGAGAAGCCCACTGGGAGAGTTTCTGGCACAATGGTTTTAGCATAATGACTTTTACAGCACTTGTTGGTGACAGCTGGAGTGGGATCTTCTGTGACCTGATTGTGGTGGTACCCAGAACCCTTCAGAGCACTCTCAAACCTGTTCTGACTGATGTTGGTAGGATGGCTCGGCACACAGAGTCTACAGAGCAAAACAATTGCCAAAACCTCTGCTACCCCCAAATACGCCTCTCTGCTGAGAGGAGCTGTGATGCTTCTGGGATCCAGCTAAAAATCAGGGCTGAGAGCATCAAATCAGTCAATGGCTTTTACCACACTCTTTGATAGAAAAGAATAGCACAGAGTTTATACGGCTATTTTTGTTGACCAAGCGTCAGAAATAGACAGGTTTAACGAAATGAATACTAACTTTTAAGTACTCTCGATTCTCTGAGGCTTAGTTTGGATTTCAGAAGAGTGCCCATCTCTTCCCTGCACTTTTCCCTGCTGTGGGGTTTTCCTACTGCTAAGTGAATAGCCAAATTCATCTTGACCCCAGCAGAAATTTTAATAGAGATATTAAGCAAACATAGTCATCCTCTCAAAAACTTCAGTTAACTTCATTTGGTTTGCATATTTAAGAGGAAAGCAGACATTTAATTTCTCAGAAAGACATTAAGTGATTTTTCTCTTGAATTCTCGTCTTCTTAGGAGCATTGCTGGCAATGTGTTTTCCAAATAGGTTTGAAATTGTTGGGCTGAGAAGGACTTTTGAGCTGCATGTGCTTGTGTCTTAATAATAATAAATACCTGGTCCTGAAATCTTTGCTCATACAAGTAGTTCTTTTTTAAAGAAGCAAACCTACACATTGTAAGGATTTATCTGAGAAAATTTTGCTCCTGTGAGTGAACCCTTGCCAGGTACAAGCCTGTGAAGACTGTATACTATAGCACAGCTGATGTGAGAGATTTGAGAGTCTGGCCAAAGACCCAAGATGATGACAAATGACATTCAGAAAATAAAAGAGTTCTTTGAGTGTCCTGCAACTTTGGTTTTCCTCACTTCTAAGCTCTCTCAGCAAAGAAAATGTTTTGTCTCAGTCGCCATTAATGGCTCTAAGACAGATCTGAACTCTCCAGCACGGCTGTAGGACTCTGTGCCACAAGCAAGGACATCAGCAGGTGTCCTGTCCAAAACTTCCCTGGCTGTTTCTTTTCCCTCCAGCCTGCCACATTTGTCTGTTTTCCCCTGAAGGCATCTGTTCATGCTCATTTTGGGGGGCTTATGTCTCTGGTATCTGATAACACAGCATGGCTCATAACCTTGAACAACAGTCCCAGCCTCAGATCAGAGTTTATATATCTACATCATTTTCTCCAACCTACTGCCAGGATACTGGAAGACAAAAGTGGCTCAGTATTTAATGACAATGTATTACCAGATTTTTCAGCTCTGTAGGCAGATTCAGGTTTCCAGTGCTTTTTCTTTAAGGAATTGTAGCAGTTTTAGGACTTCATCAAAGCTGGAATAAACTTTAAGGCCACATGCATCAGCCAGGTCTCAGGTATCAACATCAGAAGATTCAAGAGCTCTTTGGTATGATTGGATGAGGATGAGAAAATGGTAATTAATTTGACATCATCTGACACAGGTAGATCTAAAAAGGATACTTGTACTAAAATAAATGCTGGCTTGTGGTGAATTCACTTGTATTCCCAGACCTTCCCTGATATCAGCACACCAGAGAATCACCTTGCATGAAGAGTCCTTATGCATCTGAATGCCTGAAGGGAGATAGGATTTGGGGATGTGACCTCATTATGTCCTTGTAATGAACTGCACGGGGGAGAAGGGAATCACATCAATCCAGCATCAATCTCTGCATTTCATAGGTAGAAATCCAGTGCTTTCACCTCTGTGCCTGTTTTTCGGGGAGCTCACACAGTAGTGTCAGGATTCAGTGTTTGGTTTCAAATTGTGACAGAGAAGTTTGATTTGATATGTACAGGATGATGGGCCTTGTGTTTACTGATGTGCCTCGTGTTTCTCTGCCTCTGCACTGAGACCCCAGAAGCTGCAGGGCTGTTCTGGACACCGCTGTGCAGGTTTGCCCTCCAGAGTGGCAGGGACTGAGTCATGCTTACTTGTGATGCTGATGATGTGCTTGGGATGGCCCCTGCTGGGGCCTGCAGCATCACCCGGGACATCTCATGGTTTCTTGGCATAAACATAAAAAAAAATACTTGTGCAAAAACAGAGGAGCCCTAGGAAAATAATTTTGATCAAACTTGCTTGGTGAAGGAAAGTATTCAAGAAACTTCTTTGAAGAAGAAGAAACATCCTCTGGGACAGGATGCTTTATGAGAGCTGCTGGACAGCAAAAATGGTTTAAAGATTTAAGTAAAAGACAAATGAAATGACTGCTAGGAGACTTATTTATTTATTTATTTATTTAGGAGCATACAGTAAGAGGACAGAATAGCCAAAAGTGATTCCTGTATAAATTTTTATAAAATGATTCATATTTAGACCTTTCACACTGGTGCCCTGACTTCTGATCACTGTAAGGAACTGTGCTGTCACCAGTGGAAAATCACCACCTCTTAAATCATTGACGTCGACTCTGGTGTTATTATTTACTGCTTAGAAAATAAGTAATAAACTGTCCCCTGTGAGATGAGCTGCTGTGCAAGCTGGCCAGCTCCTCCCCAAGGCCCAAAGAGCACAGATTGATATGAAGATGCAACTTAGCAGGTCACAGAAACATGAGGCCAGCTTTATGCCTCAAGTCAATACAGTTTTATTTCCTGACTGACAGGGGCTTGGCAACCCACTCTGATATCACCCAGCACCGCTCCCTGTTTTATTTATGTGGAAATAAAGCAAAAAAACACGTGTTGTGTCCCTGTTGTGTCTAGTTATAATGATGGAGAATGTCTCCAGCTGACCAAGGTGTCCTCATTAATGACTGTTCTATATTTAGCCTTTCCAGCGCCCGCGTGCCCCCAGTTTAATCAAAGACCTGGTAGCCATGGCAACAACACCGAGCATCTGGGTGTGCACGATCTGCCAAACACCGTAATAAAGTGCAGGATGAAAGGAACACACAACAGCTTTAAGTGGATTAATGCATTGTTCTTTTCTGCGAGAGATTTTGAAGTGCTTAGAAGAGCTTCTCAGCCACATATGCTAGAGTATTTTTGCAAAAAACGAGCCCTATTAACACAGGTGGCAGTTACTAATCTTTTTTTTGTTCTCTTTTTCTTAATTTTGTTTTGCAGGTGTATCAGCATTCATATACAGCATATTATGTCCTCAGCAAAATACCTCATGGGTAAGCAATTTTTCAATGTCTTCATTTAAAACCTCAGCCATTAAAGATCCTGCAAAACAATGTGTATTGTGACAAATGGTTTCCTGTGACAGCCCTTTGGAATGGCCTGGCTTTCAGCTGCAGCATCCACTGAGCTGTGTGCTGCGCAAAGGATGACGAAATCTGGAAACAGAAGCACTCAGCTTCCCCAGAGAGTCAGACTACATGAATTTCATATTCCAGATTTCAGGGTTTTTGTCTAGAATATAGATGTGGTGGTGTCTGGCTGAGAGCCGTGGTTGGCCACTCACCAGAGCACTGGAGAGGAGAAGGTTCTGGGGAGACCTTATTGCAGCTTCTCAGTGCCTGAAGGGGGCCTGCAGGTGAGGGGGAGAGGGACTTTCTACAAGGGCATGGAGTGGTAGGACAAGGCTTCACACTCAAAAAGGGCAGGTTTAGATTAGATACTGGGAATAATTTTTTTTCTTCTGAGTGTGGTGAAGCCTGGCACAGGATGCCCAGAGGAGTCATGGCTGCCCCACCCCTGGGAGTGTTCAAAGGACTTTGAGCAACCTGGTCTGGTGGAAGGTGTCTCTGCCCAGGGCAGGGGGGTTGGAACTGGATGATTTTTAAGGTCCCTTCCCACCCAAACCATTTATCATTCTATGATTCTTTGATTCTTTAGCTTTGATTAGCTGCAGTTTTTCTAAATCCCTCCTCTTATGCTTGGTCTTCGTGGTGCTTGTGGTTCCAACTCCATCACCCAACCACTCATCTCACCTGCCTTGTTTCTTTAGAGTTCAGCTCTTAGTTTCTACCTTCTTTTCCCTAAATTATACCTTCTTTTTCGGTGTGCAACTCAAGCAATGGCCCAGCTGGTCAGGAATGGGATGTCACCATACCAGAGTCGCATATAGACATATGCTGGAACAGAGCATTTCAGGGTGACATTTCCATAGCACCAATGGAAATGCATAACTTCCACAGCAAATTCCTCAAATAATTCTCATGAAATATGAAGCTAAAAGCCAGGAAGCTGCTGCCAGGTTGTGTGTTTTAAGTATCCTAGTGGTGATAACTGCAGAAATGATAAAAAGGCACAGTATAGTTGTGCTCTGCCATTTCTGTCCACCATTGTACATGACTCATTTAAATACTTGCCAAGATTCTTCTAGTTGCCATTGCTGTATGTTATGGCTAAACAGATAAAAGGTGTTTTGGATCTTTGAAATAGCTGGCAAAACATGCAAGATTTAAAAAACTTTTTCTGGTTTGTACACAGGGTGATCATGGTATCACCAGGTAACTCAGTCCAACCTCCTGCTCAAACCAGGTCACTCAGAGTTTTATCTAGCTGGATTTTGAAAATATACAGGGATGGGTGCTGCACAGCCTCATTGGGCAACCTGTCACACTGCCTGACTGCCCTCATTGGCAGAAGGTTTCTCCTTATATCCAGTGTGAACCTCCTTTTTCAGTTTCTGTCTGCTTTCTCTCACCAGTACCACAATATTAGATGAGTTGGGACTTGAGAAAACACTGGAACATGTCCTAAAGACCTGTTGATTTCAGCCTCCCGGGGCTTGCCCTGGGAGAAGGCAGGGTCCTGGCCATGCCTGTGTGCACTCAGTGTTTCCTACTGCTTTCTGCAGGCAGCTCCCACTGTTCTGTGCACCACGGTTTAGCAGCCTTCCCACTAAACAGGGGAATTAATTTTTCAACAGGGGTATGATATCTTAAGGGCAAAAGGCCTAGAAGTCAGACAGTGCAACACCTACATTTTTTACTCCCTTGCACTCTTTCCAATCCATTTTTTTTGGTACAGTAACCAGTGTGTTTAACAGTGGAGAAGTACAGATATAAACACATCAGCGTTTTTCCTGCATAAAAATCCTATCTACATTCAGGTGTTCCTCAAGGATTTGTCTCAGCATGCTAGTCCACACGCACACACAAACAAAAAAATGAACAGGAGAAAACAAACAAACCAACCCACAAAAAACCTGCAACCCAACAAAACCCTCAAACAACAACAACAACACTAAAATTACTTCTTTGTCTTCTACTTAGTGACAGACGAACAGTATTTTGTACAATAAAGTGTATACTAGAGACATACATGATTTAAAATCTTTAAGCCGTGGAGCATTTGCAGCCTGCTTCATTCCAGCTTGCATCTTGTGATCCACTCACCACAAAAAATCATGAGCTTGATGTTAAATTGTTTCCAAGTATGGTTGGAACATGGAAATTAGGAGATTTCTCGCCATCAACCCTGTTAAAGCTGTAGTATCCATGTGACACACTCCAGACTTCTTCAGTCTCTTCGCTTCCCTGCTGCAATCTGCTCTTCGTTTTTTGCTTTCCTTTCTTTTTTGGTGTTTTGTTTTTTGGTGGGTTTTTTTCCCTTTTTTTTT
>VYXC01009759.1:103649-123185 GCA_013397175.1 Platysteira castanea
TTGGTTTTTGGTTTTTTGTTTGTTTTGGCTTATTTTGTTTTGGATTGGTTGGTCGGTTGGTTGGTTGGTCAGGATGGGGGTTATCTGGGAATTTACTCAATTTGCTTAGTTTTTTGAAAACTCTCATCTTTCTGGCAAGGTATCTGAGTAGTAGCTTGTGGGCTGGAAGTGTTCAGCAACAGGATGAAAACACAGCATGAGCCCATAAACTTTGTGGCTGCAGCAAACCTGGCTAAGAGCAAAAAAGGCTTGACTGACAGCACAGTTCTATTCCAGACAAAACAAAGGTGGAAAAAATAGAAGTATCATGCATGAAGTGTATTAGAAATGCTAAAAAATAACAATGCAGTGGTCCAAGCAGTTTTCTTTTTACTGCATGATCTTTCTTTGTCCCTGGCAACCAGCTCCTCTTTCCCCCCAGCTTCAACTCTGTTGTGCACGCAGCTGTGGTTCCCCTTGCTCTCTGTGTTTGATTGGGCAGTGGTGCAGGAGACTGAAGGGTTGGATGTGTCAGAGGAGAAGTTTCCAGCATAAGGGGGAGATCAGGAAAGTGAGAGCACCCCAGAAGGTGCACAGGTGTGTCAGGCATTGGTGTCCCCAGAGTGTGGTGTGGTGGTGGATCAGGAGACCACGAGCTGAAGAAGGGTTGGACGGATCACTGAATCTCGTGTTGGCACACGTGTGGTTTGCAAAGTTTAGGCTTTAGATATGTACACAGGCGTTGTAAACTATTTTGTGCAGTGACAATTTCATCGATCTTTCAGGTGATCATGGGGCGTGTGAGTGGTGGAAAGGGCAGCACACTGCCATTTCCCTGGAACATGGGCATTTATCCTTCCTGTGGAGCTCTGTGTATATTTTAGGGTGGTGCATGAAGAGAGAGGACAGGTCTAGGAGGTAAACATGATGTAACAGGTGATGAAATACATCAGCTGAAAGTAGAGCCTCTGTTGGATGAAGGGGTAAAAATCTTTTCATCACCTGCTTCATATTTAACACAGGAATATTCCTCTGATGGATATGTGTGGATGAAGGCTGTTGAGGGCAGGATACAGCACACTGACACAGAACAAGGTTCAGTTTGGTTTGACATTCCAGGTTCTTTGGTGACAATGAAATTTGCAATCCACAAGCAGCCATCCTTGCCCTCCACCTGTCAGTAACAGGAGTGACAAAAATCTGCACTAAGCAACGACCCCTTTGCCACTTTTCTAAGCTGTTTTCAGTTTTTCCTCTTGTGTGAGCAGGCACAGTTTTACACCCTGTTGGTGTGTGACCGCAGCCCTCGGCATCTCTCCAGCTCAGCAGCCAAGGCAGTGACTGCTGAGGAACAAACTCATTCCCCTCCACGGCATCCTCCCACTCAGCAGACAGTCATTCCTGGGAACAGGCTCTGACAGTGTCACTTGCCCCGTGCTCCCTCTCTCTATCCTGTTCCCCATCCTCAGCTGTGATCTGCCTCATCAGGAAGGCCAGGCAATTTAAGATTTGCACCCTCTCATGCCCTTGCTACTCCCCTGCTGAGGCTAACTAATAAGGAAGCCAATTAACCTAATCTCTGGCATCGTTTTTAAAATAACATGGCATTAATCTGCCAGCATAAATTGTTTTTTAAAGGGAATTTTCTAATTATTTTTGTCACGTTCTGCAGGCTCTCCAGATTCAGGCTGTGTCTGAAGTCAAAAGGAGCTCATACCAATGTTTTCCAGACTTCATTTCGAGCTCTCAATAGTTTGACAAACCAGTTAGGGAATGTCCTCAGTACATATGTTCCCAAAGGGTATTTAATACAGGACCACAACATTTTTCCACAAGAGCTGTTGTCAGAGTAAACTCCCCCCCCCGGTCTTTACAGTACGACTAATAGATGCCAATGACATAGATTCAATGGATCTGATTTAAAAATTAAAATAAGCCCGAGGTAGAAGAAAGAGATCACGCAGATTTAATACCTCCCTTCCTGTTATTTCAGCTTTCTCACAGCCTCTTGGTAAATTCGAGGTCAACCCCCCGCTGGTTTGACTCATTTGCGTTCTGCTTTCAGTGGCCCGTGGTTTATGGTTTCCGCGGGGGAGCCGGCTGAGATCCGCAGTTCGCATTTTCCCGGGCGGAGGTGTGCAGGGGGTTATGTTCCGTGCAGCTTTCCTTCGTGTCACCTCTCCCCCTCCTGCCGGTCACCCAAAAACGCGGTGCTGGCGCCGGGTGCCATCTAGTGGAGCCAGCCCCGCGCTCCCGGGGATGAGCAGCTCCGTCCTGTCCCATCTGCTCCGCTCTGAAAGCTGCTGCTTTTCAGAGATATCTGCTGGTAACTGCTTGCAGCTGTCTCCATTATAAATATTTTTGCGAAGCTCTTCTCATAACCCCACAGTTGCACTTGCTGCATTGCAGTTGCCAGCTACTGGTAATTTATAGGTGCTGCGAGAGCATCTGCAGGTCCAGATGAGGAACAGGGAGCTCTCCAAGGTGCTGCGGGAATGAGGAACTCCAATACCATGTACAGTTATTTCCTAATATTATTTTTCCTAATTTTGGAAAATAAAAATTTAGCAGTACAGGCAACAGCCTGAAAAACAGGCACTGAAAATTGTTTTATTCTTTTGTGGGTTTAATAATGTTGCTGTTACTGAGTCCAGTATGAATTATCTTAGTCATTTACATCCTTTACTGAAATAAGGGAAAAAACTTCGTTTCTTAAGGGTTTTTATGGTCAGGCTGGAACTGACCAGAGTGTTTCCCTAACCCAATTTCAAGATTTCCCTCACCAGAATTAAAGTGTTTTCACACCAGTGCATGCTGTTGGGCCACTGGTGTGACCTGGCACTGCAGGTTCTAAGCAAGAGCTAATTTTGGATAGCTATCCAAGGGGGTACTTCTGTATTTAATCTTTTGCTGTGGCCAGCAGAAATGTTACACTTTTTCCCAATTATGTTTGCATTCCCGAAAATAAAGCTCAGCATAAAACATGTTTTTTCAGACCTCCTAGCACTCACCCAGTTCTGCATGAACCATTTCCCTCTGGACACAGCCAAGTGTCAGGGGTTGGTGCTGACCCCTCGCAGGAGCTCTTACACATCCAGCTGGGACATGTCAGTGGGAGCTTCCAAATGTTCTTACCAGGATCAGGGAGAAAATCGGCAGTTATTCCCACTCCTCACTGATTTTGCATTTGAGAAGGAGGGAATTGTGCACAGTTATCAGCAGAATCCATATTTCTTACCTGATTATGTTTTGGGCTCAGAGGAACATGGTGAGCACATGACAGGAGCACTCTTGGAGCTGAGTTCAGCTCTTCTTTCCTCACTGCCAGAGTCTGCAAAATCCTGCACGAGTGCCCCATGCTGAGCCCCAGTAACTTCAAGAGAAGTCCCAGGAGTGGAGTGAGTGCACAAAACGTGCTGGAGATCCACAGAAGTGATAACAGGCAGAGGAACTGAGCCGCTGCTTCACTGTGGGTAAATTTTCAAAGTGATGTCTATAGATCTCTCTGCAGAACTCTCACTATTCTTCCTTTTTTTTTTTTTTTCACAAACCACTGGCAGAAAAGAAATGGACTTTAAAGTTAATTGGAAAAAACTTAATCAGTTTTGTACGTATCCTATTGTATATTTCAAAACACAAGAGGTTTACCCTTGCACATTCCCATTTCCATGTTTGCAGCAAAAGGAAATCGTGTTTTATTATTTAAAATCATGGATAAAAGAACTTCAGGGCACTGAATCTACTTCAGACACCTGCCCATTTGGCCAAGACTGCTCTATTTTATTTTGATCTGGCCTGTTACACATCATCTCTGTAGCATTAAAAAATCCTGTGCCTCAGTGTCTCCATCTCCAAAGCAAGAAGAGAAATTGTACCTACCCAATGGAGGCTACATGCAATAATTATTGTAGAGATTGCTGCACAATTTCACTCTTTAGCGTTTATAAACTTGTACTAGTGCCCACATTTTATTTTAAGAGGAAAAAGTACAATATTTAATAAAATCCATTTTCAGCCAATTAAATTTTACTTAGAGCAGCTGAATATTTCCCCCCAAGAACGATCTGTAGAGGTTGAAATAAAATCTTTATGAAAAGGTATGAAAAACCAAATGAAAATGTGAAATTTGTTAAATAAGTAAAAAAATGTATTCTGCAGTTCATGAAGAACCTGCTATTTCTACTCCTCCTCTCTCCTTCCTCTCTAACAATTATCATTCTATAGATTTTATCACATTTTGAGATCGTTTATACAGTTAATTGAGGCACGTCTTTCTGCACAGTGTGGTGGCTTTTATGCCAGACTATAAATAAGAACATGCTCATGATGTCAGATGCTTTTTCAGTTGCTTTTTGACAACAGAAGACTGGCCCTTGGAATGGTTACATTTGGTAGCTTGATCATGGAGCCTGACCTTACATCCTCTGATGTGGACAGGAATTTTTCATCTGAATTTGCTGGCATTTGGCTCAAGCCCTGATGGAGCTGTTTGGCTTCTTGCTTTTCACAATCTTCTGAATTAAACACTCTGTAAATCACTGGAATAGTGGTTAAATCACATACCAGCTTATTGTTTATGAATACATTTTGGGCCTCTTTGAAAAGAAGAAACCAGCATTTCATTAAGCAAAGCCACTATTTGAGCATCACTCTCTTCCAAGCTGTGGCAGGTTGAAAGCAGCTCAGCCTGGAGGGCAGTTCGGGCAGGGCTCTTGGCTGTGCTGGTGGGAGGAAATCCACTTCAGCAGCTCAACACCATCTCATTTCCCCGGGGGATTTGCCAGTTACTCACCCATGTTGGTCACTGCACAGCATTTTTTTTTTATTAATGTGAAATGTTCCTTTCTTGTGTAGGCAAAGCAATTCCTACCACAGGCTTCTTTCTTCCAGAATCAGTTGTGATGTGGGTGGACACCTTAGAAACCATGTATAGTGATAATAATAATGAATGGTCCCCTGAGGGGAAGATTTGATATTAAGAATTATAGTAATGACTTTAAAAAAAAGAGAACTGCTGTAATTAATAGTTAGACACAAATGTTAGCACTTTAGCAGAGAAAAGCCCAGCAACCAACCTCCTTATGTTACAGAAAAGGTCAATAGCTTATGGCTCATCAAAAAGAAAAAAAAAAAAAAAGGAGAGAAGAAAGGTTTGAAGCAAACTCTCCCATTGTGTTTTTCTGAGACAGCACCCCCTGAAATGGAGGCAGGGTTCCTATTAATGTCTAAATCTTGAATAAAATGTGCTTCACTGGTGAGAAACATGTCTGCATTTGGAAATGTTTTTTGTGCCTCAGGATGAATGAACCTCCTCTGGACCCCAGGCTGTGGTCAGCCCCCAAACCACAGTCACTGCTGGAGGGTTCATGCACTTCCTGACACTGCCACCACCACGAACTGGTTCCTTGGCATGGATATTCCTCCTTTTTCATAGCAATGAGGTTGAGTTAGTACAGATTTTTGACAGAAAAGGGAGATAAAGGTGGATGAAAGAGAATTTATAAAATGATGGTGCATAGCACCCACTAACCACAGCCTGTACAAATGCTGCTTCCATGTATCACCTTTCCAGGAATAAAATTGTAGGTGGATTTTCATAGTGGGAATCAGGAATTTTTGTTTGCATTTTTGCCCTGATGTTCAAGGTCCTGGATGGAGTTTCCAACAGGACAGGAATAAGAAACACAGTTTTCTGCAGGGAGTTGGTTTTGCTCCAGTGCTCTGGGTCTGTGGAGACACCCTGTAGGGTGAGTCTTGATTATTTGTTTCTGTGTTGGGTGATAAACTCTTTCAGCCCACTAAACTCTCAGTGCACTGCTGTTTGATCACACAGCACAAAGAATGTGTGTCCTGCAAAAAGCTGACTTGTTTCATTTGTGGGCACCTGAAAAAAAGTCAGTTTTGAGGACCCAAACCTGCAAGATTATGGGCATTTCCTCACTGTTGTGGGGTTTAATGAGTCCTGGGCTCAGTCACGTAGTGAGGGCTGTATAGGGACCTGTGCCAGCCACTGAGGACTGCACAGTGCCCCCACTCTGTGAAATATGTAGCAATCCATGCCACAGCTCTCCTGCACCCCAGTCGTGTCCTGGGGCTCCCTGTTGTCCTTGCTACTTGGTGCTGTGATCCCTCCACAGGTAGTCACTAACCAAATTGAGTAGTCTAAAAATGCCTTATTATCACAAAACAGTAACCCCGAACCCCTAGGGAGCTCAAAACACACAGGAAAGAGGGGTATGGGGATATTTTGGAAAGCGAGAGAGGACCTCTGGGTGGAGAATGGATGCTACAGCCAGATTTTTCCTTGGCACAGTAACCACTGAGAAAGTCTCCTTATGGCACAGGTGATAAAATACCTGGCTGATAGCCCAGACTGTGTCACTCCAGCATGATGCCACTTCACCCCTTACCCTAACATTTACTGAATGCTCCAGCAGAAATTTGAGGCAATAAGACAGGAATAGAAAAGTTTTCTTTCCCATGTCACACATGAGAAGGAGATAAGGGGAATGAAAGGACTTTCCAAATGCAGAGCCCTGGAAGAAGATGTTATACCCCCTTCCAAATGCAAGCATTCCCTCTTGTGTGGGTACTTCAGGTTTATACATCTCAGTTATGGGGCAGAAGTGCAGAGCTGGTGGTTTTGTCCTTTGAATAAGGAGAGTATTTATTGCCACCCACTTTTAAACCATACCGTACCCGAAATCAGGCCAGTTGTGGTGATGTTTAAAGGTCATCACATTACTGTTGATAAAAACTGGAAATAATGGCACAAATAAGTGCATGCCCTGTAAATTTTAACCAATGATGACACAGTCTGTTTGGGGAGAGGCTGTTAGAAGGGTGTTTCAATTCTCCTGAGAACCTACACAAACCTCCAGGATCTCCTGGTCCTGTTGACATGAGAAGAAATAAGATTTGCTCAAAGACTCAGTTTTCAAAAAGAAAACGGAGAACACTGAGTCATTCTGTTCTGGTTTGAAACCAAGTAACACAGACTGTTAAATTATTTCAGAGCACAAGCCCAAGAATCAATCTCTTGCCCAATTAGAAGTATGACCTAACAGCCAGTGAAGTCTCATTGTAACGAGGCACTTCTGCTGTCTCTGGTGGTAGGAGATTGTTTCTGTATCTCATTTTATGTACTAATAATCCCATATTGCTCTCTGCAGGCATCACATCATGCTGCCATGTTTTTATTAGTGCTTGAAAGTCAGACAAGGTCAGCTGGATGGAAGATGCTCAGGTTTCATCACAAACACCCTTTCCTGTAGATTGGCAGTGTTGCTCAGAAGAATCACATTCAACCCAGGCTCATCCAGAAGATCTTCCCAGTTCATTCTTAAACCTCTCAGTGTTTATCAAGTTGTTTCTCTTCAATCTGCATTTTTTTCCCCCATGTTTTGGACAGCTGATCTTTGGCTAGCTGCAGTTCTGACTAGCCTTCTTGATAGCACTCAAATATTAAGCTTTTCATTTTTTCATGTCTCTGTTGTAGATAAATACTCATGAAACCATTGTAAATCCAGTGCCTTACCTCATGCCTTGCATAGCACTGAGGTCAGAGCTGGCTGACAAAGCTCTACAGAGTAAAAGAAAATTACATGAGTAAGAGAAAATTGCTTTTAAGTGGTTGCGTTTATCACCTGAGTGCCATCGCCTCTCATTGTCTCCTTAGGAGACAAAATATGACTCCAGGAACAAAAGTTCCATTTAAAAATACAGTAAAAATTCACTCTGTCTTCTGTGATTTAGAGGGGTCACGTGAGAAACATGATAATGTCATTCTTTTTAAAAGTAACGTTACCAGTGTCCAAGGTCCATTTCCACTGTTTGCTTACTCGGGGAAACACAGAGGTTTTGATCAATGCTTTGCAGTCCTCCAGCCTGAATCACTGCAACCCAGAGCTGTGCACCAGCCTCTGATGCACTTTTAAATCAGTTTTTTTTAGACCAGAAAGGCAAGTCCATGCCATCATTTTACACCATCACCAATGGAAGTTGGTGGCCCCTTTTCTGACAAGTGATTGATTTTTGTGTCTTTGTCCATGGCAGGCAGGCTGGAACTAGATGCTCTTTAAAGCCCCCTCCAACCCAAACCGTTCTATGATTCTATGATTTCAAGGTGGTATTAGTAAAGTGCAAGGTTTTGCAGGTTCAGTACCAGATATCACATTGATGGGGGTTGCAGACACAGGCAAACCTCTGAGCTCATATTGCTGGCCTGAATCCAAAAGAACTGCCAAATTAGAGACAAATGTTTTAGATTCTCTTGCTTTTTTAGCTTTTATACTCTAAATCCATGGAATTCATTCATCTTGGAAAAAAATGATTGGTGAGTGCTGATGTTTCTAAGAACAGCTGAATGAACTGATGTGCATCTGCAGATGAAATTAAAGTTCAAACAGCTTTCATCACCTCCTTCTACTTTTGTTCATTGAAAAGTGCTGCAAGGAAAATATGTGTACGTGTGAGTGTGTGAATTAAATATTTAATAGTGGATGAGCCTAGATGAGTGCAAGAGCCTTTCCCATCTAATTAAGCACTTTTATTAGAATTCCAGGAGGGTTTTTTCAGTTGCATCTTCTAACAGTCTGACTTCTTGATTATCTGTTCTGGCAAGTCTTTATTCCCATTTGTATGATCTTTTATTCTATCTCACTGTGAGTCTCAGCAGGGCTCTGTATCTCCCGGGGAGAAATTTTCTTAATGGCACCTGTCTTCTCTTCTCCTTGGTGGATTTTGAAGTAAACAAATCATTTAATTGTGTCAAGTCATTAAAAACAACTCATTAAGATTGTGTGTTTGCTACTCAAGAAGTTGCATTCCTGCCTCTCAGAAATCTTTCCCTCTTCCTCCATGTCCTTATCTATGGTTCTTTGTACATTTATTAATTAACCTGTATGTTTTACACTCTTTTATTTGGTTTTGCAAATTTTCTCCAGTTTGCTTTTTTTTCCTCCTTATGCATCAAAAACTCTTAAATATTAGGAAGTTTCCAGTTCCTAATTTCCCTTCTGGATTTATTCTATATGTTATTCTCTGTTTTCTTTCCCTCTTTCTAAGGAAGAAGAAATCTGTCTTAGCTGCTGTCTGATTTTATGTTATTAGAAGTAGATGTGGAGACATTGAGTTCTGGTGCTGAGACAGATAGTTTAGATAGACAGATAGTTTTTATAGTTAACCATAAAAAATGCCTAAGGTACTGTGAGCTGATGTACTTAGGACTGTTGTCTTTCAGAATACTCGGTGCTGACTTGATGCAGATAACAAGAGGAGATATTTCTGCCTTCCCCATGTTTTTGTAGCTGTCCTTATTTCTTCAACTTTTATATATTACTGATATCTTAACATACTAATTATATAATAAAGGTTTTCCAAAACTGTGACATAGTGAAGCAAGGAGGTTCAAATTTTTCCCCAGCAAAGCATATATACATAGTTTATATTATTTCTTTAAAGGATGGACATAGCAGCCTTTGGTGCAAACTGTTGCATTTTTGTTCACAGTGGCAGCATATTCAAAGAATTTCTATACCAATCCTGTTGTTCTGTATTTGAAATTAAAATTAGGTTATGAAAACAAACCTTAGAACAACAGCCTATACCATACCCCAGAATTTGACTGCTTTTATCAGTTTCAGACTTTTTCAGTCTGGCATTGTAAAATATTCTTCTTGAAGTAAAGGGAGCCACTTCCTCAATTACAGTGGAAAATTTCTGAATATTTTTAAGCTGCTTTTGAAGAACTTTATATAGAGAAGTTAATCATGTTTGTGCTCAGAAGGAGAACCAGTGCCACAAAGTCTCTGAGGGAAATCTGCCTTCTTTAGGAGAAAATGTCAGAAGAGGGAACACACAGATGTAAAAATTTCAGCAAAAACCAGTACAAACACTTTCAAACAAGTTCCTCATTCATCACAGTAACTTTTAAAGTCAAATGCAGGTAACACATGATTGATTACCTTGTTTTGTTCTACATACTTGTTCTGAGCCTCAAGGCCAGCAAAGATGACTTGGCAGCCAGCACTCTGCTTGCACTTGGGAACATTTCTTGTTTGGAAATTTTGAGGGGAGACTTTTTGGCAAAATCTTCACTTAAATGAGCAAATTTCTCAGTTTATTACTTCAGTCATGTTTTTTTGAACACGGTGCTAAAGTCACGCCTGTGTCTGGAGCAATTTAACAGCCTCTGGTCTAGACAATGTCATTTTAATGTGGAAGAGTTATGTAGCACCTGCTCCATCTTCTGTCTGGCCTAAAACGTTTTATTCCCCTCTTTCCCATGCTATAAGATCAATCATTTTAAAATGTGAAAGAAATAACGGCAACAGTTTAGTAAGGCCTTGCCATTTCTTTGTCTGGAAATTAAGGGGGTTTTTTGTGAGAAAACAGTGAAAATATTGTGAGGATGCTGTGAAGCTGGTTCTTCATCCAAACCAGGAGCCAGAGATGTACAGACTGCCTTCAGAATTGCCCATTACCAAGCCAGCATCCTGCACAAATGAGCTCACAAGGGACAGGCTCAAATCCAAACAAGCCCTAATTATGAGGGTCTGTGAGGAGCACTGGCTCTTTGGAGAGGCTGGGATGACCCATAATATTGATTGATCCAGGAAAAAAAGTACAGAGGAATTTTAAGCAGGCTGTTTTGGAGGAGAAGGAAGGGTGTAGCTAGGGAGGACTATCACTTAACAGGAATAGCATACTTCCCAGAAGGAGCTGACTGGCATGAGACCCCGTTTATGCAACTGTAAAATGCATGAGTGCTCCTGGGACACAGGTGTGCATTTGGTCTGACTCCCCTACAGGAATTTAACACAGGAGAGTTAAAGGTCCAGAATTGCACGAGATAGTTGGAAATGTGTTTGATAAATGCTCTCCAAAAGCGTTTTTCAGCTTGAGGATCACTAAGACCTTTCTCAAAGGGAGTGTCAGAGAGTTGTGGCCATCCTGCCCAGAGCAGCTGTGTAGACAACTCTCCCTCCTGGGTGTTATAATAGCCCAGAGAAGTTCACTTATAGTTAGTTAGGACATAATTTGCCCAGACAATACCCTATCCCTGGAAGTGTTCAAGGCCAGGCTGGATGGGGCTTGAAGCAACCTGGTCTAATGGGAAGCATCCCTGCCCATGGCAGGGGGCTTGGAATGAGATAATCTTTAAGGTCCTTTCCAACCCAAAGCAACCTGTGAATCTTTGGTAATAGGTTTTTAAAGGGGTTGCCTGGGGCTTCCAGGGCAGGAGTTCATGCATATTCCACCATGGACCACGCACCCGGTGTAGCCCAAATAAGTGTGTGGGAATCTGATCTTTCACAGGGAGGTTCACAAGTAGGAGAACTCCAGTTCATGGAGCCACCTTTGGACTTGCTGATAGTGCAGTTTCCCTGGTCACTGCTGGTGCAGCCTATCTCCAGGGAACTCCTGCAGTTTCTCTGAAGCCTGAGAGATCAGGCTTGGCAGGGAGGGAGGTCTCCTCAGCCCCCTTGCATGTGGTTCTGAAGTTTGCTGCAGGTGGGTGAAGGAGTGTGGCTACTTCAGGGAAGAAGATTCTCCTCAAAAGATGAGGAGGAAGCCAAAATATACCAAGATGAATATGTCCATCTCTCGTGAGCATTTGTCAGGGGAAACTAGGATCTCAGTCTGCTTTTGTAGCCTGTGGTAGAAGGGAATAGCTCACAGCATGAGGATAGATGCAAACAAGATTTTGCTACAAAAGAAGTTTCCCAGCCATACCAAACAACTTGAGAAAGAACTCAGGAGATGCAAGGTTTTTCCTTGACCATGCCCAAGAATGAGAAGATGACTTTGCTTTTTTTTTTGTCTGCAGCACAGCTTTTCCTTCTGCCTTATCATCTACCAAAGCTGGTTTATGCAGCATTTCTCAGTGCATTAGAGTTTTCCTCCTCTGAAAGATGATGCAGTGAGCAGAACTGACAGGACTTGTCTGAGCTCTGGTCTGAATTATTTGCTGTAATTGGCATGTCTGTCCCTTAGCTCCACCTGTGTTATCTGAAGCATTACAGCTTTAAAATCTTACAATTTGTATAATCTGTTTATTTATGGATGGTATTTCCCCCTCTATTTGTACTTTCTTGCTCTTCTTCTCACCATGGGTAAAATAAGCCAAGAACTAGATAGTTCATTTGACAAACAGTGAAGTGCTATCTTTTTTTTCCCAAAAGGGGTTTTGATTTGATTCACTGATTTTCTCTTTTCCTTCTACTCTCAGAGGTTACTCTCTGTTAAGATAATCAAGATAGCTAACCAGAGAGATTGATTCCTTACAGGTATAGCTGACTGGAAATTTAAGTAGCTAACACACACAAACTTGAAAAGATCCAGAACGAGTTGTAGGGCTCATCTTTTTACAGGAAAGGGAATTTTGTGGCTGCTCTCAGTATGAGCGTTACATGTTCTCTTATCCATACCTAACAAAAATTACTTCAGACTGCTCACCATCTGGGTTAAAAACATAAGAAAAGATATGATTTTACTCTGCAAGCAGCAGCTGTGGATGATATTTTGTATGGAAAAACAAAAGCTATCTGGGCATCTTATGATGCACTCAGACTTGTGTTGCCCTGGTTTTTGTTAAGCCTTCTGTTTTTAACCTTGGAGTCAGATTTTTTCACACAGTTCATGTAAATAATAGCCAGTGTTTACTTAACGGAATTTTCTGGTTTTCATTCCTTCTGTGATAAGAGAACTTTGATGAGCATCTTTCTTCTCCAGTGGGATTAAGAAGGAAGTGACATGCTCTCCAATCCCTTGTGGAGTTGGGACGTGTATATGAATGTGAGATTGTAAATAAGAAACAGATTATTCCTTCCTTTCTGCTGAACCTGGCAAGTGTGAGAGCGTCTTTATTTGTGTCTTCCCAGACACAGACTTGAAGTGTCAGTGCACCAACAACCCACTTTGCCCCTCCTCATTCTCAGTTCATCCCATCTCCATCACACAGGTCAGCTTTACTGTGAGGGTTCCACCTGCGGGAGTAGTGGAAGGGGGAACCTGTGGCCATCGGGGTCCTCACCTTGGGTCTGCCCCAATTCTGGCTGGCCTTTGAGCAGTTCTCAGGAAATGACAGTTTTTTCACAGTGGAAAGATTGCACAAGATCAATTCTGAACACTCCTCTTGCTGCTGTGTTTGTGCTTGTTGCAACAGCACCAGCACAGAGGGAATGTGCAGCCCAGGGATTTCCTGCCTGACAGAGCAGAGCTGGAGTGTAACTCTGGTACTGCACCAGGCCCCAAAACAGGCAATAAAGGGAATTCACTTAGTGTCTAATTATTGTGTTCAGTTTTGTTCTGTTTTGAAAACATGGTCTGGAAAACCCTGTGCAAGGAGGCCTTTTGCTTAAAGGCCAGGCAGGATTTGGCTCTTTTCCCTCATTTTTGGTCATGCTGGCCTCAAATTGCCTTGTTATTCCTGTCTGTAGACCAGCAATGATAATAGTCTTACTTTTTCAAGCAGTTTGAGATCTTCTAATGAGGCATATTTTATACAGGCTTTATTAGGTTTCTTGTGTGTAAGATATTACGATACACAGGGTTGTTGCAATGTGACTTCAGAATATGTAATGTAATTATTTGTGCTGAGTATAAATACAGTTAAGGCAATGCTATCTATCTGTGCTGGGATAAAATGACATTATGCTGCTTTGACATTTACCAAAAAAGCCTCCTTTTTCTATATTGCATTTGCTGTGTGTCACTTGTGTTCTGCTACAAAATGAAGGTAATGGATGAGAGAACAAGAAAAGCATTTTGATTTTATTTTCTAAGAAATTAGATCTTTTGTGTTAATAGGAGCTTTTCCCTTTGAAGCCAGGCTTCATACCAGTTGGCATACAGTTGCTAATATTTTCTACCATCATGTTCAAAGGAAAATTATGAGGCAAAAAAGCCATTGGGTGAAGAAGACAAAATTATATTTTTCTTGTGGTAGTATAAGATGTAATTATTGTTTATCCTTTGTGGACATCATCAGTGTTGATAAATACAATTACATTGTTTGCCATCCCTGAACTAATTCTTAAGGCTTAGGCAAGTCAGAAGTGGAACTAATATGTTTAGCTTCTTATTAATAAGAAACAGAAATTGTCACTTAAATGCTTGGTCTTACCAACACCTGCTAGTGGGATAGTATTTACCTTACTGTTAAAAAAGTCTACTGAAATCTGGCTGAAAGGCATCTTACAAGTTTGTGGTGTATTTCCAAAGCAGGTGTGCAGCAGCTTAAACAAGGACATTTCTGAAACTGAAATCTTATTTTTCTCTTTTCGCAGGGATCCCCAGAATTTGTATCCCCCTGAGGTCAGCAATGCAAAGCTTCAGTATGCTGGTTGGGGGCCAAAAGGGCAACAGCTGGTAAGAGCAAAAACAAATGTGCCAATACGTTTAGAGACCACGCTGCTATTGCTTGGAAGTAAAGAAATAATAATTCCTTTTTTGAATAGCTTCTTGAAACCTGTGTGATAGCTTCTAAAATCTATTTATGATTGTTCTATCATGTAATTTATTTATAAAATTCCCAAATATATCCATTCACTGCAAAGTAATCATGTCTAAAAATGCAGAGAAAGAACACTTTGTGAAAGCTTTTTGAGAGGATGCACCTGCTTCTCCCGATGTTGGACACAGGACAGATTATAGAGATAATAGACAGTTTGATTTATTTAGCATCTCATTGCTTCACAAGGGCATCTTCAGACTTGCAAACTTGGCACTGGGGATATGTTAATATTAGCAGCCCAGTTTGGAGAATGCATCTCTCTGGAACAGAGATGCCCTGCATTTGCCCTCTGGTTGTTTGCAAAATAGACAGAATTAGAAGTGGATCCTGGAAAGTTTTCAGAGCTGCTTAAAAAAAAACAACCACAACACTTGTAAAGGATTCATTATATTTCATGGAGCTACTCATACCTCTGCGATCTTAAAATCTCCAGTATTTTACCCATCAGCCACTGCCATCCTGCATGTGCCCATTTTTTCAGAGCATGTATTTCCTGGCCAGATCCCCTGGCTTCATTTCCTGGTGCAAATCCAATATTAAGTTTTTCCATATTCCAAACACTCTCTTTCTACTGTAACAAGAAATGAAAAAGTGGCAGCATCTTTTTGATATGGAAGCTTTATACCAAGAAATGAGCTTTGAAAGCTCATTATAAGAGAAAATCTGGCATATGTCTCCTGTTCCCAGTCCTCTCTTGGGGACTGTTTGTCTGTGTCCTTAACTAGATTGTTTTAAATTCTGTAATTTAAAAAACAGGAATAGGAGTCATCTGCAAGTCTGAAAATTGGGTTGGAGAAAACATAACAGATACAGGAACAGGAAAGTCTTTCCTCTGCTCAGTCAGGAAAATTGTGTTTGAGCGTCACTGACCTCAAATCTGATCAGAGAGGAGATGCAGCAGCCTTTCCCTCCATGCAAGATATCTTCTGAGGAGCTCTTGGCTTTCACTGCACACAGCTGGAAGGGACCTTACACATCACAGTGTTCAACGCCCCCCACCATGTGGAGGGAATACCTTTAGCAAACAAATAGCAAACAAATACAATATCAAAATAGCAAAAAAAATACAATAGCAAACAAAGCCAAAACATTTTTTCCTTCACTGCTCACTAGCTCTGTTTTAAGTCTGACAAACTGAGTTTCACAATGTGTAACAAAAACTACTAACCTGCTAATTAAAAGCTAATATTGAATGGCATTAGTCCCATTCTCCACCCCACAAGTGAATCTTCCTTCCTTTACCAGAGTTTTGCTGTGAACTTGTGTGCCCTCAGCACCTGTGGTCACGCTGAAGGGCTGTACCTAATTCCCACCTTGGAAAAAAGAATTAATGAGATCTTATACCAAAGTCAAGATGATCAATTTACTGCTTCCATTGCCTTCTCTACCAAAGTAAAATAACCACCCAGAAAAGAAAAACGTTCCTATCAAAATAGACAAATTATATCTCCAAAAGGACAATATACACAGTCCAAGAGAAGAAAAGTCTTCTTTACTCCCAGCTTTATCATTTAACGCCAAAGTAGCTGATACCAATTTTCACTATATTTTACTAAGAAATTTTCAGTGGAAACTCAAAGCTCTAAGAATTCCTGAAGATATCAAGTGTCATACAAGTCCCTTCTGTAGGGTACATGCTATATATATATATATATATGTATATGTATGTATATATTTAGGTACCTTTAAAAATCCCTGTGGTTGTTGAATTCCATATGAATCTTGTAAATATCTTGCTATAGCAAATTTGTTCTGCATGCTTTTTTTTTTTTTTTTNTTTTTTTTTTTTTTTTACTTCCATATATGTAAAATTATTGGCCCATAACTGAGCTCTATTCCCTGTTCTTGCGTTTGGAATCGGAGTAGGTGAGGAGCAACTCACTGGTAGTTTAAGCATTATTTTTTCCTACTTCTAACATATGTGCCTTTTTGCCCTTTTCTTTGCCAGTCATTTACCTTGAAATAAAATTATAGCTGTAGTTTATAAAATAAACATGCTTTTACATGCATCAGTATAATCTTTTTATATCTAATAATCAGCAGAGAATTGCCAGAGAAAAAAGAAAAGCTTTTAAAATTAAAAAAAAAAAACTACAAGCATTATAAATGAGATCTAGAAACACACCATATTCACTGTTCTGTATTTCAGGACTAATTGGGTTACTCAGAATATAATTGCCAGCAAAATTCGTGTCACCTTCTGTGAAGATGCAAAGACAGAGAAAAATTAAAGTCTATTAAAATTTGATAGTGGGAATGTGTTTGCTAAATGTACACCGAGTTGTGTTGCAGGAGAAGGAGGGAAAATCTGTTGAGTGGGAGGGAAAGGAGTGACTGGGAAGTTCATCTCAGCTGCCCTGGCTCCAGGGGGTTCCTGAGTGTGTTTGAGGGGGGTCCCACAGTAGCAATTAGGAACCCGGGTGTGCCAGCCCTGGCGCTGCACACAGCAGCAGCCCCCTGGGCACAGGCTCAGTCCAGTTTCAGGCTGCATCTCCCAGGAAATGTGGGAGCGAAGGGCGAGTGGGTTTCGTATCACCTTCAAGGTACCCCAATTTTTAGGAAATAGAAAAGCTTTCCCCTTGAAATCTCCTGGTTTGTTCTTTTTTGGCAACACAAAGGAGAGGCAGGGCAGGAGAGTAAGAGGGCTTGGTTCCAAAATTTTTATTCTCTTTGTAGCTTCTATTTCATCCTTCCTAGGGGAACTTTGGGTTGCTGTGCCTGACCTCTTTCTCTCTTGCATGTCTAATCATTCAAAAAAAGAAACAAATCTGAAATAGAAGGAGCCTGAATGATCTGCATTCTCTGCAATTAAAAATACAGTGGAATATTCCCAGGAGCAATTTTCTATTTATCTTGCTTTATTTTGTCCTTTCTCATTAAATTATATGCCAATTTTTGGATGATTAAGTCCTCAGAGCGTGGTTCTTGACTTCTTACTAGCTTGCAGAATGCCACACATGCCAGCTGAGCTGTTTAAATAATGGCAGATACTGGATCAGAGAAAATCTGTCAGAAGATCAGAATGCAAAGAAGCTCTCACTTCTGGCATCTCAGAAAAAATGCTTCAGCTTTTCTCTGATCTCAGCCAAAGTCTTGAAAAATTACGTCTCACAAAGCTGTTGGAAGAATGGGGCACTCACCAGTCTGAGCTCCAGAGTCGTTAGAAAAAGAGCCACTAACTTCGATGCAAGAGGGAACACATTCCTTAAATCTGGCTGTTAATAAAGGGCTCATTCCTCTCATTTGCCCTACAGCATGAGTCATCATTTATGCTTTTACAGAATAAGTGAAAAACACTGTCAACTTGGAATAGCCGTGTGATATATTCACTATTTGTGGGTGTAAATGACTATGCAAAATGCCTATGGGAAAAATCCATCCTTTCCACAGTGCACCTGACAGCCCAAAGTCACACTTAGTATTCAGTTTCATCAGCCCACTGGCCTTCAGCATGGTGCTTGGTGTTTCTTTAGTGAACAGACTATACTGTCCTCAGTTTGTGTGATACTTTCCAGCAATATGAGGCTGTGGGTGGCATGACAGGACTGCAAAAAAGTGTTATTCTGTACCTTTGTCCTGTTCTGGGTGTGCTTATCGGCACAAGAATCTTCACTCCTTGGATTTCTTCTCTTTTTCTGATCATGCCATCTATGACTCAACAGCTACCCACTTCTGATTTTGCCACAAAAAAATGAAAACCTTCTGTTAATTGATCTTATTGGAATGTTTTACCAGTTTCATCATGTTCCGTCTCATGTTCCAAGGCTCTGCCCACATGCCGAGAGCTCACGTAATGTTCCCGTGGTATATTTGCCCCAAAAGTATCTAAGAAAGGTTAATAGTGCCTCTGATCCTGAACTCAGCTTCATAAAACTTGTGTGGCTGACAGGCCTGGACCTATCTATTTATCAAGAAAAGTAAGTGCAGTGTGAAGAGGTTTCCTTTGCTGTTTTTCTTGGCAGCACAGCCGAAGTCAGGGAGTGCTTCAGGAGAAAGAGACTGTCCAGTGCATGTCCGTAGCTGAGGTGCTCAAGGAATCCAATAAGCCCAAATCTTTCAGGAGGCTTTTATCAAAGTTATCCCAAAATGAGCACATCCAGGTTCAAAGTATTGCATTAAGGATAAGCTGGGAATATCCATGGGCCCTACTGCCAAAAGGAAGGAGGAAGCAGGAGGCTGTCTCTAATAAAATGCAATGAATATTTGTCTGCGTTGACAGCACTAAATACAGTTCACAGGAGCTGTTAAACTCCAGTTTCAAAAACAGAAGCACTTCTGCTGTGCTGCTACTTTCTTTTTTTTTTTTTTTTCAAAATCAGAATCTGTAACCATCCTGACAGATATTAATGGTAATGGTGAGACATCAGGTGTGTTTGGGGGAAGCAGTTTTGCACAACTTTGGAGACAGCAGTTATAATTCTAAAAAATATCTCTCATAGATCACAGTATTTATTCATCTACAAAGAGAAACATTTTTTTAAGGTTCTCCTGACCAGTCAGTCTTTGACTGTTTACATAGTTTTTTAAAGTACCAGAAACATACAGAAAGGGGATTGGGGTTGCTGGGAGTTTTGTGTGCCCTTGCACTTACTGCAGCCCCACAGAAGTGTCAAAACAGGCTTTTCCTGAATTCATGGGCAATAAGCCTTTTTAAGTGTCAAATTTTTTTGGAGCAGGAACTATCTCTTATTCTTGTAGATTGTGCTGCAATCAGTTTATAATTGGTTCTAAGGTAACACAAGTTAAGTTTCACAGCAGGTGCAAAACATGCAATAAGAAATCTCTATTTCAGGGAAATGCAAATGCCAGCAAAAAAAAGGAGTGATTCTTTCAGCCTCTACCATGTTAGGGGTTTGCAGGTGCCTTCAAACAGTGAATGCTGATGCTGGCAAACAGCTTATTGTCATAAATATTGCTGTTTTCAAAAGTGCAATACGATTAAGAGAAACATTGGTGGTTTTTTAATATATAAAACATTTACATGATAGATCCTGCTGCACATGACCAGAACCTATCCATCTCCCTCATTTTTTGTTTTG
>VYXC01009759.1:123226-305142 GCA_013397175.1 Platysteira castanea
GCTGACTAGGATACCTAGATGCAAAAAAAAGCTAGTTAAGTGATGACACCTGGAACTAAACTAGGGTGACTCCTCTAATTAGAAGTTGTTCCTTGCCTGAATTTGTGCCTGTCATGCCAGCTTAGTTCCAGGCAGAAGGGCTGCACAGATATCAAGGGAAGAGGACCATTTTCACAGGAGGCACTGAATCATCTGCTGTTGTTCCTATTCCAGCAGGGCGTTTGAACTGCTCCGTGTATAATTGCTGTAGGTCTATTTGTCTCTACCATTCTTTCATAGATTTTTGCATCATTATTTTCAAGCTGCTGTTCCCTCACCTTTTTGTTTTTGCAATGACATCTGAATCAATATTTAGCTGTGGTCTGCTGTATGTAATTATTCTGGCTTGCTTATCTTGCTAGTTGCAAGAAAAAAAACTTCTGTCCTGCCTCCCTCTCTCCCCCGCCCCCCATCCCCAAAGTCTGTGCAAGCCCTATTTAAGCATAGTGAGGGATATTCAGACAGATTTTAACATGGTCCCTGCATTCTGGAAATGCAAGAATTTCAGCATAATAATGTGCCATCTCCTCATCCCCTTCTCCAGTGTCAGAATATGAAATTTTTTAGGGAAATGTCAGTAAGAGATATTACACATACACTGAGCATCAGGACAGGTTGCTCCTTTCCCCTCTCCCCTCGCTTTATTCAAATAATTCCACTGGAAAAGTGTTGTATTTAGGTTTTGTTTTGTTTCTCGGCTTGTTTTTTTTTTTCCTTTGATGCTCTCTCTTTGGTTACAGTGGCAGCAGTGTCCTGTTTTTAACTTTGCACGTCCTTGTCACTCCTTTGTTACCCTTGGGCTTGGTGTTGGGTCCTCGTTCCCCAAGGGGAGGCTTTGACACTGTCAGTGTTGTGTTCTTAGCTGAGAAATGGTCACATCCCTTCGCCTCCCAGCATCCTTGGTACTGCATAGTCATCAGTGGCAAAAGAGCAAGATATTTAAGATAATTGAAGGTGCTGCAACAAATGTTACTGAAAGAAGATGTAGGTGATTTTATTTAAAATAAGATGTTGCTTTTCCTGTGGGCATCAAAAATTTCAGAGGACAAAATGAAATTGATTATTTGCCATAGAAGTTTCACCCATAAATCAAGAAGTAACTACCCTTACACACAAATATGAGACATAGGATGATGCATGCATTTCCTCTGCAGGTGACACACTGCCACAGGTTTCCTCTGTGATTTCTTATATGTCACTTTGTTTTCTGGTGAAGCGACAGCAATAGATTCCTACCTTTAAATGGATTTACAGAATTGATGCATTAAACATTGCAGACATACACAGTCTGCATTAAGGAAACTGAGTTTGCACTTAAAAGGAGTGCATATATCTATAGATTTACTAGCTTAGAGGAACTCATCATCTTGTTCCTCTACAAGGGAATTACTGAATTCTCTTCCTTTCTGTGTAACTGTATTTCCTCATCTGCTGCTGTACAATATTCGTAGCAGTAAAACACTCCAGCACTGGGCCAGTTCCTCTGAAAGTAATTCCCTCCTATTACAGAAATTTCTTGAATTTCAGTTGAGATTTATGGATATTGAACAACTCTTTTTTGTTAAGGGCAGTTTTCATTTCAGAGATCTAACTGCCAAAAGTGTCTTCTTGTCTGTGCATAAGGGTTCCTGTCATCTCACAGATCAGTGGTTGGTGGGTGATGTCCATTGAAATACATGCCTGTGAAACGTGTTGTTCTTGAAAACTGCCATGAAAATAGTTACCTTTTACTTTAGATAGCAGCAGTCATTGCTGAGAGTGTGGTAAAGTGACAGACATTGGGATGCCACAGGCAGGACAGAGCAGTGCCACCCAAGGGACCATGAAGTGTTCCACCTTGGCTTGTGGTGCCGGTCTCTCCTTCCCCAGAAACTGCCAATTCATGAGGAAACATCATGAAAAATTCTGTAAGCTCTCCTCCTCAGCTGCTGGAATAGGTGTTGAGTGTTTCTACAACCAAGCTTCTAATTAAAGAGGAATATTGCAGTGACCAGCTCACTGTCCAAGTTCGGATGTGCACCTGGAGGAATCCTGAATCCCAACTGGCAGCTTCTTTATGCTGACACAAATAATCTCTGTGCTCTTCCTAGTCAGGTGTTCTTTCTATAACACAATAAAGTATTTTAAATGGACCACTGTATCATCTCACATTAAATAATCTAATTTATAGTCGTGCCCTACATAACCATCAGTGATATTAGGTTATAGAATACAAGATAATCCATCAAGCAGAACTTAAAAGCAGAATCAGAGTTCCATACTAAATGGTACATTTACTATTACATTCTTTTATATAACTAGGCAGTTATAAGTTAAAATAACCCCATTAGAATACAGGGCAAAGGAATACAAGCAGACATGGTTTTTTCTCTTTGATGAGGTGAAACAAACCCTCTTTTCTTCTCTGAAGAACAGAAAATAAGACAGCACATTTTCCTTGAGCATATATTTTTAAATCTCCAGACTTGTGATAATTGTTTATTTGGGTGTACTTTGGCAGATTCCAGGTGTGATTAGAATCTGTGCATGGTGTGGTCTAACCCTCTCACAGAATACAAATGGAAATGCACAGCATTTGTAACGATGCAATTTCAAAAATATAAAAAAGCTTGTAGAAAACTGAGAAGAATATTACTGCACTGAAGGACTTAAGCTGGGAGAATCAAGAGGGAAAATCTCTTCTGTACCCAGTTTAAAAGGAAAAATCTGGGGAATGTGTCTCCGTATCATAGAAATCTCTCATTACTTCTATAGTCCATCATGTGGGATTTAATCTCAAGTATTAGTTTTGACAATTTTGGATTGTCTAAAGACATTTGAAGCGACAAGATCTTAAAGACTCTACTGATTTCCTAAGGGAGAATCCAAGCGGGATACTTCCAAGCAAGTTTCTGAACAGGCCAGAATCTGCTCTCCTGAATTCCAGAGCTTAATATTCTTTTGCCATGTTTCCTCTTGCGATCCTGAACTTCATTACCTCATGGTATGCGCAGCATCAGCTGCTCCCAGCTTTCACTTTGCCTTGCAATTTCTCCTGGTTTGAAAGCGTGAGGTCCAGCAGAGCATCTCCCTTCTTCATCTCCTTCATCACCTGTGTCAGGACAAATGCCCTCCACAGACCTCCTGGGTTACTGTGCACATGTTGTTGACCCTCCAGGAGATAAGGGTTAAGGTGCCCCATGAGGATCAGGGTATTTGAATGTGAGGTTTCTTTCATTTATATGGAGAAGGGCACATTTCCTTCTTCTTGACCAGCCAGTTGGTATCAGATGCTCCTCGTGCTCCTTTTCTTCCTCCTGCAAGGTGATCACCTCCCCCAGCCCCAGAGAGAAGTCACCTCCAGAGGTGGAGAGCCACATCCTCTCTTGGGAACCCTTAAGACACTGTTCTAGAGCTCTGGACACTGTTCACAGATATAGGAAATGTTTCTTTATTTGAAGACATGAAGGAATGCTTTTCCATTCTCTCTGACATTTTAGTCGTTTTGTTGATCGCATGCAATGAAAGCAAAATTAAGTTCTTAATGTTTATTTTACAAGATATATCGGTAGTTTCCAAGCTATGTGGCTAAAATCGGGATATTTGCATGATTTACTAGTGGAGACTCTTCTACGTTTCCTTACCCAAACGTGATTAACGCCACTGAAGGCAGCAGATTTTTTGTTTGACTTTTGCAGTGATTGTGGTGGTTTCCCTTGCCCAAACAGTTGCATTTTTTTGATTGCACAGATTTCCATGCAGCTAAGCCCCTACACCACTGGAATCAGATGTGTTCAAGTCTCCCAACCCCAGTGAGAAGTCATGAATATTGGTTTTGGCGTGTTCATGGATCAGCATGATTACATGCATCAATCTGCACTACTGTATTCTCTGGCTGCAGTAGTCCCCTGGCATTTTTATGCTCTCTGTCCTGAGAGCTTCCCTGCAGAATTATTTTAAACAAGTGTAGTCCTCACTTTGATGTAACCATTACCTTTGCCTATGTCTGAGCAAGGTAAATTTGAATTAAACTAAGCTTTATCTCTTCGTGGCATACACTCAGAAACTGCTATGTCTTCTAAATCCCTGGTGCCTTAAGGAGTTAGCTTCTTACTTTGAATTAAAACAACGATAAATCTTGGTATAAAAAAGCTGAAACAGCCTTTTCTGTCAATTATTTATTAAGATGTGATTCTCTGCAATGTGCTGATTTTGTGGAAGAGTTTCATTGTTTCATCACTGGTCTTAATAATGACATTTTCATTTTCTGAAGAAAAAAGTTGATTTAAAAATTCTTTATCTCACTCCTCCATCATAATTGCTATCTGTCTCCTTCCTAAATTATGAACATGAACCAATTGATGGAGACAATGAAAATATTTTGACGTTTTTTGTCTTGTATCTTTTTTATCAGTGCTATCAAACTACATTTAAATAGCAACAAGAAAAGTCTAATTAAAATACTAGCTTTTGCTATCTAAGCTCACTGGTGAGGAGCAATTGATGATTTTATTACCCTTTTTGAAGAACTGATAAGAGCTGGTGTAATCACATCATATGCATTAGGAAAAACACTAATGACAGAATACATTAATGACAGCTATTTGAACATCAAAGTTTGCATTTTATGAGGCTTAAAAGAAGAAATTGGCGGAGGATTCATTACATAATGCATAATCAATCAGCAACAAGCTTTAGAACTGATTTGGAATTGATCACACATTTTTCTGCTGAAGTTGGTGTGAGAGCAGTAACTGCAAAATGCCAAGACCTTTCTGGTACAATGCTCGTCACACTTCCTTGATATCACGAAATGAAAACACAATTATTGCATCTGCTTCAAGATGCTACAGGAATGAGGGCAGGCCCATTCTAATTGTGTGTGGTACAGACAGGTTTTAACTTGAACAAACAGCAGGGAATCTCTCTCTCTGCAGCTTTTCATTTTCACAGTCCTCAGCTTCCAGGTTTCATCTGGCAGCGTGAAAACAAAACTGGCTTAAGCGGGGATATCTCCAAAATATTTGGTTGGAATTAGAGAGCACTAGAAATGGTGGCGAGAAGGGAGAGGTCTTTCTGTATGTGCATACCAGGCAGTGTTTGATCACAATCAAATCTACTCGTGTCCGTGATCTGACACTTCCAAACCCCATTTACAAGCTGTGGCTCTGTTGCAGACCTCAGTCAGCTACTTAGCATATAAATAAAGACATAATGCTTTTCCACTTCCTGAACAGATTGGTAAGATAAATCTGTATATCTTCCAGAGGCATTCCGATCAATGTGATGAATAGCATCATATAAATATGTAGATAGTTAATACAGAGTTCAGCACAAAACATTCCTATCGCTGAAACTTGAAAGAAAATGAACAGAAGTCAGACTATTCTAAGGAAGTATCTTACACTGAAAAGGTTAAAAAGTAGTCCTTGATTAAAGGGACTCTAAATCCCCTTGTGGGATTATTGTGGTGGGTTGCCAACCAAACTGCTCTATCACTCACTCTCCCCAGTGGACACGGGGGAGAAAATTCTGTGAAAATCTCATGGGTGGAGTTAAGGACAGGGGGATCACTCACCAGTTGCCATCGGGGCAAAACAGACTCGATTTGGGGAAATCAATTTGATAATATGCCATTAATTGTAACAGAATTGTGACAGTGAGAAATAAAACAAAGTCAAACACATCTTCCTTTCCTACCCCTCCTCCTCCACTGACCATGGTGTCTGCAAGTCTTTCTCTCACATTTTCTCACTCACCAATGGTAAAAGCATTTTTACCCTTTTATAAATACATTTTCACAGATGCACTAGCAGTGTCCATGATGGGCTCAGCTTTGACCAGCAGCAGGTCTGTAACTTTTCACAGATTTGGGGGGTTTTTTAACTGGTTCTGCAAAATAAATACAAACATTTCTGAGAGGTGCAAAAAGTTTTAAGACTATTCTGTTTCTTTGTTAATTATTCAGAATATGCTCAGCAAACTGGTTTTCCAACAAAATAGCAGAAAAAGAAAAATTAAAAGAAAACTTTAACATTAAAAACAAGAAACAATGAAGTCCATCACGTTGGTTGAGAATAGTGTTTTTATTTGTAGTTCTATTTCCCCACTCACTGTGTCTTCTATTTTGTGCCTGGTCTTTTTAAGCCTCAAAGGAAGCTTGAACTGATTTTGAATTTAAAACAGGGGTTTTTGGTTTAACCCCAGCCAGCAGCCAAGCCCCACACAGCTGCTCACTCCAGTGGGATCAGGGAAAGAACCAGAAGAGTAAAAGCCAGAGCACTCGTGGGTGGAGATAAAGACAATTTAACAGGGAAAGCAAAAGCTGTGCACACAAGCAAAGCAAAACAGGGAATTAATTCACTGCTTCCCATGGCTGGGCAGGTGTTCAGCATCTCCAGGGAGCAGAGCCCAGTCACACATGTCGGTGACTTGGGAAGACAAGCACCATCACTCCAAAAGTTCTCCTGTTCCTCCTTCTTCCCCCCATTTTATATACTGATCAAGATGCCACATGGTCTGGGATATCCCTTGGGTCAGTTTGGGTCACCTGTCCTGGCTCCTCCCAAATTCCCAGGCACCCCCAGCCTCCTTGCCAGCATGGCAGCACCGAAAGCAGAGAAGTCCTTGGCTCTGTGTAAGCCCTGCTCTGCAATAACAAAAATATCTCTGCATTATCAACCCTCAGCACCAATCCAAAACACAGCCCTGTACCAGCCACTGGGAAGAAAATTAACTCTACCCCAGCCAAACCCAGCACAGAGTGACAAGGCAAGACTTTGTGCCTGTCTATTCATGAAGGCCAGTTCCTGTTGAGCAAACTCTCCATGTCAAAGGGCCAACCTTTCCATGTTATCTATTCTATCAGAAATAAATTGTGTGGGCTCACCTTGCAGTGTGGAAATGTGCATTTTAATGTGTGGGAAACATTTACACTTCTCAATGTGCTAATAATTTAAAGTAATGAGCATCCAGGCATTAACTTCATGCTAAATTTGAGTGATGCAGCTCATTCAGTTGACAAGCTATATGTTAAAAATTGTGGGGTAAGAGAACATAAACTTAGAATGCCACCCTACAGCTGGAAAATAAATAGGAGCAGTAAGAATGCAGGTTAGTGCACCTGAATTTGTTTTCTTTTGGTCTGTGGAGAAATAGGAATTTCACACACCTCTTTGTCTGGAAGGAAGGTGGGTTGAACAACTGTAAAAGGAGGTGTAGTATTCACCTACTCAAAATAGTTGGTCACTGTGACTTTTTAAGTCTTAAGGAGATTATTTTCATTATATTTCTGAAACGATCCATAAATTAATCACTTTAAAAGAACCAATATTTTAATTAATGCAGCATAATTACTGAATACCAGTCTGGGTCAGTTTGGTAAGACAGTATTATTTTAGAAGCCTTTTAAGCAGTTGCAAAAGCACTTTAAATAAATCCTTGAGTCAATCAGTGTCATTAAGGCTCTTGTATGTTTGAAGTGAATTAAGTTTAATTTGTTGTTAGATCAAATATTTACCTTACTGTATAAATTTATCTTACTAGATACTTAAGCTTTGACTTTCCTTCCTGTCTCAGGCTTGTGGTCCAATCAGTCTCGTATTTTTTTCTCCAGTTTTGGTTGTGTTGTGCAAGGATGACAAACAGTTTGAAATCATCAGTTCTAACACCAGTTGCAAACAGGCAGAGATTCCTTCCCAGACCACAGCAGTCAGTGGTGTGCCGATACCTGAGGCTAAAGGGGTTCTGTCTGAAAGTTTCAGGTGGCATCCTGAGCCACATAAAGCCAGCAGCAAAATCTCCATTGATTTTTATTATCCTGGGATTAAGTGAATGCATTTGAAAAACCCTAAACTTTATCTTAATCCCCTCAGATGTTCCAGTTATTTTTGTTAAGTGTTTAATCTTTTGGGCATCTGTTAAAACATCCAGCAGAAAGAGAAGTCTTCTGCTATATCCAGTGGCAAGAAGTTCCATATGTTAATTCTGATTTCATTAGGAAAAATAATCAAGGCTTCATTGATTTACCTGTTGTTTTGGAGAAATAAAAGGGTGAAAATACATTTTTCCTTTTTTTTGTGCCCTGTCCATTATCTTGTAGAACTTATATCTTCCTGGTTTTTTCCGTAGAGGTAGCAAATTCTGTTTCTTCAGTCTATGTATGGATGTTTCCATTCCTCTTACTTCTTTCAGAATATCTCCTCTTTCCTCTGCATTGAGTGTGTCATGATGAAAACAGACATGGTATTCAACTGACTTAGCACAGTTTGATTTTCCATGCCAGAGGTTGTGTTCAGTGTTGGATTTTAAGGCCCATATATTGCAAGAAATTCTGGGGTAAAGTCTTGCTCAAATACGCACACCAAAAGAGAAGACATCAGAAATTTGGGCTCTGCTCTTTGTTTCCTGTACAGAGAGGCATAAAACTGAGCTTGATCCCTTCTGTCATCATTTTAAATTTATCTGGGAGTGCTATGCAAAGCTGGTATAAAGTAAAGTGAAAGTGATGTCTGTACATATTTTTACTATTTGTCTTGTCTAAAATTTCTCATTGTCTAATTAGCTGACAGAATTGATCACTTGATAAAAGGGACTGCTTTGATGCCATAAAACCAAAACAGTAAAAATTGTTGCACAGGCATTTCACAATAACTTCAAATATGTTTCTAACATGAAATGTGAGGTAATCCAAAGACATTTCTTTCTTGATGAATAACAGAAGTCCAAGAGCTTTTTCTTAATTTATAAGATACATTACACAGAAATCTTCCTTGTGCTGCTTCAGTTATCTTTTATCTTGATTATGGTTGACGTTTTTAGGGTACAAGGCACTGTAGTTAGGAGGATAATTTTTAAATCTCCATGAGGTGCTGCAGTTTGGCTCTGAATTATATGGGAGACAGTTTGAAGTCAGAGCACTATATTATTTTTCCATTGCATCTACCAGATACCTCACAGCCTGATGAGTGCAATGAAGTTTTGAAAAACCAAACAGTGAAGATGGAAAACACTGCAGTTCTTTAAAAAGGGAAGGGCAGGAACAGGTTGTCAATCCACCTTCTCTGTTTTTCCTGTAAACTCGCATAACACTGAATATTGTACAAAATACTGCAAACCTTATTTTGCTGGAAGAATCTGGGGAAGGGAGGGGTTGTATCACTTGAATAAATCCATTTGATTGTGTGCCTGTCACAGAAGAGCTCTCACCCAAGCAACCCCTAGCACATTTAGTAGTCAGACACAGAGATTTGGATCTATTTGGACCCAGAGTATCTTATTCTGCTTAGTCTTCACAATTTTTATGCATATTTAAGCTGCAAAAACCTCCCCATATGCAGGTTAGCCAACACATAAGATTCTTTACTTGGAATCCCTTATCTGGCCCCTCTGTTTACTAAAATTCTAGGTAGGAAAGAGAATGTAGTATCTTCCACAATGTATTTTTTACTTTCGAAACTTGTTAATTGAAGGAAGCTCTTCTTAGGGTAAAAGGGAAAAAAGTAAGCTACAGTTTCAGTAATAATTTTTACCTTTAGGCAAACCTGCTATAACTCCTGCCAAAATTAAATTAGGACCTATATTTTCGTCTGGAATCTTTCCAGCTCATCTTTGGGTGAAACATATACCATAATAGGATGTGAAACAGAAGATGAAAGCAATATTTTTCCCAGTTCTGTCTTTTCATAATGTGCAAAATTACATTCTAGTATCGTGGTAAAGATACATAACATTTATTCCAATATCTTCAAGTATATAAAAACCCATCTGTATATGTCTACTAAATTACACTAACAGTTTGCATTTCAGTCTAAATAGCTTACTGATAGATCTTTTCAGCTTGAATAGAGTTTAAAAATATGTTAAAAGACAGGGATGGGGAGCAGAATAAAGCTCCCATAATCTGAGGTGAAAGGGTCAGTGACCTGCCACGCCTCTTAGACACACACAAGTCTATGGTACAGGATGGGATCCATCCAGGGGTACTGTGGGAGCTGGCAGAAGTGCTCTCTGAGGCACTTCCCATCACTTACCAACAGTCCTGGCTGACTGGGAAGGTCCTGATTGACTGCGGGTCAGTAAATGTGATGTCCATCTACGAAAAGGGCCGATGGTGTGAGGCTCAACAAGGCCAAGTGCTGGGTCCTGCATTTAGGTAACAACAATCCTAGGCAGTGCTACAGGCTGGGGACAGACTGGATGGAAAGTGGCCCTGCGGGAAAGGACCTGGGGGTGCTGGTTGATAGCAGCTGAACATGAGCGAGGTGTGCCCAGGTGGCCAGGAAGGAAGGCCAGTGACATTCTGGCCTGTATCAGAAATGGTGTGGCCAGCAGGACCAGGCCAGTGATTGTTCCCCTGTACTGGGCACTGGTGAGGCTGCACTTCTAATCCTGTGTTCAGTTCCCTCACAAAAGGAAAGGCTTTGAAGTGCTGGATCACATCTAGAGAAGGGCAACAGAGCTGGGGAAGGGTCTGGAGCTCCAGTCTTATGAGGAGTGTCTGAGGCAGATGGGATTGTTTAGCCTGGAGAAAAGGAGGCTCAGGGGAGACTTTATCACTCTCCACAACTCCCTGAAAGGAGGGTGTAGGGAGGGGGAGGGTCAGCCTCTTTTGCCAAGGACCAAATGATAAGACAAGAGGAAATGGCCTCAAGTTGTGCTGGAGAGGTTTAGGTTGGATTCTAAGAGCAATTCCTTCACAGAAAGGGTTGTCAAGCACTGGAACAGGCTGCCCATGGCAGTGGTGGAGTCACCATCTCTGGAGGGATTTGAAAGATGTGTAGATGTGGCACTGGGGGACGTGGCTTGGTGGTGAACTTGGCAGTGCAGGATTAATGCTTGGACTCAGTGATCTTAGAATCATAGAATGGTTTGGGTTGGAAGGGACCTTAAAGACCTTAAGGGTCTTTTCCAACCAAGTGATTCTGTGATTCTGTGACTCTACTTAGAGGAGGATGTGTTTCACTTTGGGATGAGGGGACAGGAACTGTGCTATCGATGACAGTGAAACACAGAACAAAGTAACCACATGATAAAGACTCATGCCATGGAACAATATTTTTATTACTGGCTGGCTAAAGCTTTACTTCCGGATCACATCAGTAAAGAGCCTGATTCACAGGAGCATTTCACAGCAACTGATCCAACAACTCCCAAAACCTGAGCAATGGCATTCTTCATCTCATGCCCTCTAACTGAACTGTTCGATTTCTGAAATGAAGACAGGAGTGAGAGAAATAAAGCTTGTATCAAAGCACCAAGGCTTCACTTTGTTGTAAATTAGCATCTTTCTATTAGCTGCTGGCATTGGAAGCAAGCGGTGGAGATCCTTTTTTTGACAAAAGATGCCATAAAACTGTGATATGTGATTTTGTACTGCCAATTATTGTAAAAGCAAAATGCAACATTTTATGCTGGAGCCACTGCTTAATGCTGTTCTCTTTTTCTTTTTTTTTCCCTTCAAATCAGATATTTATCTTTGAGAATAACATCTATTACTGTGCCCATGTGGGGAAACAAGCCATCCGAGTGGTCTCCACAGGAAAGGAAGGTGTTATTTTCAATGGGCTCAGCGACTGGCTGTATGAAGGTAGGACATGACATTTAGGCCAGTAGTTAGTTATGAGTTTAAGTTACACTCTAGAATTACAGACCTTGCTGGAATTAGACATCCAGCATTGCATTTCTGGGCACTGGTGGACCACGGAGCTGAAAACCTGCTATTCTGACAGTTGCCTGATGTGCTGGACTGGAAACAATGTGAAATGATGTAAGAATTCTCTTTTCAGGCTGTTTTCTTTCCCTTAGTCCAAAGGTAATAAATCACTGGGCTTTAATGAACAGAACTGCTTCATTATTTAATGGCACCTGCAATCACTCATAGATGTGCCAGTTTTCAAATCACAGGAAAGGACAGAAATGGGGAGGGGAAGGGGTTCTGTCTTAAAGGAAAAAGCAAGGAAACAATTTTTCTTGATTAGCTGTTTTCCTCAGAACTAGGTGGGCCTTGGAAGCTGCCCAGATCTTGCCACCAAAAAAAAATTTCTGAAAGCAAACCCCAGTAATTGGCTTCTTTCCCGTGAAAATGGGCCTGACAAGGGTGGAGGGTCATCTCTGGAGCACTGCTTTTCTTTGATCCTTTCAGCTGGCAAATGGCCATTTAGGTGCCTGTGAGCAGCTGCTTGAAAAGTGATCTCAACTGCTTGTTAGCTGAGGAGAGGATCCCCACCACCCCCAGTTCTTTTGGGGTTGTTGTAGGCTTTTAAACTTATATATCAGAATAAAAATTTTAACTCACACACCTCCCCAACGCACACACACACACACACACACATATATATATATATATGTATAAAACAGGCACACAACGTGCATCCCTCTCTCTGTTGCTGACTAATGCACCTGCCAGCAGCTCCTTCTCACAAGGATCCTGACTTCTGGACCTGGCAGTGTCTCTTTCCTGTGACACAGCTTCCCTCTAAAGTCACACTTTCTCCTACGGGTCCCAGCATAGTCCCAAGGTTTTCTTACCTCTACAGAGAGAAAGTTTCCAGATACATCTATTAACTGTGTCCTATTGGCTGCTCCCAGTTTTCCTGAGGCTTAATAGAATAGAATAGGTTGCAAAATGCCATTAGCATTTGATTGGTATAAAAATATGAACCACTACTTAAACTACTCTGTATCACAGCTAGTCTGGAGCTGATAGTGTCAAAAATGAGAGAATTAAAGTAAATCAGTTTGTTTGCCCCTCCCAAAGAAGCTGATCCCATAAATCAGTGTACAAACTCATCAAACACATCAGTGGAAAAAATCTGATAGGGTTTGTTGCTTTTGCTGTTTAAATACGTATTTCTACTGTAATACAGCATACTTGCAATGTCCTCCTTGTGCTGGGAAAGCACTTTGGAACCAGACAAGAGGCTAAGAAGTTACAAGATGCTAAATTTCTTTATTAAGATTAAGACCACTGATTTGCTGGTGAAGCTGTGGGCAGGCTGTTTGACTCTGTAGGTCAGATGTGCCTACTACTACCCATATTTTGCTGATAAACACCAGTTAGTACATCAGGTCTCCTCTCAGAGGCTCACACACAGCACCACGCTGAGAGGAGTTTGTCAAGCCTGTGAACTCTGAGCACACCAGCAAGCCCGGGGTGACACTTGTTTTGCTGACACATATTTTTATTCAATTACGGGATTGCTCAGGCAATTTCTTGGCTGACACTGACTTTCAGGTTTGCCCTCTATAATGAATTTGCTTGTTAACTTTATGTTAATGTACCAGGGTAGGAAATGAATGCATGATCAAGTGCAGTGTGGTTATCCCAAGCTAGGTTCTGTAACCTGTGAGGCACGAGATTAAGATTAAGACCACTGAACCTGCTGTTCACTGGGAGGATGTACGGAAGAAATTAAGATTTGGAGATGTCACTTTGTGTCCAAATACAGTTTATACTGAACTAAATAATTCTCTTATTTCACAAGCAAGGTGTAGGAGGTCCCACAGGAAAACCTGACTTAAACATTCCCAAATAATGGGAATCCAACATCAAATCCAGAGCAGAACTGTGTGAGCTGAGCTCCTCCTCTTGTCATCACTCATGCAATCCTCATGGAGGTAAACCTGGGACCAGCATCAGGACTGAGGACTTGTGCCAGGTGCTTGAACAAGCTCTGGGGCCATGGTATCGGATCGGTCTGTAGTGTTCAGGTGCCAGCTGTCTACAAGCATGGATGGATGGAGCAGGATCCAGAAGAAGCTGGATATTCCATGCGGATAAATGGATAAGGACAACTGAGAAAAGAGAGACATCTCCTCAGTGGAGCCCAAGGAAATCCAGTTATGGTTACCAGTGAGTCTGAAGCTTTAACCTGGGATACTCTGCCAACACACTATCACCAGAACCTTTGTTTCTCCAAAGTCTCTCCTTTTCTTGGATGCTCCCTCTCAGTGGGATAAACTTGGATAACATTTTAAATCCGAACTTACCTGACTGGAAATGTTTGAAAACTTGACAAAGACTGAAATGTACCATATCAAGACTATTTTTGCTCTTCACTCGTTCCTGCTGTGGTTTGTAGCTGTGCCTTCCCCACCTCCCCAGCTGAGCTGGGTGGGATGCTCAGGCCCGTGTTTGTTTGCTGCTGTCTCAGCGAGCTACCAGGATGAACGCTGAGCATATGCAGAAATCTCCCTCCATCTGTGCAGCCAGCTCCAGCAGATAGTCTGCAAAGGAGCTGAGAGAATCAGGATCACAGAGAGTTCAGCACACTCCTCTTCCCTCCCATGCTCTTTTTGTTGCTGAAGTTCTGTGACCCCTGGCAGCGACAGCAGAGCCTCCTCGCAGCGCCCGCTGGGTTACTGTGACAGCTCACAACCTGCTTCTCACTTCCCCTAAACGCAGCACAGAAAATAAAACTCGGGGTTTTCTATTTGAGGAAGATGACTTTTAACGACTTTTTTCTACGTAGCAAGAGCACACCAACAACAATCCCCCCCTGCCATTTCTGAGAGCTGTTTGCACTGTGAGCTCTGCGGATGGCAACCCAGCAGTGCCACCCTTTGGGGTAACTCCTGACACTTCACATGGATGGCAGACCCGGGGGGACACTTTTCTTCATAATGTCATTGCTTTTGTCACGACAGAATAGATGCGCTGCACTATTAATCACAGGTTTTTCCTAAGTCCAGAAGCACAGCAGATCCAGAGTAAATTTGGCAGGCTTTTTGCCCTGGATAAATGCAGACATTCATTTCAATTCAAGTTAAGCTATGCTTTTGTAAATCTGCCAAAGGAGAAAAAATTTCTTCGAGGTATTTGTGCTGATCTTTAGACTTTTGATAATATAGTGAAAAACATTTCAAATCAATCAGAGCTTAATCTACTTAGTGCATTTAGCTGGAGGGTTATAGATTGATACATAGATTACTGTAACATGAAAGCATAGATTAAATGTGGGGTTTATTACTAAAATAAGCATTGACAATGTTTTCATAGTCTGACTTAACATTTTCAGAGCTGTGCCTGATAGATGCTTGTACTAAAATCGAGTGATGTCCTATAAAAGAGAGTTTAAAGTTCTGCAGCTGAAATCAGCTACACATTTAAATGCATAGCAGCAGCAAAGAGTGGTTTTTATTTCAGTTTGCTGTATGATCATTGCTGATTTGAGAATATGTTCTAGCAATGATAAGTCTTACAGATAATTTTAAAGCAAGTGCTGGTATAGCAAAAAGGACTTCCAAAGCAATAGGGTAAGAGTATTTGTATGTTCTGTATAGAAGTAGTAATATCTTCAAAATAATGTGCATTTTAAAAGTAAATTGCAGGTAAAATTAATTTCATTCATGTTCTTTTTTTAGAGTACTCTTCCACAGAAGTTAGTTCTGTCCTGGTGTAATTAAAGTGTCTTAATTTGCCACCAAGCACTTGGAGAGGCTGTTCAGATGTTGTGAGGAAGTGTGGCAGCAAGGCACTCTGATGGAGGTCACCTCTGTGATTCTGTTAAGTGAGAAGGAGCAGGCTGGGGCGTCCCTGTGTTGCAGTTTGGAAGTTTGTGGATTTTGGATTTGTGTGATTCCGAATCCTGAGGAATGGGGCAGGATATTCCCTCCATAGTGGGTGTTGCTGCCAGACCAGGAGCAGCCCAGCAGGGTAATTCAGGGTCCCTTTAGCAGGACAGGGACCTCCTCTGGGCTGCACTGCTATAAAGTCCTGGCGTGGTCTCCTTTGAGCAAGTCTGTGTTCACAGATAAAGGTGGATAACTGCTGGTGTTATGCTCTAAGTGCATGATTGGAAATCCTGGGCAAGCAGGATGTGACACAGTGGCATGTGCTGCTGTCACTCCTGGGAGAGGAAGGAAGGATTTTCACCTATAGACGGTCCTATGCCATGCATAAAGTGTGAAACGGAGTGTGAAACGTGCTGCATGTGTCTTCAGATATGAGTAGAAACTAGGAAAATGTAGGAACTATTTTGCAGCTTGGTCTGTGGGAGACACTTGTGGTTATTAGGGACTTTGCTAAGAACTGCGTGTGAGTGAAAAAGTAAGCACTGAGTTAAAAAGGAAGAATTGCATGTGAGTTACTCCCTTATCTCCTGTCACTGTCAGAGGATCAGAGGTTGTCTCTAAATCTGGAAGTCTCTAAATCTCAAGATCATCTCAAAGTGAGAATCCCCATTCCAGACTTTGTTCTGACACCATAGTTATGATGTCTCATCTGGACATCTCCTCATCCTCAGACATCAGAGGGAACCATTCCTGGCAGCCAAACCCCAGCCCCCCAATTAACACATTTAAATCTCTTGTGTAGTATGAGCTTTACACAGCTATCCTTTAAAACTGGTGCTCTGCTTTGTTGAGCTTAACGCACAGTGGTGTTGCTGTGTTTCTTTTTTGGCGGGGAGCCAGGAGGACGGGGGGGAAAAAGACTCTTTTTCGGAGATGACTCCTATGCCTTATTAATCTTCATTTTGTCTGCGTCTTGCGTGATCACCGGCAGATCCTCTTGTGTGACTTCGCAGTGACACCTGGTGGGAGAGGCCAGGATGTCATCGTCATTAAGACAGTGAAACTGCAGAATTTTTTGCTGCAAGATCTAGGAAAGGCTCCCAATTTCCCCTCACATACGTTTCCCTGAAACTCTCTCTGAGCTTATGGGAACTACACATCCAAAGCCACTGGCTGATTCATGCTAATAGTGCTTCTGTTCCTTTTGTACGCTTTATAAAGAGAGGAAAGAGAACACAGTAATAAAGAAAAATCTTTTCCATAATTTAATCAGCATCTCACAAAAAAATATCAAAGGGTATATTTAGAACATGTATGACTGGTGTCGGAAGTGCAGTGCCTGGCAGGAGCTGCCAAATCAAATATCAGTTATTTTGAGCAGTATCTTTTATGCCTATAGCATTTCAAGCAAGTAAAGTAGACATATTTCTTATGTTTAGAAATATTAATTCTGTTTCTCTGGAAATGGTCTTAGTACTGGAAAAACACTCAGTAAGTCTGCTGAAGCAGTGCCTTACCTAATTCATCTGTGTGCTCAATTTTTTACTGTATAAAATGAGGATGCTGAACTTCTGCTTGGAAACAGAAACTTTGATGGTCAAATGATACCTGAATTTGAAAAGGAACATTCATAATTAGGCTGAAAGCAAGTGTGTCCTAAAGTTCCTGTTTAGTGCCACCACAGAAGGAGATGACATATCCTCATATTTCACAGGCAGGGCTAACCTTTTCCAGTAATTAGAAGCTCCAAAACCTGGTGGGGGAGAATGAGATGAAGAATTAGACTGACTCATCACTTCATTTTTTAAGATACTCTGGATAAATAAATCTCTTGCCATGCAAAAGCCATTTCTGCAAACAGTGAAAGAAACCATCCTTAGTGGACCACACATTATTCCATTTTGACAAGGTATGTGAAGAACCATTGGAACAGAGAATGCAGATTTTACTTTGTTTTTAAGAACTTTCACATTTTCAGTCACAAAGAAAATATTCCATGGACATGGGTAACTTTGCAGTCCTAAACAGCTGCTGTGGGGTAAAGGGAATTTGGGAAACATTTGGAACTGGGAAATGGCATGAGATAGTGCCAGGAATGCAAGTCTAAAAACCATTAGTTTACTCTCAGGCATGTGCTGATAATTTTCAGGGTTTTGGGGGGGACGCTGCATGGAATTTTTTCCCTCATTTGTGTGCTTGCTCAGGTGAGGTAGCAAAAGCAGTGTGGTGCTTTGGTGACGTTGTCCCCATAGTAAAGCAGGAAGTTTTCCTCTGTTTTGCATTTCAAACATCATCCAGTGTTGCCTGTTCAGTACATGCAGCTGCTGTGCAGCACCTGGGGCCATACAAGTCCCAGTCAGCCATTACTTAGCTGCCTATTGAAGGTGACCATATTTTTGTGCACTTTTATGTGCACACTCATTTATACCAAATGCGCATAAAATCTGCCCAGTTTAGTTGCAGTCAAAGGATGAAGAGCAGCTCTTGACCTCGGCCATGTGTTTGAAGTGGATATTTCTACCATATAAAATTCTGTTGCAAGGAAATGAACTAGGTCCCACATTATTTTGCCTTACGCATGTTAAAGCAGAGGGAAAGAGAGTCTTAAATTTCACCAGATGATGTCATGAAAGGTTCTGTAGAAGTTCCCTCACCTGCTTGCTTTGGCAGACATTCCCCTGTCCCAGGGAAGCTCCCATCACCAGGAATAGGCTTCTGGCCCCTCTCAGCTGGCAAAGGTCAGGGAAAATTGAACCATTTAAAATGCACATTGTGAATGCCTGCCTGGAAATCAGCAAGCTCCTGAAAACTTTAAAATGTGCTGTTACCTGGACTGGCTTCAAAATCCAGCACCGCACCATGAGAAGCCCTGCCAGCTCTAGCCCAGTCCTTAACCTTCCCTTTCTGCAGAAGGTTGTTTGGAAGGAGGATGCCAGCCAAAACCAACACCTGTCATCCTCTAATTTTTGGATCACCATCACTCAGGCTTCAGGATGGCTTTTGGAAGGAAAAGAGAATATTATTTACTGTGGTCAGTGATCTCCTTGGGGTAGTGGAAGGAAGCCAATTTTTCATCCTGATGTCACAGCTCAGCCAGCAGCTGCTGGTACCTTAAGAGGTGTTCAGTGAGTGAAGTTGTTGTGGTTTGCCCTGAAGCCCTGGTAGGTATCACAGAATAAATGTTGTATCACTAGAGTCAAACAATTCCAAAAGTGGTGTATTGTGAGTTGTATAACAGAGCTGTTATGGTTTTCTGCTTGCACACAAGTTCTACTTCTCTGCACCAATTTTATTACAGTGGCCTTGGGTTAAATTGCCTATTGGAGAGCTGTGTCCTCATTTTCTGATTATGCTGGTATTTTTAATAACTAATTAGTATACTAGCACTTTAGATATTGCAGAACAGATTTTGACCTATGCCACGCTAAGTTGAAGTCTGGAATAACTCCATGGAAGCTAATCGTGGTGCCCTGGATCTGCACCAGGATGCTGAATGAGAGGGTCTGGCTGTAATATTCATGCTTTATGTCCACTATCAGGGTTTCAGAAGAAATATCTTAAAACACTATTATTCTTAGAAAATAAAGTGTGACATGTTGGAGACTGTTTTCAAATCCAATCAAATTTAAAAGCCATGTTTTTCCTCCATAGAATCATTTCTGTGGTTTGATAGTATCAAACACACAAAATGAGTTTAGGTGATCAGGTTCACTGCGTGTAAGACAAAAATGCATCATTTCTGTGTTGGTAAAACTGAGCTTGGGGGCTGTGACACATGTAAGAGTCTTCCAGGCTGTAGAATGTTGTAAGAGATTAAAAGAATTTAATTAATTTGTACAAAAATGATGTACAGTATTATAGGGTGGAAATATAGCTGTTAGGGCTTGTTTCCCAGGGATACTGCAGGGATCTCTGTCCTGGGGGATTTTTAAGAGTGAATTAAACAGATTTTTGTCATGGGTTGTTGAGATAAACATCTATCCTATTTCAGTGCAAGGAAGGGATTAGATGACTTCTTGGGGCTTCTTCTAGAGCTAAAATTTTATGATCCTGTGTATAGTTTTGATGTCTTTTTCTGATATTTTTGCAGTTAGACATTTTGGCTCTGGGATTACAAAGAATGCCTGGTTTTATATACAACAGGGTAAATACACATAAACTGCTCGTACATGATGGTTGTAGGGAATGGAGCTCTCTATCATGATAAATTTATATGTGCCTCATTATTTCCCTGAGGAAAATTGGTCATTTTCTTCTGAACGTGTCCATGAACTTTTATTTGAAAAACATGCTGGAAAGAAAGAAAGGAAGCTTAATGTTTTTAAAGTGCTGCAATCAAGAAGTGATTACAGAAAGAACAAAGAAATTGAAAGATAGTCATAGAAATTTTATGTTAGTGTGTAATTCCATCAATTTGACCTAAAAAGTAATTTCCTGTAGGTTTTTTTCTTGGTACAGCCTTGCTTGTGGAAATTAAAGGGCCAGTGCAAAAGCTACAGGCTGTTTAAATATCTTTCCTATTTGTCTCACTGCTCCCTGGCCTGAATAAAGAGTATCTGCCTTAAGAAATAAAAAAAGCAAAAATGAATGTACTCTGTCCAAATTAGAACGAGTGAAAGCTACATGAAAAGGATGAAAATTCTGCTGAGATATGTGATTCTCACTGGAGAGTTGGCCTGTCCGTTGTTGTATAATAGCAGGGAAATCAAAAGAATATCCAAAATTATGACACAAGTCAGCTTATAATGTGTGTACATCAGCTTCCCTAATTTAAAGGGAAAAAAGAAATAAAAAAGGACAATGGACCAAATTGAAGCGCAGTTTAAAAAACACAACTCCAAATCCTATTGCCATCTGGAAGCAATCAGAGGTCAGAGTGGGTCTGTGACTGGAAGAGCAGAGGAGTAATGGCATGTGAAATGCAAAGGGTGAATCACTGCTGAGGGCTGCTGGGGACCTGGGAGACCCCCACAGAGCTCAAGTTCATGGTTTCCTCCTGCAGAGACTGAATCTTCATATGTGAAATAATCTAGAGGTTAAATCTTTGTGAAAAGCAGCCTTCCAGATTCCTGTGTGTGCTGCCTGTGCTTGGCACTGTGTGAGGCGTGGTTACCAACATGCTCAGATCCTGGGACTGGGAAAACAAGACTGGTTTTTCCAGCAGTGTCCTGAGCTACCAGCTCTCCACTGGGCCTCAGACCTTGAAGACATGAGGGATGTGGGTGATACAGTGCAGGGTATTTTTCAAATTGTGCCAGAAAAGCCCAGTGGTGACTGCAATGTTGATACCAAGCAGGACATGGAGCTGACTCTGGCTGGGTTCTGCTCTGTGTCAGGAGAACTGAAGAGCTAGAGCAGATCTTTAAAGCTATCAATTGACATGCCAGCAGTTCCTGAAAGATAAAACATCCAGGGATTATATCACCCTCAACACTCAATTAGTTTACATTGCTATAAGTAACTGCCATATGGTGCAGCTTCTGCACCAGCTGCTTTCCAGTCTTCAACGAGTACAGGTCCAAGGGAAAACTATGCCACAGAGTTAACAGTAATTAGAAAAGTGGGGGAAAATAGCAGATTTTAAAGATGGTCTTAAAGCTTTTGGATGAGTTAAGCAGTAAAATATAAGTGGCTGGGGATGCACGGGCTGCTGTGTGCCAGGCTGGGAATGCCAGGTGCCTGCTAACACCCCACACATGCACAGCAGCCAGTGTGGGACAGCAGGCAACAAATCCAGAAGGATGGCAGAAACCTTCAGTCCTGTCCTGGGATGAGGACTGCAGAGACCAAGCAATGCAGTAACATGTAGGAGATATTTTCCTTTAAATCTGTGGCAAACAACAGCCGGCACTGCTCAGAGCTGCTCTGGGCTCTGCCTCCCTGCAGCCCTTGCCCACATCCTCCAGGATTTCTCAGAGTCTGGAGGTGGAGGGATATGTATGGAGCTGGGTTTCATGGCCCATCAAGGCAGAGCCAGGCACTGCAGGGGGGATAAGACCAGGAATAAACCCATGTTGTGATGTCTGCTCAGCTCTGCAGCCTCCAGCAAGAGCAGCACCAGCCACTTCTGTGTTGCCTGGCCTCTTTACCTGCTTTCCTCTCTTTCCATTACAGATTGAGTTTCCTACTTTGAGAACTTTCTCCACAGCCGAGCCATGTAGAGCTGGATTTGCTGCCATTCTTCCCAGTTCTTCTCTTCTAAAGGGATCATGGTTGTTTCTATGTTCATCTGTGTCATTCTGGTGCTGAATGATCCCTCTCTCAGGCAGTTTGTGCTACTGTTTGCATACCAGAAAATCATTATTAGAATACCTTGTTTATTTTTTTTAATTTTATTTTTAATGACTGAAAATGTGCTGTGCTGTATTCTCCAACCATAAGAAGTTTTAAGACCATGAAAGTTCTCACAAGTTACTCTGCACTGGAAAAATTTATTCTATTGCTTTGAGTCGCATCAAGCAGCACAGGAACACAAAATGCTGCTAAGAGCTAAATACTGTGTTTTATTTATAGTTATTTAAAATACTTCTTAACAAATTCCTTAACTGTGGATTTTGAAGGGATGTCTTTTCACTTTTAAAGTATTTCTCAGATTTTAATGAGAGTGGATGTATCATATAGTACAAAAGCAAACTATCAAGTGCTCTCTGTTTTTATTCATAAAATTTCCTGCCATGTAGAGAGGTGTCCTAGATGGTTTTCCAGTGGTACTGGCCATATGAATATAAGCTACACCAGGAAATTATTTACTCTTCATCTCGGCTGGTACTGATTTTATAGCAGAGGACAACCACTGCAAATACTCTACTGGGCAGATTATTCGAATTCCAAACTCTTAGCTTAGAAATATTTCCCGTAGTTCAGACAAATTTGCCAGAAATTTAGATGTAAAATTCACAATTACAATCTCATTCAGTATGCACAGTGCCCTGGTTTATATATTAGATGCAGATCAGAATTATACAGTTAAGCAGAAGCTGATACCTTTAACAAATGTACATATTCTTTAAAGTCCTCTGAGTTTTGCTTCAAGATTTTTTGAGTGTTTTCACTGACTTAAATAGCATTGTATTCTTGGCTATCATCATCTAAGCCTTAAATCTGTGGTGCCTGGCCCGTGAACCGGAGAATAAATCCTTTCTTCTGAGGCCTGGTATAGTTATATTCCAGTCTGAGAAGTAGCCACACTTTTTCAAAAGTGCAGCAAAAAATGTTTACACTGTAGTTTAGATGTAGACTTTTGATGCATACTGATTTTAAAAGATAGTAACAAATGGATTTTGTTTTGTTGTTAAATAGTTTTTTTCATTTTCTCAGTATCACAGTCATTTAAAATGAAGATTATGATTCTACTCCTTAGCGTTATTTTAAAAGCATGATCTCTCACGGATCAGCTTTTCTTCTGTGTCTGTAGTTCCTTTCCAGGCTGAATCTTTTACTGTTTTCTGTTGTTGTTATTGTCTTGTACATATTCCTTTTTTTTTTATTATGTTTCATGCATTCCTTTTAAGCTTGTTTTAAACCATTTGAGACTTTTCCCTTTTCCAATCCTGAAGAGGCAACAAAAACAACATAGGCTAAAGAGGAGAAGTACTGTCTTGGAAGGAAAGGGTTAATACTGAAGGGCACATGGATGCTTGTGGGCAAAAGGGAACAGTTGCAGAGTGGTCTTCAAAACTTCATTAGAGATCAGAGAAACATGCAATATTGCATTAACTGGAAGAAAAACTCCTATATTACAGGGTTTAATGTCCTTAGAAATGTTGCAGAGTTCATTTGAAAAATAACCCCAACAAGCCTCTATTAAATTTATTGAGGAAATGGAAAGCAGAAACTCAGAAGACTGTAATTGCCACCTACAAATATGATAATTAGAGTGAATAAGAAGTAATGAAGGAGGAAATCAGAGGCAGCTCACCTCCTGAGCAGGAAGGTGGAGGTTACATTGCCACCATGTGGTAAAACTGTGGAGAGCTGGAGCAGCTCCTCTCTCCATCAGGATTCGAGAGGAGAGCTGCAAACAGACAAAAAATCTGCATGATTTGCTGGAAAAAATATAGTATGCAAATGGCATCCTGATTGGGAAGAAGCAATGTGAGATGAAATCCTATTTTGCTTTTGATTAGCGTGTGCGGTTGGTTCTTCGGTGATGTGTTTGTGGGGTTTTGACTTGAATTTTAATTCAAAATGCTGTTACATAAAATATTCAGTGGAAAAGTGAGCAGAGTGCAGAAAAGAATAGAAAAAAGTTCTCTTTTTAAAATGATGTCATTTATAAGCTTTTTTCAGTACAAAAATCCATCATTCTGCTGGATGTCTTCTTGAAATCATCTCCAAAGTTTCTGTGTTAATTTTGATATTTTCAAATTCTTCTGATAATCCTGCAGTACTTCCTAGTTCTATAACATTTAGAAATGTGAGCCTTAGTGCTTCACAAAATACTTTTTAGAACACACTATATGGAAATGTAATTTTTTTTATGGAAATACTTGAAGTTCAGCCTACAGCAGGATTTTGGATTCACAAAAGTGTGTCAACTTGCTCTTCCCCCTCGCCAACTTCAGCTTGTAATTCCTCATGGCATGACAACTGGTTGCTGTAGAAATTATTGGGATTCAAGAGCATGATTTCACAGTCTGAGTCAGATGAGCTTTTCACAATCCCTTTTTTGATCAGATTAGTGCTGACCCCTGAGCTGACCATCAGCCAAGGAGAGCCGGGCGAGCCTCTCCTCCCAAGGCAAGGATTGCTGATGGCCTCCCTGGCTTTCCCTTCAGACATCTCTGTCCTGCTCCACTGCAAGGTCTGTTTCTAGTCTTCACTGCAGCGTGAACCTTTCCCTGATCTGTGCACCACATCCCTTGCACAGGCCTGTTTGGGTTTATAAGCAGCTTGAGTCCATGCTAAATAGAGTGTCTGCCTCTCTAAGAGCAGTTCCCCTCCTTAGCACCCCCACACTTGTAGCTAAAACACAAGAAAAAGATTAAATGACCATCACAGATTATGCCCAGATGTATCTCTTGGTACAAGTCTAATTATGACCTCCACTGAGGCAATTATTCTGTCTTGATCTTAATGTCTTTTGCTAGCATCAATTAATAAAACTTCACATAATGTCCTGGTAGGACAGGAATTATTACCTTCTTTTTAGAAACAGGCAAACTGAGGCACAATTATTGGCCTGGTTTTAGATGAGATGAGAGAAATTAGGACACCAAACTGAGGTGAGAGTTTCACCTTAGTCCCTGGAAACCAAATAAAGTGCAGAGCACAGTGTGAAAACCCAGATCTGGCTGTTTTCAGCACGTCCCTTGGCTCACCTCCAGCACAGACCCCCAGCAGGTGCCCTTCAGTTTTGGTCACAGGGTATGAGGGATGCACAGCTGGAGAGATGTGTCTGCAAGAGTCACTCTGCAGGAAGGCTGGACCGGTCCCTAGTGATTTCCACAGGAATAAGAACCTTTCCAACCCACAGGGCACCCTGTGAGCAGAAGGCAAATGTCTGTTGTTAGAGCTGCCCCAGCTCTGTCAGACTGTTCTGCGTCCCAAAGGGACTGATGGACTCTTACCTGCCTTTCAAATCCCAGACAAAAGGAGCAAATCGCTTCAGCCCTTCCCTTTTTACCCAAATGACTCACAAGCATTTGCCTCCTACATTAGTTTTGCTTTTGCTCAAAGTTGAGTCACTGTCATGCATTTGATTTAGCAACAATAGCAGAAGAAAAAAAAATAGCCATCAGTAGCTACTGCATAAGACTAGATCAAAAGCAATTCCTTAAAAGAGGCTTTCACGATAGCTAGATTAAAGATTTGAGAAACTGGTTAGAAATAGAGCTGAAGAAAAACAGCTCCTAAAAGCAAAGCATTATGTTTTCATGCTATTGTGCTTTTAAAATTGAAGGCAACAGTCTGAAAACAGGCATCGAAATAAATCTTACTTGAAGGGAATTATCTGGAGATCATTGTATTTATTCCATTTGTTTTGATTTTCCAGCCTCTGCCTCAGACTGTAAGAATGGACATGACTTTATAAGATTCAATACCTCATTTTAAAAATTAAACTTCACTTGATTATTGAACTGACCCATCCGAACCCTTAAACTGTCAGGTATTATTCTGGAGTATCACCAGCAGGCTAGAAATGGTGAGAGTAGAACAAGAGGCAAGAGCTGTGTCCGCAGCAGCTGATGGATTTCAGACGTGATCGCTGAGGCTGTGCTGCCCCTCGGAGGCACAGCACAGAGTTGTGTAAGTACACGAGGAGGGGCAGGATTAATTATGGTGCTTTGAAATGATCTTGTTTTTTCTTCTCCCTCCTCTCTACCCTTCTCCCCCAACACGCTGTGAGTCGCCCAAAGGGCTGTGTGTCTGGAGGCTCTTGGTAAGGGTCTAAAAGCCCTGTGATGTAGCACTCCTTGCCCAGATTATATCATGTGCGATGATACACTGGATAAATAGTTTTCCAGCTAAATGTTGGCATTTTAGAATTCTTTCATGGTTTTCATCCCTTTTCCCTAATATTTGACATCTGCTATTACTGTGGGTATCTCAGCAGCTACTGAGGATGAACAGTGGTGGGATGGGAGGGTCAGGAGAAGGTTCAGGGAGTTGATGCTGTTACAGTCCAGCACTGCAGACCAGGGAGTAGAGCTGGGGGTTTTCTTCCCTGTGAATTTCCCCATTTCAGCAGTGTCAGAGGAGCTGTGACTCTGGCTTGTGAGCACTGCTGATAAACACCAGAGCCAGAGCCATGGTGGGAGAAGTTGTCACCCTGCTTGCATGGCCCCAGTGTCAACACACTGGGACGAAGAAGCTTCTCACTTCTGCCCACTCAGGAACTCAGGATCCTTTTAAAAACTCTCTCTGGGGAATGACCCAGTTAAAATATTATGTTGTTTGAGAAACAGCAACACAAGGCTGCTTATGGGACACCCCTTGTTTAAGAGTTTGCATATGAATTTTGGGCATCTGCTTTTGACCTTGCAGGTGAGACTAATTTGAACTGGGTGCTGACCTAGCAAATAGTGAACCAGGAAACCTGGGTTTGCATCAGGAATGCTTCAGTGCTTTTGTGACATTTAAAATTATTCAAGACAGGATAATGAACCCCAAAAGGAGAAATGGTAACTTCTAATGGCGTTGTTCTGGCTGTGTTAGCAGAGAGTCTGCGGCTCCAGGCAAGAGGTGGGAGTGGCACGAAGGAAGTGCAGTCCTAACAATGACTGAGCTGCCATTTGGAAGGGTTGTGGTGCAGGATCTCCCAATTACTGAGGTCCAAGGTTACCTTTGTTGAGCAGATCTCACAGCACAGCACTGCAGAATGGCCCTGCAGCTGAAGGGAGGTTGCAGGATGAGTGGAGAAGCCAAGAGGTGTGTTTTCCTTCATCCCACTGAGACTTCACAACCCAGCCCTGGCAGAGCTTCTTTCCCTGGGAGAGGAAGGAAGATCCATGATGGATCTAGCCACCTTGCTTGAAGCCCAGGCTCGTTCCTGACTGAGCAAATTGGGGTTAGAACAGCCAACCTTCTGTTCCCTCCCACAACTGGTGTTCACCTGCATGAATTATTTGCTTGGACTTTGTAGAAATTTCAAATGCAAGTCCACTGAGTGCAGTAAACACCAGATCACAAAGAATTTGGCTTTGGTTCCAACAAAATAATTTTCCTGGGACATCCAGAGATGGTTCCTGACCTGCCCTGACCCATGTTTGACCTGATCTTTTCCTGTAGGAGAAAATACACGTTTGAAAGCACAGCTGAGTTATGATTTAGAGGGAAAACAGCCCTTTGCCTTCTACACAACAGCTAAATTGTGCCTGAAGATGGAGAGTGGCTTCTCCAGCCTGACTTTACCTCTTTGCAAGCTTTTAGTTTAGCTTAGTGGAGTGTGTACTTTGCTGACCACTTGAAAAAGGAAAGAAAGCATAACATCATTGCTTGGCTGCACAGTTTTCCTGAGCAAATGTCTATTTTTAGTTTCAAGTAGAAAACAATGAACTGTGAGTGCATTCACAAAAAATTAAAGGAGTGCATTTGGCTCCTTGAAACACACCAGTCCTGGTGGACAAACCTGACAGTTACATTTCTTTATATCACATTATAAAATAAGAACTGGATCCTTAGTAAGTACATATTACTATTTCTATATTCAGTTATGAATTTGGACTTAAGACCACTTTAAACTGTGTGTCTGAGTACAAGAGGCAGAGAAAGGTAATTTACAGGCAATTAGTCAGCCAGGTGGTCATGTTTATAGCAGCATATCATGGTCCCACTTTCAGTCTGGGAACATAAATCTGCAAAACAGAAACCATATGTGCTGTTAGCATTCCTTAAAGAAATGTTCTTCACACTTAAAAAAAAATTCTGTGTAATAATGATGTAACCATGCTTTGAGTATTTTCATAACCTGGTGGAATCCTGCTAAGGCTGATGAAGATCAAACCTTCCGCCCAACATGCCAACAACATAATTGGGATTTATAGCTGCAGGCTGGAGCACACAGTCTTCAGGGACTGGAGGGAATGACAGAGAAATATCACTTGGAAGCAGCCCGAAGAGCAAGTCACAGCCTCCCTCCCCGATGAACCCTCCCACACAGGAGTGTTTGTGCCACAGGAGCAGGGCTGAGCACCCACCTCGGGCACTCCTGCAAATGTGCAGCCAGCCCAGAGCTGCTGGGCTTTCCAGGAGGAAAGTTACCAAGAAAAGATGGAAGGCAGCCAAGTCTTAGAAAGAAAGAACAATATATGTATTAAAACTGGCACCTCTGAGTGTAACCCACACCCAAATACTCCACGAGTAACCTGACTTAGAAAACCGGGTTTTTAGTGATAAACAATAAATGGCAAGGAGTACGACTCACCATTTCTGGTCCTACTCAGCCAGGACAATGGCGTTTTCTTTGCAATTTCATAATGTTTGCCATCTGAACCTTTTGAGGCATTTCAAAACCTACATTTCGTAGTCTGGTGGTGGGAAAGTTCTTGCCAGCTTGCTGCATCCTGTGGCCTGGCTGTGCCTAGTGCTCAGCAAACACCCCACAAAACCAGACCACTGCAGGGAATAGTGAAATATTGGTCAGCCATGGCCTCAACACAGCAGCACTGCTAACGTCATGGATGTCGAGGTAAAAATATACTGGTGGAAAAGGAGGTGCTATAAGCAGTCTTGTTATTTTTTTTTTATGTGGGAATTGTCCTCAGTACTAAATAGGATGTTTTTAAAGGGTGGAGTAGGCTATGATGACCTTGGAAATTAAGATTATGCTACGTTAGGTATTGTGATCTGTTGAGTAGATAAAAATGGAGCCATCTCCATCCTGCCAATAAGTGCAATAGATAGAGAGGAGAAAGGAGGGTATTTCTTTCCAAAGCCACCCTTAATCAGCAAAAAACAGCAGACAAAATTATCTCTGGTAGATGGGGATTTGTGCAGTATGGGTTACATTTATTATCTGGCAGGTTATAAGCTGTATTTAATTTCCGGTATTTGCCTGCTACATCCGAAGGAACAATACGAGCTGGATCCACTGCATGTCATTTATAAGTCTGTGCATGTCATTTATATGGTAATGGGGGAGTTCCTCCTCATCCCCAGTGATTTCTGCAAAATTCTGCATGCTGGTTCTCAGTATATTTAGCTTTCTCCAGCGTAAATTAAAATGCACATTCATGATCTTTGAACAAAGCAGGCAGGGATAATTGGTAATTTGAACCTGTTCTGTACAATGCAATTCAAAGTAATACTTAATAATTTGCAGTTAATTAATCAGGGCATTTTTTCCCTTAAATTTCTTAATTGCCTTTCTATGATATTGATTTTTAATAAATTTTATTCCTACCAGTTTTAGAGCCAATTTTACAGGCAATTTATTGTCACTGTTACTGCATGTCTCTGTGTGTTTATATGTACATTTCCATATATTTTGGGATATTTTTTCAGAAATTTTTATATGTTGGCTTATGGATAGGGTTTTTGTTGTCTGAAATTAAAAAGCTGAAAATAATGGAATCAATGTACAGCCAAGAGAAACAAGGTACAACAGGGAATTCAAATCAGTACAATGAAATTTTAAAAGAAGTTTAAATATCTGGAATTCCATTGCCACTATGAAGAGTCAACCTCATCTGGTATTTAATTCACTATCCAATTAGAACTGTCTTTAGAAGACTCTGATGGTCATAGCTTTAAAGTAAAACCAGCAATCATTAGAGACACAAACTTTGGAGTCTCTAAGGAAATTAAGATGGTCATAAATTCAAAAATAATAACATTAGCAAATATAGATGTACATGGGGGTGGTGCCTGTGACAGGAACTATGCCTTGGGCGCTCAGCACCCCATGCCTGACCAAGCCCAGCCCCGTCCAACCTGACCTTGAATGACCAGGGATGGGGCATCCACCACCTCTCTGGGCAACCTGTGCCACTGTTTCACCACCCTCACTGTAAAAACTTCCTTCATATATCTAATCTACCCTCCTTCAGTTTAAAACCACCACCCCTTGTCCTGTCACAACTGGCTCTCTAAAAAGTTTGTCCCCATCTTTCTTATAGGCTTCCTTCAAGTACTGAAAGGCTGCAAAAAATTCTGCCTGGAGCTTTCTCTTCTCCAGGCTGAACAACCCCAGCTCTCAGCCTCCACAGCAGAGGTGCTCCAGCCCTCTGATCCTCTTCCTGGCCTCCTCTGGACCTACTGGAATTTCCCCACTGGGCATTCTGCACACCAAACCCACTGGGGTTTATTTCCCATCTCACTCATGGGAGTTTCTAGGCTGTCATTGACAGCCAGAGTTGCACAGACCTGGTTGGTGCCCCTGCCCCAGAGGCACAGCTTTCCCTTTACTTTTGTCAGTAGATTTAGGATGACTGCATAGAAGTGAGTCTACAGCTCAAAAATGTTGATAAAAGAAAGTATTTCCTGGTAGCAGGGATAAAAGCGATTTTGATGGGTGGACATTATCCTGCAGGGATGTTTGTCTTTTCTTTATGCTTACCTGAGACCAGGGTGCAGGACCTTCAGGACACACCCCTAGGAAGAACAGAATTCTGATGAACATGCAAGTGCCACAATTCTGATAAACACAGTCAAACCCCACTGATCCATCAGTGGCTTAACCTGGTTACATACCATTACCTTCATCAATAATAAATGTTCCTGTTATTTTATGAGAACATTTTTTCTGAAATATTGCTGTAAGCTAATTTGAATTCTGTTTTTATCCAGCTCTCTTTTTTTTATTATTCCTGGGTGACTCTATTGATCTCAGTAGTTCCTCTGATTATTCAGTCCTGTAAAATCAGATTCATCCTCTGAGTCATTATTGAGCTAAATCTCTCAGTTAGCCAGGTCCTGAGTCACTGTTCAAGTTGAAACCTCTGGGAATATTGCCATAACAGGGCAATATATACCCTGAGTGGTTTTTTAATGGCTGTTCAATGACTTCATCAGTTTAAACCGGGTAAGGAATTAGGAGCTAAACTAAATTCAGTCAATGTGCTCCAGTTCCCATTTCATAAAGCAGGGCTGTATTTTGCAATATAACTGACATTTATTAGCACTCAGACTAGGTGACTAGCAGGTGCTGCTCAGGGTGAATAAATCATGCAAGCAATTCACATGAAAGACAGCTTGTGCAAGTGCTGATAAAAGTCCATGGGGTTGAAGAATCAAGTTCTTTAATAGCAATGTCAGGCTGTTCAGTCGTCTTATCTCTCATATTTCTTTATGAAACATTAAAAGAGATTGCTTTTGGGCACTTGTGTTCTTGAACTATTGCAATCGTCTAATGAATTTTTGATTCAGAGGGTTTTGTGATCACTAACTTTCTTGATACATCTGTAGTTATTGAAATGGATCCCCTGTGTCAAGGCTGGCTGTCCATCTTCCTCCTATCATAAACCCCACAGATTCGTTAGGAAGAACCTGTAATTTTAAATTTAAAAGAAAGGTGAAGTTGAAGCTACTTGAGCAGGTTTGAATAGGGTAATATTCAGTATATGATGAAAGCCCTGATTTGTCTCACTGCGTTGCACAGATAAGCAAATTGCATTTCCAGCCATAGCAACCTGTTCAGCGGCACCAGAGGGGCAAAGAAGAAAAGGATTTGTCTCTAAAGAGCCCGACTTCATTTGGGCCATGTGAATTCTGTCTGGTTTGGCTCTTAGCAACTGAGAAGGTGTGACAGAACCTTGCAATGAGTGTTCACCCACATCGGTGAGCTGCACTGCAAATTGCTCAGAAGACTTCTGCCAGGAAATGTTTCTACAGATTTAGTGCCTTTAGCTAACAGGCTTTCATGAAGAGCTGACAGCAGGCTGTGGGTTTAAGTTTGTGCCAGGTGATGGAAAAATACATTATTATTATACATTAGTGGCAGGCAGCAGTTTGCCACTGCGGATGGACTTCCGAGATGCATTTGCTCTTTGGGGTGAGTGCTGGAAACAGGAATAGCTGAGGATAGGATCTCTAATATTTCTATTTTCATAATTCAGCCCCCATTTTCATTGCTACATCTGGACGTCCTGACAGATCACAGACCTGCTCGTGTCTGTGTGTCAGTCTTGTCATCGTGGTCCAAAGGTGGTTACTGACACTGAGACTGACTCACACAACCAAAACACATCTACTAATTGTTAGGAGCTGTTGTGAGCATTAATCATTAATGCTTTTGAAAACTAAGGTTTCCTGAGGGTGGGGTACAGGTGACAAAAACCCAGAAGCACAGAGAAAGAAGCTTCTGAAAAGAGGAGAGGGAGGATGTGGAGGCAACTCAACATTTTTCTGGTGTGTTTTTTGGAAAGAGGACAGCTTTTATTGCAGATCAGGACCCAAAAGACTGATGTGCCAACAGGATAGTATGGCTTTGTGTATGACACGTGGTAACCCTGCCTGCCTGCTGTGCTTGCTCTAGAGAGGTGCCAAACCTCCTGGGGAGTTGCTCAGTGCTCCTGCAGGACACAGGGTCCATGTGAAACCTGAGGGACAGCTCCTCTCTGTGGCTTTTTGCACCTCAAGTGGGATTTGCAGAGCTGAGTGCACTCAGTGTGTCATGGTGTGAAGGTGGCCTGGAGGAGACACTGACTATTTTCAAATAGTTGAATTCTTCCCTTATTTGTAAGAATCCATCTCAGATGACATCTCATACTTGTGTGTATCTGTTTTGTTAGGTTCTTGATTGGGGTTTTTTTTCCAACAAATCTTTTTCTATGATTGAGGGAGATTTTAAAGATTCATGATTTCTTGGTTATTACAGTCAGAGCTTGGCCTCCTGTGTGTATTCAGTAGGGGCTGTAGAGGTGTACCTGAGGATAGGATCAGGCTGGTGTTCAATAAAACCAGCTTTTGAAGCCCCCAAGCACTCAAGCAGTAAAGAAAGTCTGGCAGCTACCTGCCAATAACCTTGTAAACAACACCCCTAATGCCCTGACTCATATGGTAAACACAGAATCCTTTAGTGTTGGAAACACAACAAATTAGAAGAATCAATGGATCAGGGAAAAAAAACAAACAAACAAACCACAAACATTAAATCAACTGTTTCTAAATGGGGTGAAATTAATAGCCTCAGAAAGTCTCTTCTGTCTGTCAGGAGCTTGGTCCCATGCTAGCATGATCTCATCCTGCTTCTTGGGGCTCAGTGTCCTAAAGATTGTTCTAGAGCAACGCTGGGGGTTATTGCTGGTAACTGGGACTATGATGAGGAGTCCAGGTTGGAGTGGTCAGGATTTGGCCAGGCTGGCTTGCAGAGTTGCCTCTGATGTGCACAGTCAGGCTTTTCTGGACACTGTTTGCTCTTCATTCCCGTGTGTTCCCTCAGGGATCCTGGCCAGGTATCAGCAAGCATCCCACAGTGACTTGCCTGCTGCTGGAGCACTGCAGCCTGTGGTGTTGTCACCCAGAGCCACCTCCATCTCCCAGGAGTGAAGGTGGACCACAGCCCATCTGTGCTCAGGTTTGGTGGGGTCTGTTTGCCAAGCCTGGGCTTGGCTCAGGCCACGCAGCAGCTCTGGGGCCCACACTGGAGATGGGGAGGTCGGACATGACCTTGCTGACCACACAGAACATGTGAAGAGTGGCTGTCCCCAGTGCCCAGCAGGAACCCCCCTGCTGAAACGAGCTTCTCCCAGCCCTCAGCCTCTGGCAACAGGGAGGCCAAAGCACTGCCCAAACCCTCGCCTGCTGCCTCCACACGATGTTCTGCAGGAGCAAGGGGCTGCCAGGCTGCGTGAGCAGAAAACAATGTGTGTTCAGGCAATTAAACCAGGTGACTAAGAGGAACTAATGACACTTGCATCCCACACCTTCCCTGTGAGGAGATGCAGAACTCCTGGCTGGGCTCCTTTCCCTGAGATGGGGGGCTGCCACCTTCTCGTGGCTGCCAAACACACAGGAGCTGCTTGCCCTCCACTATGAGATTTTGGATCAAGGATCTGCTGTTTGTGAAATGCTCTTTAAAGCATGTACTCAGGAACACCATGAAAGCAAGTAATAGTTTATTCTTCCCAAGCTTGTTGCCTGTCAGTGGCAGAGGAGACTGTTCCGAGTAGGAATAAAGGGTCACAGGGGTGAGCATTGAAGCTTGTTTTTCTTAAGGATCTCTGGGAGCATTGCAGCTCATTTTTTTAAGGATCTCTTGGACAATAGCAAAAGCAGGTTGAGAAGAGTTGCTTTTTGCGTATAGATTCACAGAATATTCTGAGTTGGAAGGGACCCACAAGGATCATTGAGTTCAACTCTTCAGTAAATGGCCTGTACAGAGATCAAACCCACACCCTTGGTGTTATCAGCACCATGCCCTGGCCATCTGAGCTAATCTCAGGGTCAGGAACTGTGGAATTGGGCTGAACCTGTAGTTTGCCCTCAGCCACATAAATTTTTATATTTTCTGCAAAAGGCTGTTGAATTGTTCAGTGGCCCTGCAAAATTGCATTTTTTTTCCACCTGATTCAATTAGACAGCTGTGAAAGAGGATTAATTGCCCTGAAATCAATAGTGCTGCAGGGCTATTGCTGACATCAGCACAAAATAATGTCAACACAGGAAAATGTAGATTGGATATGGTAATCTAAAACAGTTTTATACTATTTGCATACACATAACTACTTTTACACTCATTTTATACCTATTACAATGATTTAATGGAAGTCAGTGTAGGCCTACACTGCAGCAACTGAGAGAAGAATTTGGTTGTATAGAATAAAAGGTCAATTTCCACAGCCATCCCTGAAACACATGTCAGTAAAGGCTAGTATGAACAATGAGTTTTCCCTAACTGGCTAAAAATACTTGCTTTCACACTGTACAATAGTAATCGATTTGGACATGTGGTTGGTGCTTTGAGATTATCTAGTAATTGATTTTAAAACAGATGGCAGCTGTCAAATAAGCATTTGTATTTATTTGATGTTTCTATGAGAACCCTTGAGGTTTCACTGTCTCAGTAGTCTTTGTTTTCTCCTTTCCTAGACCCTCTTGCTGTTCTCTGATCTCTCTTCCTCTCATGTTCTTTTGATGCGTCCTACTGACAATTTCTTTTGAGCTTTCTTTCCCGACGTAAGCCATGGCCTTTATGTCAGGCTTTAATTTCATTTTGCTTAAAATTCCTTTTTATTAACAGTTTTAATAAAACAGTAAAATGTCTTCAGCACACGAAATGCTTCATGATCTGAGCATCAGCTACAATACATCACACAAACAGAACCATTGGCCACAGTCCCCAGAACTGCTGTACTTTACTACATCAGCAATAAATAACACTGGTCCTGAGAGCTTTTGAATCTTAAACTGCTAAAATGCCTTCTTATTATTTTTCTTTTTTTTTTTTTTTTTTTTTCAGGGATACAACGTTTTTTTTTGAAGTTTTTAAAAATGAAGTTTTGAAAAGAGTTGCAGTGGTACTTGTCAGACTGTCAGAGGACTTGTCTGTCCAAGCATTTTTGTCTTCTTGAGCAAGTCTCTGTTTCTGTTGACTCACACTAGAAAATTACAAGTTATTTATGTCTTCTAATAAGAAGGTCCAGGAAAAATATTTTTATTCACTTGAAAATGGTTTATTTTTCTTAGTTTTTCTCTCTTTATACCATCTTTTTTCCTTTTTTTGTCAACTTCAGAAACTGGAAGAAATCTCTAAGCTACCAATGGATTTCTCAGTCAGTCACTGGTGAAGGCTTCATCTTTTTCCAAACACCAAGCCAGAAATTTGCCACCTTCAGCAGAAAGGCAAAATTCACAAATGCGACTCAGGATGGACAAAGGCTGCAAAACTAGTTGGATTTTTAGAAAAGCATGAAGTAATGCCCATACCACATACATTTACATGTGCTTATTAGCAAAGAGGAACTCTAGCACTCTAGAGGTCTGTGCGAGCTTGGGGAGTGGATTTGTCATGGAAACGTCTTTAGAAATGCCCCAATGGCAGATTATGGTTCAAGACATTAAAACCATCTCTGTGGATTTCCAAATGTGGTGCATACAACAGTTTTTTTCCAGAATCTGCTGGTTGCCACTGAGGTTGCACAAGATAAAGGCCTGGTGCTTTTCCCTGCATTGAGTTTATCAGGGAAGCCGGAGGTCTGAATGCACTTCACTGGGACTATTCAGTGCTTAGAAAGAGGTGGACATGATAATTAAAATGTTCGAGTTCTATGGCTAAAGATGCTATACAAGTATTAAAAGGAATAGCCAAATCCACTAGTGAAGATTTTACGGGATTGGGCTGGACATTGTCCATGGAGGAATGAGCCAGAGGATTTCTGGACTCTCTTCCAGACCCATTTCCTGTGATTCCTTGAGAAGTTTGTTACCTGAAGTAAGATACAAGTCTCCCATTTCACTGTTCTTGCAAGTACTGCTGGAATTAAATTGCAGTTTGAAACAAGCAGGTGGCTGCTTAACTTTATACACGTGCTGGGCTAATTTTTGATGACACACCTACTAAAAATGTGCATCCAATTTCTGATCCACTTTAGGATCTTTCCAGGGATTGCCTGTATGGTATCAGAGCTAAATGCTGTATCCAAGCCCAGATTCACCACAATTTGTTACTTGGCAGCTGAGAACCAAAGCAGGGAACTTCTCATTCTGCTCCCTGATGGTGAGCAGCAAAGCATCTATCAGGAAACAAATCCTTCAGGAGAGATGCCATTCCCACTTTGGGCAGCCTGGTTCACTCTGGGTGCTGCTCAGGTCTTGATTCCAAAGACAGCCACCCACGTAAAGCACTAATGCAGCAACCTTGAATTCAGCTCAGGGAACACCTCATCACACCTCTGTTATTGCCTCCAGTTTCTTCTCTCCTCCAGTGATACTGAAGTCTCTAAGATGGATATATACCCAGCTGTCACTCTGACCTAGGACTTTAAATACTCTTCCTGAGGGTTTGTTAACTTAGAAGACTCTTTGTTTCACACAGCTTTGGAATGATCATTCAATTAGGCCTTATTCAACTAAAAGAAGGATTAAAATACACATCCTATAACACTTCCTGAGCACAAACACATCACTGGCTAATACATGTCCCCACTGAAGAGTCACTACCCATGAGCAGGGTCATCCAGCTGTTTTCAGAGTGATTCATTACTGAATGTGCTGACATGGGATAAGCACTGACTTCCCTCACACCCCGTGCTTGAACCCAGCCAGCAGGTCTGAACAGCCCTTGTTCAGCTAAGGCAACCACATACTTTATCCTCACTATTTTTCAGGTTTGCATGGCCCATTGGGGCTGGCAGGCAAAAGTGTGGAGAAAGGAAGGAGCACAGAGCCACCAAAATCTGACTGTGAGGAGTCTCTGCAGCTCACTCACAGCATCCTGATGTCAAGTAGCACTCTGCAACTGCAGGCTCTGGCGAAGAGGGCTAAAGTTTTGATCAATTACCACCTTATGCTCTTAGTCAGGAAGTCATGATCTATATATGTAGGGGGGCTTTGGTGTTTAAGGAGAACCTGTTTTTTCATATACACGAGGCAGGATCTGAACTAACTTGAGAAAGACCCAGAAGTGTTGAATGCAACTGATGTTCAGAGCACGTGCTAAATGCAAATGCAAGGAATAAACTGTCTCCAAGAACAGATTGTCTGCAAATCATTTTTTCTTTCAGCTGAAAGAACTTTCTGGTACTAATCTATTCTATATTCCATAAGAATGTTCTCTGGTTTGCTAAAACTAACTCATCTCTCAAATAACAGCAAGGTCCTGGCTTTGTTTCAAGGCAAAGGTTCACTCAATTAAATCTCATTAACAGAGGACACAAAACCTGCACTAAAACCTTTCTGGGTGTGTGACCTTCAGCAGAACAGCTTCATTAAGTCTGAGATCTTGGAGAAAATGTTTGCTGAATAAAGTCATTCCTAATTAATGTTAAAATGTCAAGGATTCATCTGCCATCCATCTTTACTCCTTCTCCTTTACACTCTTCATTATCTCTTTAATGGGCAACCAATATAAAAGTCAAAAGCAGCATCTTTTAAGTGTACATGTAACAGGTGGGACAGTGCAGCAAAACAAATTTGCCAGATGTGCTTTCCCATGAAACATTTCTAACTTCCTAAATATCTTTCCAAAACCTCACTTACGTGCTGCCATTAAGCATTGATTAATTAATTACTAATTTGTGAAAACCATAAGTATTGAGGATTAATTTTCCCTTGCACCCTCTCTGATGTTACCTTGAGTTTTATTCCAAGCCATATGCAAGTCTTGATTAACAAAGTGTTTACTTGCCCTGTGATGAATATAATTGTCTATTCTCCAAGGATTGCTCATCCAAATTTCTTTTTTTTTTTTTAAGTTTAACCTTCTCTGATGAGTTTCTACTCCTCAGACCAGAGGGATGTCCTCATTGGAATGGGAGGGTCATCAGAGGGTGGTGTACAAACCTGGTGGGTCTGAACCCAGAAAATCCTCATCCATTTTTCCAATGACCTGTGATGGCAGCAGATGTTGGAGCTGCTTGGACCTGTGTAGCAGGACTTCATGGTGAACATTCTGCAGCCTCTTTAATTTTTATTCTCACATTAAAGTAATGGGACCCATCTTCCTGCCCATCAATCTGTACAGCATATGCAAGCCCTTCTGGTGGTTTAAATAGGAATGACTCACATGATATTCAGCCTCTTAATGAAAATGGATTACGTTATTGTCTTTCACAAAATGAGAGGTTTAAAAAGCCAAGTTAATGTCTTCCAAATGTCAGTAACTGGAGACACTTTGGACCAAGAGTGAATTTTATAGTTTTTCTGCAAATCTGTAAGATGAGTTCATCTTTACAACGAAGGATATTAGATGATATAAAAAGTATTAGAAATTAGAAGTTATTTGAATTTGAATTTAATGAGAACTAGGTTCTTCCAGTGTTAAAAATAATTTCACATGGTGGCAATACTGTTTTCTCCTTACATACTTGAACTCTGACATGTTTGCATTGGCATCTTTCTGAGTACCTTCTCAGTGGCAACTATATTACTGAAATCTCAAAACTCCCAAAAGTCAGTGGTATAAAGGACCAGGCTCTAACCCTGGCTACTTATGGCAAATTGCCTTGCAAAAGTGATTTAAAAATTGAAATAGGGATAAAAGTCAAGATGGTATCCAAGGCATAGACTCTAAGGCCTGGCATCTTGTTTTGAAGTTTCAGCTTTTCATAAGTTACAGGAAAATGCTATATTTGTTTATTCCCAACTGGCAACAGAATTTAGGAATAATGAAATTGCTGAAGCACTTCCATAAACACTGTTTGAATTGACTGATATGTGTCTAGTCAGATGTTGTGAACTTGAACTCTAATCATGTGCAGGACACCAGGCAGGAGCAGCAGGGCCTTTTATGCTGTCATGGGTGTGTTTACTAATATGAATAATTTGATGTTTCTTCAGCAAAGGTAATTAAGCCTAATAACCTATAAATACAGAGTAATTGTTATCAATTGTGTTCATTTGTGTATATGGCATAATTTGATGAGTATTTCTGATTGATATTCCTGTGGCATCATCCCTGTGCTGTGATTAGACTGGGATTTTCATATCTGCGCTGTTTCATTTATTGCTAACTAGTAATTTATTTCTAATAGCCTTTTTTTTCCTGTTCTCTCTCTCTTTTTTTTTTAATTAGAGGAGATCTTGAAGACTCACATTGCTCATTGGTGGTCTCCTGATGGCACCAGGTTGGCATATGCAACAATTAATGCCTCCAGAGTCCCCACCATGGAGATCCCGATATATACAAACATCATTTACCCTACTGTTAAAACATATCATTATCCAAAGGTAAGGGGAAATAAAACAATCAGTCCTGCTGTTCTATCAGAAATAAATAATTGTTTCTTTCCTGTAGACTCAGACAGGAGACTGATAATGCATGCTCATAGGCAATGAAAATAAACATATCCAAGGGAAGGTCAGCTGTTTCCCCAGTGAGTGTGGTCTCCATTACTCTTTAGCTGCATTTGTAAAATTGCAGTTTTGTGGTTCTATGAGAATTAATAATTCTACATACAATGGAAATAAAATTTAAAAATCCATGCTTTTTGCACACACAAAAGCAATTGTGCATCCATGCTGGAACAGATGGAAGTTGGATGGTCTCTGAGGGTTTGTCTCCAGAATGGGGTTGTTGGTGCCTGAGGGTTTGGAATTTCTATATTTCTATATTTGGATATGTTTCTATATTTAGATGTGTTTCTGTATTTAGATATGTTTCTGTATTTAGATTTTATATTGATAAATGCACACACACATACACACATACATATATTCTATATTTAGATATATTCCCTGTTGCATAGAAGGAAAATGTAGGATTTGGGCTTCCTCAGAATATCCAGGAGGGCCTTACGTCAGCAGAGACATTGGTTTTAGAGATTTGCTGTGCCTGAAAAACAGAAAATACTTGAGAGCCACTCTCCCCTCGGCTGCAGAGACCTGCAGCAGGTGCACAGCACTGACACAACTCTCCACCAGCACGGACTCACTGCTGCTGTTACTGCTGTAATTTCCTGCTCTAAAGCAGTGCAGGGGTGTGTGTGCAGTCATTCCTTCTGGGTTTCTTGCTTTAAGCACTGATTGCCTAAGACCTCACATGCTGGTCCAAACTGAGCCATAATTTAACAGGAGAGACACCCATGTGTATGCAGGTTTTGTGGAAATCACAGTGGTTCAGCAGGGGATGTCCTTTCCTGCAGTACAAAATGATTCAGTATTTCACTATATCAACCATCATCCTGTTAGACAACCTTTTGTCAAAAGGTGCAGGAAATAGCAAAATTTCTAGTTGCCATGAAAAGTAGAATTTTTTACTCAGGTTAGAAGTGTCCTGAGTAAAATTGCCCCTTGTTTGTGCCTACCAACCTCTCCACACCTCCCCAGATTCGCAGTCTCCCTGTGAAAGACCACAGCAGTGCAACCCATATCCCCTTCAGTGGGAATGCTTTTTATAATCCATGGGGATATAATAATTCAAAACTATTCTGTGTTGTATATGATATGGTAGTTTATTCTTTTTTAAAATCCAGGCTGGAATGGAAAATCCAACTATTTCTTTGCATGTGATTGGTCTGAATGGACCCACTCATGACCTGGAAATGACTCCCCCGGATGATCAGAGAATGAGGTAGGTGCTTTCTCACCATGGGATGCTGGCCCCAGTTCCCTTGGGGTTTTAGATCAGAACCTGACTTTTTTCAAGATCATTTTACAGTTTTTAACACTGGACCTTTCTCTGCTGTAGCCAAAAAGTTTCATTTTGTGTAAATCTGCCTAATTTTCTTTTTACAAATTATTTGTCTTCTTACCTTATATTAAAACAGGTTTATACTGAATAACTTTAAAATAACCCAAACCCGTTTATGCAAAAGAGGATGTGACCTGTGGCCAAACCAAATGGGCATTCGCCTTTCAAAAATACAACTTCAGAGCTGTGTACAGCAGGTGGGAATTCAGGATCACAGTGTTCCCATCACAGTATCAGAATGGTGGCTCCTGAAAAATATCATATCTCTTTTGGTAGCATTCTCTTTAAACAGAGAGACTCAGAAAGGTTTTAATTGAAGCAATAACTTCCGACTACAGGATCCAAGTGTTGTTAATAAATTTGTTCTGTATGGTTATGGGTGGCCGTAATTTATTTGGTTGCAATCAATATTGCAAAATGATGCAAAATACATCATAATTAATTAGTGCCTGTATATTTCATCAAAACCACGGCCATTGCCATCTCTAGGGATGACAGAAGTAGTGCTGCCAGAGCAACAGGGGTGCATTTTCATTATGCATATGTTTTCTGAAATGAGAGGATCCATGTGATAAAATTTCATTAAAATAGGCAAGAGGAGTGTGCTGTACCTTCAGTTACAGAAGGGAGTTTCTAGAAAGCAGAGGAAGCTGGTGATAAGGATCTTCCAGCAGACACATCCTATCTGAAGCATTTCAATGTGCTCAGGACAGATGATATATGGACAGAGTGGTATTTCGTGTTCTTTTTATCTGGAGCAAAGTGATTTAGTACAATTAATAAAGCTGATAATAAAGTGGAAATATGCCATGGCCTTTTTTCTTTCAAAATTGAAAGAAGCCAGAAATTTTCCACAGAAATTGGATATTTTTCAGTTAAAAAAAATAAAAACAAAACCAAAAACCAAAATGAACAAGGCAAAGCTGATGATGGGGAAATATATTTTGGGGTGAAATGTACAATATTGATCACTTGTCGTTTTTAAATGTCTTTCATTCTTAACATATTTGTCAAGTTTTCTCCAATGCCATGCTTTTCTGTGAGAAAAAGAAAGTGAAGGGAAGGGGTTGAAATTGAAGGGGGGAAAAGTAGTATTATAACATTTAATGCCCCACAGGCATTTTTTATTTTGGTGAGAACCACTGGACTTCAAGAGTTTCATCAGCAGATGGTCAGAAATGGATCATGACTCAGCTTATTTCTCACACCATATTTGCATCTCCGGTGGCAAATTGAGCAGTGGTATTATCTCCTCGAGTGCAGAAATCATCACTGACCCCTGCATGGGCCAGGAACAAATAAATAATGGAAAAACTCCGACAACTCCAGTCTGGATCTGAGGCAGAGCTGTCTGTGCCCCAAGGACCATAGGCTGGGCTGCTGCCTGTCCCTTGGCCTGTCATAAATCACTGCCTGTTCTTTGTGGTGTTTGTGGCTTTACCCATGGTCATACTGTAGGTATTCATACTGTAGAGTCATATCTCATGTTGGAGATTCCTGCCTCCAGGGAGCAGCTGTGGAAAGCTGGGGCATGGACTAGGGTGCTGCACAATAACCAGTCTCAGGGGATTGCAAACAAAACCAACAGCATCTTTACTGGGATGGGGAAATCCATTGCAAAACTCAGGATGGGTTCACCCTTCCTGACAGGGCTCAGCCAAGGTGTCCCTTCCCTTTTGCTCTGGTGTGGATGACTACAAACGCAGTGGTCAAGTACCTGCTGGTACAGATTTTGTTCTGTGGAAAAAACAGGTTCTCCCTTAAATCAGCTCCATATAAACATGGGACAGGTCAGGCAGAGAGGGCTTGGGAAATGCTGTGACTTCCCATTTCTCTCCACTGGCTGCTCAACCAGTGCAGCTGCAGCAGATGTTTAAAATTAGCTGAGATGAATCACACCTTCTTGTCTCATTTTCCTCTGCAAAATGGGAACCGTAAAACTTGGTTGTCCTATAGAAGAGATGTGAAGGGAAGTAAATGAAATTAAAGACTCCACACCACTCAGAAATTGGAATAATGACTGTACAAGTACCTGCAGTTATCTGTGGGCTGTTATCCATGGTCTTGGTGGCTGCGAGAGGCTTCAGAGAGAAATTGAGACTCCATGCCCTTCTCTGTGGTGGTAGGGAGCACCCTGATTCACCTAAAATAATAATTAAAAGTTCCTGAGAAAGAACTGTGACTCCTCCTGCAAGAGGGATGCAAAGATTCAATATATCTCCTTGAAACTTTAAATTGGATTTATGGAAAAAATGCTCCAAGCCACAATAAGTACTAAAATCACATTCCTTTTCTGGGGAGACTGAATCTGCTTGGTTCATTTTGGAGAGAAAGAAGAGACAGTTATATGGTTTAATTTTGCTGTGTTGTTTTTTTTTTTTTTTTCCCTCTTAGGGCCTATGCTGTTGCTGATAAACAGTAAAATTACAATTTTATTTCAGGCTCTAAATTATCAGAGTGCTGTTGTCTCACCTGGGCATATCCTTCCCCCCAGTGCAGTGGATGCAAGCATTGAGGCCTTTTGTTCCTTTTTCCCCCAGCCAATTTCAGGCACTAAATATTACAGAAAAGCACAAAATCAATTTCCAACTTGTTATATTTCTAGACAAACAGACCTTTGTGCTTTTGCCCTTTCTCTTCAGTATATGCAGGAGCCCTTGCCAGAACACTGAGGACTCTCCAGCGACACAACGCGTTATTTCCAATGAGAGCAACAATTCCTTATACATATTTTATAGCAAACAAATGAACTAATAAATTTTTTATAGACTGTATGCTGTAAAAAGTCGTATTATACTTTAAGGATGTCTTGGCCCACATAGCCCAGCAGTATATTATAACATCACCAGCTTTGACAGTTCAGCTGGAGTTGTGCCCTACAAATGAAGTGGTGGAGCCCTGAATTGCTGCAGAGGTGGACGCCTGGTAGCACAGTGGCCTGGCTCTGAGAAGGCAGCCATCAGTGAATTTATTCCTGTGTTTTCCAGCCCAGCCTAGGTGGTTGCATCCCTCACTATTGTACAGGACTTTTCCTGAGGATATCGATCACAGGACTGTGCAGCCCACACCCACGATTTACTCCAAGCATCATCACAACCTGGATATGTCCAGCAATAAGATGGTTCAGGGAGCGTGGGAGGGTGGTTTTGCTCATGCAAACTGTCTCTGCTGATGTCTTTATGGCAACCAGCTGCATCTGCTTTACAGAAACCCTGTGCCACTCCAAACTCTATCCTTCTTGCTATTTGCCTTTTAACACAACACTCCTGGATACTTTGGTGTGTAGTTGGAATGCTCAAAAGCCATCAACTTTTCATAAGCATAAAGAACCCAACCATTGGTAGTGATGGGTCTAAGTTAGCTCAGGTTAGTGTGCTCAGAATGGAAATGGTTTGCAATTTCTTCTCCACCTGTGCATAAATTTGTAGTTCTGGGCAGTTCAATCCTTCTCAGAAGACAGAATAGCTTGAAAGACTCTTTATCTCTGTGTTCGTCTCTTTGAAAATAACTTCCAGAAGTGGCAGATAAAACACCTGCACAGCCCTAAAAATGTCATTTTTAGGGGTTGAAATCCATACATAAAGCAGCCTACAGACATCAGGACACGATGTTCTGTAAAACCACAGCTCTCTCCTGGACTGTTTGCCTGCAGCAGCCCTCAGCTGCTCTGCCGTGTGGCAGTTCATTGGGATGTTGTGATTTTCTTTGTGCATGTCTGTGTTTGCAGGGACTACTACATCACCATGGTGAAATGGGCCACCAGCACCAAGGTGGCAGTGAACTGGCTGAACAGGGCCCAGAACGTGTCCATCCTGACGCTCTGCGACGCCACCACGGGCGTTTGCACCAAGGTAGGAGAGATTTGCACAGCGGTCACTTGCCATCAGTGTTCAGAACCCATGCAAGGAGAAAATATTTTAAGTTATTTTACATGATGAAAAGCCAGCTGGCACACATTAATTTAGGCAGACAGACTAAAAACAGTGTTCACNTTGCTCCAAACTCTAAGAGATAAAAAGCAATAAACAACCTGAACACGAATCGCAGGAGTGTCCAGTTTCTTGGCTCGGGACCTTTTAACATCAAGAAACAGCCGTAAAAAACACCTCAGCGAACACTAACAAAGTAAACGCTAATAGTTCACAATTTTTAATTCTTTTTCAACACCTAGAAATCCAAAAACATTCTGCGTGTGTGAAGGAAAATGATTACCTGTCTTGAAATACCTGTATCCTCACACAAGCTCACACATCTCAACAGTTTGCAACCTAAATATCTTTGCCACATTCTAGCTGCATTATATGTATTCAATGGCATTAAAACCAGCTCATGCTTATCTACACATGCCTTAATTGTAGTTAATTAATCCCTTCTATAAATGCACAAATACAAATAGTGTATTGACATAAAATCTGGATTAGCAGGTTCCATCATTTAAACTGGCATGTGTTTCTGCTGTATAAAATTGTTCCGATACACCCATCCCTGAAAAAAAATGATGCAATTCTGTGCATAGAGCATGGTGAGAAATTTTTTCTTGATAACTTTCATTTCAACCTTTATTTATTTCTTAAGAAGATTTATTTCTTTGGGGAATAATATGTCTTGTGGATTTATGTGTTTTGTCTGTACGAGGAAAATGCTTTCTTGATCTAGTGAATGCTTATCCATCAGGGAGGAAAGTCAAGGAAAGCAGTCACTGGATTCCACTCCAGAAACACGTATTTAAACAGTTTCTTTGTATTTCTGAACAATCTTTCAACTACAATCCGACAGCTTCCTGCATTGATAGGCAAAATATAATATGTGACAGTATGATATTAATGACCTTTTTGTGTTTTAGAAACATGAAGATGAGAGCGATGCCTGGCTGCACAGACAGGTAAGAGTGATCTTCTCCTTGAGGTCAAGCTTTCGGTAGGATTATTGTTTCATTGAGCTTTTCCCCAAAGAGAAAAACTGATTTCTGGTCCTGAGAGAGATATTTGGAAGATGGCATCTACTCTGGCAGGTCCCACAGTTCTCAGCCTGCAATTTACTTGTATTTAAAAGAGATGAAAAGCTGATGTTGGTAGAAAATCACTCACTGGCAGTATCTGTATAGGACTCATCAGCCTCAGAGGCAATCCTTCGTACCCCGCCCTGACACTGATGATGGTTTAAACACTATGGTAGTTGTTTTCTGGTCATTTTGTTAAGAGGATCTGTGTCCATTCAGAGGCAAAATCATGCAGGTAGACTGTTAAGACACCTAAATATCATATATAACACTTGCCCAGGAGTCAGTTTGCGAGGGGACCTCAGATTAGATTAAGATGTTCTTGAGAGAGAAGCTGTGATCTCAATTCAGCCACAACACTGAACTGTTTCTCAAGCCTTGTGTGAACACCAGGCAGAGAGTAGCATGTCCCATAATATCTTGTACTATATAATTTTCCAAGTCCAGGTTTAAAGCATTTCAAATTTTTGTCACAGCTTGTTCAGAAGAGTCAGGAACCTGTAGAAATGACACTACATCAGTTCACAGCATGAACAGTGCTCTCCTCTCTTCCAGTGGCTGTCCTGCAGCAATGGACTACGTGTGATCCAGATGGAAATTGATTATATGGGGAAATAGATTTTGTGCTCCAAGCATTTCAAATAGTCTTTTGCTGATATAGAGTAAAAATGATGCTGAAATGTTCTTTACATTCATAAGGACCATATTGGCTTGAGCAGGAAACAAAAGTTTAAAAGACAAGCCAAATCAAGGGAAAATTAAATTGTCCAGATATTGTATATTTTAAAAAAATAATAAAAAAGAACTTAGCAGGATTTATTTATTTTCTGAGTTTGAGGGCAATAGCAGTAAAGTAATCCTTTCATTGCTATTTACTGCAGTATAGTAGAAGTTGTGTTTTATAATATTGATACAGTATAGTGGAACTTGTGTTTTTACACTGCTGTGGTTATTTAATCACCCACCGCATGGACAGGCATTAAGAGATGGTGCTTTATCCTCAATATCTGAAATAAATGATCTGTCAGTCCCTAATGGGCCTGCTCCAGGGAAATACATTTGGTTTTACTACGTCTCCAAAAAGCATATACTTAGTTTGAGAGCACACACTTAGTTTGATGTTAGAGAAGGATGTTCATTACAGCCAAATGAGTCAGATATCTCAGTGCTAAACTAAAATAACATTTTCTAGGGACTTTGAAGACATTTGATAGCACCCTTAGTGGGCTTTTGTAGGAGTCTGAAGAGTTATATAGCTCTTTTGCCTGTATTTCTGACAACAAAATTACTTAAAATTCTAGTTTTGACTGAATATGATTACTGGGATAATTGTATTTTCTATATTTGCCTTTTATTCTATGACACATTAATCTAGATAACTGAAAAGGTATTTTCATGGCACATGCATCTGACTATGAGGATGATGTGAAAATGTTAAATGCTAGTTTGGGTCCACTAACCTCCTCAAGAAGGAGATGAATTGCACATCAAGCAGCTGCTGCAGGAGCTCAGGAGTGTGGCTCAGCTTGGGATGACTCCTTGGTTGAGACATTTTAATATAAGTATTTGCAAACGACCCAGGTGCTCTGTCCCCTCTGGAGACAGCTGTGGTGGTGGCAGTGGGGTCACACAGTGAAGGGACCCTGGGCAGGGTTCAGCCCACCCCAAAGACTTTCTTTTAGAATTGTCCCAATTTTAAATCAGTAGGACCAAGGAATCCAACTGCTTGCCTCATTCTTTAAGATACTCCTTCAAAATCCTCAACATGCATGGTTTGAAAAGCACACACAGGTTTTACCTTCTTCCCATGAATTTAAGTGTGTCCTGGAATAGGGACAAACTTCACAGTCGGCTGGGGGCAGGAGACAAGGGAAAGATACTCACCAAGGACATGAGGAAGTCTCCAAGAATGACTTTTTTCAGCTTTCTGAAATCCTGGGAGTTCTGAGATAAAGCCTACAAGCCGTGAATTTGAATTTTGTTGTCGTAGTAGTTTGGTGACTCAGTGGCATTTAACAGTCTGTCTACAGAAGGTCATAGTAAACAATCTCATGTTTCCTTCTGGGCTTAAGTTCATGAATACATTTTAGGCAAGTCCAAAATCTTTAGAGCCTCTCTCCAACACAGGCGAAGAGAAATAATGCAGTCACTCCCTCTGCAGCTAAAAAATAGGATAAACTACGTAAGGTGTAATGAGAAATGCACAGTATTTACACAGGATCTGCTAGAAAGTATCTGTCACTCTTTGTCAGATGAGGTGGCACATGTTCACCAAAATTGTCCAGGGACTCTGGAACTTTATACTTCCTTTATTTATATATCTGCTGGTGCACTTCTGAGCTCAAGAGCCAGACTGAACTTCACTCATACTTTTACTTAAATACATAAATTGTTTGAAACACTAACTGTAGCTGTAAGCAATTTTGTTTCAATTTTTGTGAAGAAACCATTTTCCAATAGTACTGGGGATGGTGATATACAGGCAAGGAGTGAGAAAGGGAGAAATTCTGAGCACCTGCTGAAGATAAACTTTACTGGCATTTTAATTGGTATATTTATTTAGTTGTAAATGTGGCCGGAAAAAAAATTAACTATAAACCAGGGTGCAATTGCAACTCCACCAAAAGCAGCAGTCTTTGACATTGATGTTGGCAGGACCAGGAGATTACCATAAAATAGTTTAGAGACCTATAACCTCCAAAACTGCCAGAGTGGGCTGGCTGCTCTCCCCTGGTAACAGTTTCTTTGGGTTGCATTTTTCTTTCCAGTCCTCCTATTTCCCTAGTGTTTCAGACGACCTTAGTCTGAAACTAAAGACTCACTCTCTTAAAAGGCTGAGGTGCTGGAAACTTGCACCAGTTTTCTTTTACCACTCCCTTGGTTTAATCCCGCATGATAACCCAGAAATGATTCTTACATGTAGTTAATAGGAGGTACGAAAAGAGATTTTTTAAATAAAAACAGAGTTTAGTGGAACTTATGAACAGGACCCACTCTTTCACTCTGTAAAGCCCTTTTGCTGTGTAATTACCCTGTAACTGACCTAATTTTGGCCTAAAGACAAAGGATGCAGCAGAAACAGGATCCAGAGACCCATAATTCAAATACCCAAATTCATCTGCCAGAGCTAAAAAAGCAGGTCCTGACTACAAACAACCTTTTTGGTGCTTAAATGAAGACCTCCCATTTCATCCAGTGGAGGGGATCAGTACCCAGAGACCTGGGATCCTCTTCAGCTGTTGAGCCTGATTTTGGTGCAGCTGCCCTGGCTTCAGAGATGGTCACAGGTGTGGTGCACCCAGGCTCAGATGAGCATGGGAGCAGGGATGGAGGACAAAGCTCAGCATTGCCCCAGGGGCTGAGTGTGTCAGGAGATGGAAAGAGATCTCCCCCCTCTGCCCTAAAGAGGAGGGGACTGCATTGTCCCGTTAGAGTCCGTGCACATCGGGTGTTTTCTTTGTTGGATTTAAACAAAGTATTTACTAGTATGCAAGGGGTTAAAAGGATTCATATCACACCTATCTGTTTATCAGAGCTATGGGCCTGTGACACGGAAAATATTGGGACATTTCACTGGAAGAATAAATGCCCACACAGCAAAATCATTGATTTTGGGTTCTGGGCAAAGGTGGGTCAGACAGAGAGGGCAGGAGACTGCTGAAGAAGGGAAAATGCGTCAGAGAATCAATTGGAGAGAATTCAGTTATTCAGATTTATTTGTTTCCTTTTTAAAACCTGAGGATGAACCAGAAAATCATAATCCTTATGGAAGTATAATTCTCAGTCAGTACCAATATGCAAAGAATTTGCTTTGCCACTGATTTCTGTGAGGAAAGGTGTGGAGTCCAGCCAAGAGCATGTGAGGCGCTGTAGAAGAAGAGGAGGCAGGGAATGTGTTAAGCACAGACAAACCCGTTTGGAGCTGCAATGTGTGGTGCTGAAATATGATTGTTTGACCCAGGATAATGTGTGGGTGATTTTGGTGGAGCTGTACTTCTGTGTCCAGGAATCTTCCATGCATTCCAACTCACCAAAAATCGGATAATTTCTCTTTCAAACATTTTTCCCAGTGAATGTTTGATCATGCAAATCCTGAAGGTGGGAGATACTTGTGCACTCCCCACCATCCTGTATGCACCTTTATCCTCCCCTGTTTTACCAGAGGAGTCTCCCTCAGCTGGCTGCAGATCCAGTGATGCTCAAACACAATTGAATACACTCTTCCTTTAATTGTTATTCTTTACTTCAGGACTTTGTGCTCCTCTCTAAGACCCATAGAAGCTCAAATTTCATTTAGCATTGCCTCCTTACCCATCCTGATTTTGCCAAACTTGGGATAAGCCACAGAGGGGCTCCTTGTTTTCTTCTCCTGACCATTTGTGGGTACACCCGCTTGAGTTGTGCAGCTCTGAGCTCCAGCACTGAACCCCCCAGGAGGGTCAGAGTCCTCCAGCAGCCTCCCATTACCTTCTCTTTTCCAATAAAGCTGAAGTATTTGGTGGCATAATTTTCTCATATTTCACCACCATCTACAACAAAAAGACTACAGACATTTGAGACTATATCCATATCCTTTAGGATGTATTAATGAAACATGAATTTGTTCAATCCCTTTTTGCACCTTCTGATACAAGCTGTGTCCATAAACCTCCTGTGGCAAAAAAACTTCCACACATTCTATACCTGCTGCATAGTAAAAGTATTTTCTTTTACTGGCACTAAACTGATTATTTTCAAGGAGGGCTGTTCTGTTTTAGTATTGTGGGATTCAGTCCATAATGGTTGACCAAAGGCTCAGACAGTTCATATTACATGCAGAATATTTTAATTATGTGCCCATTGTAGCTCCCTAAATTATAAAATCCTGTTCCAAGAGGCTTTTCCTCTGTCCTCCCCACGTGGGATAAGTCATCATCTCTGTCACAAAGTTCTGATTGCGTTCATGTGTTGCCTTTCCAGCAGCAGGAACATGCAAACAGGATGTCTTGTAGCATCAGCCCAGTGCTAAAACCTCACATCTGTCACCTCTGCCATGAACCTCCTTCCCCTGTAACTCTGAATGAACCTCAAACTCCTCTGCACAATGCCTGCTCTGGCTGGCAGAGACATATTGCTGGAATATATAATGCAGGAGGCACAGATATAGAAATGGAGGGTGAACTCATTGCTACCTACCTCAGGAAAGGAAAACCTGTCAAGCAGAAGGTTTGCCTGAGCTATCACAGTCATTATTCACTGAGGTTTCTCCTGTCATGAAAGACATTTGGAAATAATATAGAGTTTCACGTTTCAGGTTCCAGAACAATGTCAGAAACAAATGAAACCATTACTTCATAGAGTTGCAACAAGCTGCAAATGTGCACATTTTAAAATATACTGAAAACCTAAGCAGGGGAAAATAAAAGGAAAAAAGAACAGTTTGAACATGTAATAGAGCATTGACAAATCTGATAAATAGTGGAAAAGAATTAATCAGTAAAGAACAAAGGAGCAAAGGAACATAGAATAAGTATAATGTGTTAGCTTATGGGAAATAAAAATGTTTATTCCTTTGCTTTCTCATAACTCTCCCTGTACAATAAGGTTCCTGCTGGTTCAGTGAGGTATCTTGGCATGTGCCAAGCAGATAATCAAGGTGTTTGATTAACACTGAACTGCAGAGGACCCATAAGAGGCTGGCAACAGTGTCCTTGTTGATTGCACTGGAGGAAGGAGGGTCCACAAAGCCCAGCCAAGAAAGGCAGGGCTCATTCAGCCACAGAAAATCCCAGTACCACAGGAGAGCTTCAACAGAGGTTCATCTTTTTATTTGATCTCAGCTTGTCGAGATCTAGAGTTAGCTTCATGTAGCCAGTTCTCTTGGTACAGTGCTCCTTTGTCCCACCACATGGACCATCCTTCTGCCTTTGCCTGTAATCTGCTGTTCAACCATCTCATGCAGGGGAGACTTCTCCTGTGCCTCAGGGTTCTTGTACAAAAAGAAGACTCCCTTCCAGGAGATGCTGGCTTGCCACATGCGGTGTTTGATTTTCCTTCTGCTGAGTCTCTTCTGTCTCTGGGTGAAAGTTCCAGTCACCCAATAAATGTCAATCACCCCATTCACCTGGAAGCTCTGTGTCAAAGAGAGTTCTGCAGGAGAGCCTCTCCTTCATAAATGATTCAGTGAGATAAGCATTTGTGAGACAGTAGACAAAGACAGCAGTTAGATGCTGTTCAGTTGTGTTTCCTCCAGGGCAGGAACAGAGAAGTTCTTCCAGCAGGGCAAACAGGGTTTGTCACACCGGTTCGAAAGGCTGCATTCCAAGTGCCCCGAGCAGTCAGCTGTATGTGTGTACTTCTGGCTTTGCAAATAGGAATTGAATTTATAGCCGAGGAACTTGCCTTTCTGCCTGTCTTCCCACAGCTGCAAGGTGTCTGCTTTCCCAAGAACAAGAAGAAATAATCCTCAAAACTTTCTCCAGTTTTCAGAGGGCTCTTTGTTTGCCTCAGGTTGCTGTCAAAGAGCAAAACTTTCTGTTTTGCTGTGAATTAATTTCACAGGGCATTGAGCAATTCTAAATACAACCAATTAACACTAATACACCCCTTAATTTTACTGCTTATACAGAATGAAGAGCCTGTTTTCTCCAAGGACGGTCGGAAGTTTTTCTTCGTCCGGGCCATTCCCCAGGGAGGACGTGGGCATTTCTACCACATCGCCATGTCATCATCACAGGTGACTCACTCACTGCTGCTGCTGCTGCTCTGCGTCTCACCTGAGGCAGACAGCAACAAAAAGTGGTGTCTGTGCTTGTAGCAGCGAGACAGGGAGGTGCAGATGTAGAAAGGTATTGTGCATAAAAGGAAACCTCCAATTATGCTTTAGTGGGCATAAGATAACATGAATTTCCAGATGAAATATTTAGAAGAAAAAGGTCAATCAACTATCTCTTTCCAAACATTATCATTGTTTTGTTTTGTTTTTTTAATGCCACCTTAACTGCAGATAAACAAATCCCCACCCTGCCATAAAGGATTAAATAGATGAATGTGGGCACGGTGGATTAGAGGAAGGGGTTTGAAGTTGCTCTGTGCTGAATTCACCTCATTATCTTCAGTGGAGTCGTGATTATGATTCTGACTCTGTTATTTCTATGCCTGCAGATTCACAGAAACAGCAGGTGTAGTGGTGGAAATTGCAGATGTATGGTTTATTTTTCATGGGCAATGGAGCCAGAAGAGCTCCCTTTCTCAGAAGTTTAACAATAAAGAAATCTACTTCTCTTTTTTTTTCTGGCAGCCCAACAGTAGCAGTGATGATTTACAGGCTATTACATCTGGAGATTGGGATGTGACAAAGATACTGGCATATGATGAAAAGAGACAGAAAATGTAAGTAAACTTTGGCCTGACAAATCAGACTTCCTTTGTTTAGCCCTGGGCTCTGGGTCATTTACAAAGGTGTTGTGTATACACTGAAACCTGTGAGCATGAGGAGGTGGGGGTAAGAAAGCAGGAGAAGCTGTCTCCATTTTGGCTTAACCTCTCACACCATTACATATATCTTGTGTTATTTTGATTAATCTGTACAGTTCCAACCTCTCTTCTGTGACTATTAAATAAATTTGTGCAGAGGTGTAATTTCTCCAACTGCAACTTCTGATATTAGCCTCTGTAGGAAAGAAGCCTGTTTTCATCAACCACCTGGATAGTCAGTTTTGGAAAGAATCCTTTGTTGACCTGTAAAAGTACCAGTGCAGTGGGGGAAAAAAAAGTATTTTGTTAGAATTAGAAAAAAAAAGGAAAAAAAAGAAAAACAAACCCACCCTTATTCACACTTGCTCTTTATGCTTGTGAAATAACTTCTTTATAGAAATCTTTACATTCACTTTTTCAAATACGCTTCAAGAAATTACATAAGAAAATATTTAGACATCTTTCTGGAATCAAATAACACATTCCTTCCCAGACAAATTTTTGGGTGGATACAAGGTTCTCACCTCTCAGTTACTTAAGGTCACTGAACAGTTGAGTAGATAATCTCTGGAATATAATAAACTTTGAGTGATCATTAAGAGCACAGTGCTTCTTCAAGATTTTGAATGCTCTCAATTACCAATAACTTCAGAACAATATAAAATCATAAAAACATAGAATCACGGAATGGCTTGGGCTGGAAGGGAAAGATCACCCAGTTCCAGCCCCCTGTCATGGGCAGGGACACCAGGTTGCCCATCAGACCTGGCCTTGAACTCTTCCAGGGGTGGTCTAAGTAGCAAACTATTACCAAGGTCTTATTGGCATTTTAACTGGCCAGTCAAGCATAAAATACCACACACAATTTGTGCAATCAAGATGTGTGCCCAGGCAAGTGCAGCTTGTTGGAAGCAGATCAGCAGGGATGAATATACTTCCTGACATTGCTCACCCCATGGATGCTACATTTGCTCCTGTGCCCTTTCACTATCCACACAAAATGCATCTGGGGGATTAATTCAGAGCCCAGAGGTGCGACTGAGGTTGCCCACGTCCTGCAGCACCTCTCCTTTCCCTCCAGAAGCTGCCACTACACGACAGAGTTTGTGTTGTTTATCCAGAGAGGAACTCACCACAGTGTCAGCACAAAACAAGGAAAACAAAGTGTTCTTCAGCTTCATGCTCTGCCTTCCCACCAAACCCTGGTCAGCTATCTAGCTGGGCAGAGAATGAAACGTGGCCAGAGAAGTAAAAACTTTCTCTAGAGAAAGAAGAAAGGTCTTTAAAAGAAATTCTGAGCCATGAATCTTGGGATTAAAACGTGGATGTCTTCCACTTAATCACTTGATACTTTTTGATCCACTGATATGACCAGTGTAGGACCCAAAGTTTTCCATGCTTGTTTTAGTTGCAGTGCACTCTACGATGTACTTTCTTGAGCCTCTCAGTGATGTGTCCCTCTGTATCTTTTTCTAATTCAGTTTAAACTTTCCTTTCACAAGATCATGAAAATGACAATATGAGTGAAGATATTGCTGCATGAGATACTTCTAAACACCCTTCTAATGGCGCAATTCACTTTTATTTTTCCCCTCCAGTTATTTCCACAGCACAGAAGATTCGCCAAGAAGGAGACATTTATACAGGTATGTGCTTTACCAACTTCATATACAGAATTTCCCATTTCTTCAATTTTACACGAATCATAAACAATTGCAGTAGAAGCAGTTTCTTAAGTTTTTTCCTTTAATGGCATTGCAAGATCTTTCAGTGTGTCACTGGAAAAGACAGAACAATGTAACCATTGTGAACGAAATGCTTGACACTTGGAAATGTTTTACATTTAGCAATTTTCCCATATTAATGCAAATTTTAAATTGGTCTCAAGATTGACTGTCACAAAACTTTCCAACAGAACTGCGTAGCACTTGAAAGAATTCAAAAATACATAAACTAATAGTATAAATGGTTTTATACTTTCCAATGTAGGTTTTGAGAAATTTGATAGTAGCTCACCTCTCCATGGAACTGAAAAAGATTAACAATATTTTATGTTTAGAAACCTTTTTCTGCAGTTCCAGAGGAGTTTGGCATCCTCCCTAAGTGTATGATGAGTAAAAGGCTGGTTTTACAGCAAGCTATCAATAGTGTTGTTATTGTGAAATATCGTGGAAGCAGATTACAAAGGGGAGGAAATGCAAACCTTTAAATAAACATTTCAGAATCATTATTCCTATTTTTCTTCTCAATGACCCTGCTGCTATCACAGCATCTGCGATGAGGGCAGAGTTGGTGATGGCATGAGTGGATAAAGGACAGTCAGTTCATTTTCCTTCTCTCACATGACATCATACCTTTTTTTTCCTCAGTGGGAAGGAAACTAGAGCAAACTAAATTACCTGTTGTTGAATCATTTTTTCCTTTTGAGACCTGTATGCCTGTTCACTGCACTCCACAATTTATTGAGAGTGTTTATTTCCTTGAAGAAAATTTTTAAAATTACATTAACTCTTCATTTCTACTGAAATAAGAAAAAAACCTCACTTTAAAACCTCACAGCCACACTTGTTCAAGAGCTGCTGGAGTGAGGCAAAGTGCTGCTCCCCATCCCTCCTTGTCTTGGCATCCATCTCACCCTGGTGCCTCATCAGCCTCATCACCGTACACAGACAACAGAGAAAGAGCAGATGAAGATCTGTTTAGGGCTTTTCTTCCTCTTTTTTGTGTTTGATTTAGTAGATTTAGTTAGGATTGAAGTCAGAGATAAAATCTGAGCCTAATTAAGAACCCATGATCTGCTTATTTCAGTCTCTGTGATCCTAAAAAGGTTGCTCAGCCTCATCTCTTGAAATGGTAGCAAAAACCACTCATCTGCTTTACAGTAATGCTGGAAAGATCTCTTGGTTAATATTCCCGAAGTTTCAAAAAGCTGTAGTGGTGCAAAATGTTATCCCTTAATATTTGCTAGTAATCTCTAATTCATTCTTCAACATTCAGTGGCCTCTTAGCAGCACTCGTGAGCGAATGGACAGGCAACATTACTTTCTTCAACAACAGATCCCTAAATGCAATCTTTCCTTTCTACTTGGGGGTTATAAGAGCAGCAATTTAAACCTGTAAAAAGGGCTTTGGCCTCTGAGGCAGCAGCTCGCAAATCAGACCAGTGATGCAACCAGTAAGAAACTTAAGAGAAAGCAATTCCAGCTCTTTATTGTCTCTTATAATATAAATAAGTGTTGAAATACTGCTCCTTTGTTTCATACCTTCATCCAAAAAATTATGACTTCCTCTTGTGGAATTGCAAACCATTATTTTCTTTTAAAAACTATACCTTCATTCGTAACCACCTGACCTTGCAAAATGACATCAGTATCCATTTATATATTCTCTATTCAAGCAGGAGGGAAAAAAAAATCCATTACTGCTATTTAAACTCAACCAAATGGAAATACTTTGTCTCTTACTAATGTTGGACACATTCGATTTATATTCTTCTTCTAAAGTAAGGTTCAAGTAATGTTGCTTTCAAATAACATTTGCTCAGTGACCTTCATGGAATTGTATTAACTTTTTCAGTGCAAGCACAAATGGGAACTTCAACAGGAGGTGCCTGTCCTGCGATCTGATTGAAAACTGTACTTATTTCAGTGCGTCCTTCAGCCACAACCTGGAATACTTCCTCCTGACATGTGAAGGTGTGTTGGGTTCTGTCATTGCAGTTGTTGTGCCTCAGGGGCAGGGTTTAGAGCCAGCACTGACATCTTTCGACATCCTGTGTACCTGTGGGCAGCTTTGAGAGACTGGCCGTGAATATCTGGGTCACGTTGCTTTTAAAGCTTTACTCTTGACATTTTTCTTTTCTTTTGTATTTTTACTTGTAGCTAGAATGCAGGTATTTGCAACCTTTTTCTGTGCACACATGCACAGAAGGTAGAGGTAGGTCCCTCCAGCCACCACAAGCATCCTTAAAGGAAAGTAACAGCAAAACCTGGAGAATATAAAACATGAGAAAGTTTATGAGAGAGAAGCCAGCAAGGTGGGGTTGACTGTGGGTGGCTGGGACTGAGTTCCAGATACATCAACCAGTACTGCGAACAGAGGGATTTAAAATAAGTTACGAGAAGATCATTTGCCAAGAAAACGCAGCTTACAGAAATGTGCCTGATGGACAATGTGAGTACAGAATATCTGGTGCTTCCCCTCTCCTTCATCATAGATCTACTTTAACTTGGCAAAATCTGCAGGTCCAGCAGGGATTTCCTGTTTTGAAATGCCTGAGAGTATCCAAGAGGCCAGGGATAGAGGACATTGCAGGAGAAGAGTCATTGAAGTTTTCTCCAGCTCTGTTAAGACAAAATGCAGAACTCCACAAAACTTAATCCTATGTAATTTAATTCTGCTTCATTCTCCAAAATTGCACACACGATGCACGCACACCAGTCATCTGCTCCTAGGATTGAAGCAGCTCAAATGGCTGCATGTCCTCTGAAAAAAGACTTGAAAAGCAGGAAGCAAACAAGAAATTCCTTATTTTCCACAGCTCAGGAGAGAAGTGAGTAGGTTTTGATGGGATATTAGGAAGGAATTCTTTACTGTGAGGGTGATGATGCCCTGAAACAGGTTGCCCAGAAAAGTTATGGGTGCCCCATCCCTGGAAGTGTTCAAGGCCGGGTTGGATGGGACTCTGAGCAACCTGGGATATTGGTGCCCATGGCTGGGGGATGTCAGGGTCTCTGTGGAGATGCAGGGGCTGCCCCTTCTCTGACTGGCAAATACCCACTGCTGCCAGTACCTGTTTGTGGTGAACACCAAGGGTAAAGAAGGAATATTTGAGATGGTAAAATGGGAAATAATTAAGGTAAAGTGCAGAAGTAGAATGGTTACCATACTATAAAGTAAAACAGCTGGACTAGGACAATTGTAAAAACATGTTTTTCCTCTGGAAGGAAAAGATAGGCTGCATGCTGGAGGCATTTAGAGGTATTAAAAACATATCTGGCAAACACAATACAGAAAAATAGCATTAACAGGGCATTGCATTAATTAACTTAATGGACTAATTAACTTAATGGACTTACCTGTAAATATGAATTTATAGCTATGGGAGACATATGCAGAGAAGTGTCATTTGCCAATAAACATTCAGGTTTGTAGTAAATATTGTATTTATGGACTTCCTCTCTTTAAAAGAAAAACCTTGTTTATTTTTCTTCATGTTTTCATTTCTAAAACAGCTGTCAGGAGTTACCAGAGACAGTGTCCATTTCCTTTGCACCAAGATAATTGTTTAACCATAATTAGAAGCATTTGTGAATAACAAGATTAAAGTTTCTAAAGGGCCTTATCAACAGTTATGAGGTGATATGGTTTTGATTACATTCTGTCTCATCCACAAAAACCTGCAGCAATACCTGAAGAGGTTAATGGGTTTTATTAGTGTGTGCATTAATCCAGTACACAAGATAATGGTTTTGCATAATAAACCATGGGCCTGATTCTCAGCTGCTGCAAACAATAACTCAATTATAGGGTCATTAGGGTTAGATATGTTTACATCTGCCGAATATATCTGTGTCCTAATTTTCATTATTCTGGACTAAATCCTCAAACTACAATCTCACTGTAGCACAAATACAGCGCAGCTTCATCTGTGGAGCTCATCTCAGTGTCTCCATTTACCTACCTTTAAAAAAATATGTATACATGAGAAAATACAGAAAGCTTGGTAGAATTTCCATTTTCAATGATTTTATAAAAATACCAGTCCATTGCATTTGGTGGAGTTATTCCTTATTTACATGACTGAGAGGTCTTTCAACCTATTTGCTTTCAAGCAGTTTACAGGAACCAGGTTTTTTGGGCACTTTTCATGTCGGGTCCATCTAACTTCAGACGTGTGCTGTGGGTGCACTTGCAGCTGGGACAGCTCTCTTTGGTGCCTGTTGCAGCTGATGTGAGCCAGGTCAGTGGAAACCTCTGTTCTGGATGAAGTGCAGACTTCTGTATAAAAATATCACCCTGTCAGGTTTTGGTCATATAAACAGGTGTTGTGGTTTCATGGAGAATCACCTGGATCACAGGAGAATTCCTGTTCCACAGCTCCTCAGGCTGCTGAGCCAGAGCGTGGCCATGCCTCAGTTCCCCAGGGTGCTGGGTTATTGCTCACAAGCACTCATGGTCTAGTACTGTTTGGATTAACAGGAAATCTTATTTATTCATGCGTACGTATAACACATAAATGGAAAAACTCCTTGATGAGTTTTTATCCATATCAAGGGACCCTGCTTATCCTTCAGCTGATCAAGCAGACAGACCAAGCCCACCAGGGTGAGCAAGAGTTTGTTTTAAAATGTCTGCTCCTCCAGGGCTTTTGCCAGGAGTGCCCATCTCTGCTTCCCAAAAGACCCCACGGTTGGAGCTGATGTTCAAGACCAGACAGTGTCAGACAGTACCTGTGGCTGCTTGGTGCCTTCTTCTCCATAGTATGTCTAACATGCATAAATTTGTATCTAAATATGTATGAAATGCATAAATCTCCATAATAAGTATAAAATGTATCAATATGTATAAAAGCACCCAGAGCTCAGGTCTTGCTGTGTACTCAGTGACTGTGACATGAAAATGTGTGTTCATAGTGATCACTGGTGTACCCCATGTCAGCCCCATGTGTGTCTTTGAAGGTAGCTAAATTAAATTACTTTTCTCCAATCGAGCCTGTGGTAGCTTAAAAAATAGTATTTTCTCAGCTGTCCACAGGACAAATGCATGGGCAAATATTTATGGCTTGAAAACAGTTTCTGTACTGACAGAGAATAACCTCCACCATACCTCAGTTTCACTCTGTCCCTTCCTCTGTGACCTTCTGTTGCAAATTTCACTGAGTTTAGAGCCACAGGCATGACTGTGGCTCAGCTGAACTTCTCTGCAATGAATGGCAAGGTTTGTAAGATTTGATCAATCAATCAGTGCTGATAAAATACTCCGTGATACTTAAATGAAAGGCAAGGAAAAGGGAAAATATCTATCTGAAGAGGACCCAAAAAAACCAAGAAAGTTCTGGCATTGCTCATTTGATCCCAAAGGTCAAGCGCTGGAAGTTTTCTCCTCACTCTTTTGGTACTTTAAAGGCAACATATAATTGCCTTAAAAGATTTTTTTCTGTCCTGCAGAACACATTTAACAGCATTGCTCCTTGGCACAGGCTGAAATGAGAGCAGCATGCTGTAATAAAAGGTAACCTCTCTTGAAAGAGAACAGTGTAATGCTTACTGTCAGGAGGCAACATTTATTGCAATCAGTCAGTCCCAGAAGGCTAGTTACCTTATTTTTCATCTAATTTTGTATGCTCATGATTGAATTACTGTAGCAGGATCTAAGGAAACATGATGCTCTGCAGACTGCTGTTGGATTATCTCCTCTAGACACGGCTGGAAAAGCAATGTCTGCTTGACCAAGGTCACTCCTACAGTCATTTTCACCATAAAATATGGGTTTACACTTCTGCCTCCTCTCATAAAACAGCATAGCCACCTTGACTGATTCCCTCTAGAACAAATAGAAATAAAATCTGGATGGAAGTGGTTTCTTATTTTATACATAAATTTAATTGAGGTTGGCTTTTCTCATCTGAAGTGGGATGTAAATTTCAGCTGCATTGAGAAAATTATAGGAAATTGCAAATTTTGGATGTGGGAAGAAATTTATTCCTGTTTCTTCAGTGGGACTCAGACACATAGGGTGCAAGGCTGAATGACACGAGCCAATAAAACACTAAAGCCTATTTTTAGGTGATAGGTCATTCTCTTCTGAAGGATGAAGCCTTATCAATTACTACCACTGTAATCAACTGTGCAGTGTTTTAGTATTTCCACTGTACATAGATATGCTTTGTCTTCAGGGACTCCTTCCCTCTGTCCCCAGTGTAACCCCCCAGCATCATTAAAACTCACCTCCTAATGAGGTTGTTCATGGAAAAAGCAAGGGAAGCAGCCCTTCCTGTTGCAGGGTAATTGGTGCTCTGACACTCAGGTGCTTTGGCTGCAGTGTCTTCACTCTCATAAAAAAATCTGTGAAATCACAGAGAGTTCCAGCTGGACTCATAGAACTGGCAGAGGTTTCCTGGAACCTGGAGTTCAAGTCCCTAATGTTGCAGGCAGTGGTGTTGTAGCATCCTTTACATAAGTTGGTCCTTCTCCATCAACTGACCTCAGCCAAAAATCTGATCCTGTCCAGCTCAACGTCCCTGGAGAGGTGGGAGGTTCCCCAAAAAGGGTTAATGCCTTCTGGCTCTGAGGCAAGAGGAACAGAGAGGAAGACCCCTGGCCTGTGCATACATCTCTGCAATTAATGACATTTAATGCACAAGGAAGATGATGGGGGGTGTTGTTCATGCGATGCCCCCCAGCCTGCTAATTAAAATTCCCCATAATCCTGTGTTATCAGGAAAAGAGTAGTAATTTTTAGGGATGTCACAAAGAAAATTGGAGGGTAGAGGACTGTAACAAGGGCCAAGGGAAGATTTGTCTCATGCTTGGCATGGTTGCTGGTGATAGAGAAGTGCCTTGGCCACTACGCTCTCTGTTAGTCTTCATTCAGTGACCAGTTATGGAAGAAACAGCTTTCACTTTAACGGGGACAACAGTGCAACTGAACAGGGAACTATCTTCTTCTATAGTCCTTCCTCCTCTTCCAGAAACAGTAAGATTGTTTTGTTCCAAAATGCCATAAAACCACTATTGTTTATCCCCTCTCTTTGAAGGTTATCTCTGCTGGAAGCTGTGTCTGTGGCTGACTGTAGCCTTTATTGTCAATCTTGTGCAGGTCAAATGACTTTAAAGGTGTCTCTCTCTTTGGAGAAAAGAAAACAGACTCTTGTAAGAAAAATGTTAAAATATTGTCACCTGATTTGTCTGTCCTCTCTGGCACTGTGATTCTCAGTAGCTTAGCCTTGATGCTGCAGATCATTGACAGGTAACAGAAATGAAGTCATTTCTGCCTTTCCTAGCAGGCAATTCTGCAGCTGTAGAGCAAAATTCTATGTTGTAACTGAGCTGTGCTTGATAAAATACCTAAAGAACCAATACAAAAGGAATTTATCTGGGTATATCTGCTTTTCCCCACGTGTGTCCTCTGAGCCAGCGATGACAACAACTCTGCAGGTGCACTGCTGGCCCTGAGGCACTGAGGGGTGCCCATAGGCCTGGGAAATCTTTAAAAATAGGACTTACTGCTCTTACATCCTGTCGGACAAAGTCGTGCTTCAGTCCCATTCACAGATAACAAGTGGTACAAAAGCACTGATTAGGAAAAACTTGGCAATTTGAGGATCTCCTTTGAGAGTGATTCATACTGAAGGAGCAGCACAACCAAATTAGCGATGATCTGAGTCAAGTTCCTCATGCCATTGGACATACATTTATTCATTCCATCTGTGGTTTTATGAGTTTTAAAGACAAGTGCTGAAAGCTTTTCCTCTACAAAGGCAGCATATAGCTACAGACTTCTCAGCTCCTAGCTAAACTGTTTCTTGAGAATTTAATTATCTTCTTTCCTTCCTCTTGGTGGAACTTGGGAATGCTGTCTGGAGATGGGAACACTTAGGAGCATCACTTGCTGCTTTCACTTAATAGGTTTATGCTGAGCCCTAGAAAGTCATTTTGTTATTCCACATTTGTTTTATTTTCTGGAATTTTGCTGGAGTCAGTAAAGATTTTCACTACCAAGTTTCATCAAATGATCTGGCTCTGCTTTATGGCAGGTTGTCCTGATTTTGCTTTTAAACACATTTTTACACCATAGAGCCTGGAGCATGATTTAACAAGGTTCAACCTTCCACAATGGAGAGGTCTAAACCCACAGTTTGTAATCCTCTAGGTATCCAGGTTGTTCTGCCCACTGATGTGGACACAACACAAGCTCCTGCCCACACAGATGACAGAAGTCTGAAATGTTTGGTAATTCTGGAGTTTACAATAGACAGAGAAATTTTTAGTGTGGGTGAGTCTAAGTCACAAAAGGCATTGAGTGAAATCATTGTTTTATGATGAGGGCTGCTTTAGGTGAAGCATTTATGCTTGTTGGGACCAGGTTCCAAACCCAGGCTCGTGTCCTTGACCAGCGCCATCTCTCCAAACCCAGCCAGTGATTGCGCACTAGCGTCTCTCCTGCTTTCTTTTAATAATGTGGGAAGGGCATTTTACTAAATATCACAATCCAGCACTCCTGCACAGGGGAATTTTTAATGGAGGCTGGAGGTGGTCAGAAAAGTGGGAAAACTGGGTCATTAATGCTGCCTCATGTGCAGCGTATCCCACGAACAGCATGAGATAAGCTCAGGCAGCAGCTGGGTGGGTGGGAAAAACCTTTGAAGCACCAGCATCCAGCATCCAGCACCAGCACCACTGGCACAGCTCAGCTCAAGATTTAAACCCCAGGATTTTTATTTTTCTCTTAAACATAAAATTCTGAGCGTTGTTTCTAGTATTGTGGCTATACTTAATGTCATTTCTGCATAAAGACATTGACCTTTTTTGAGGAGATACATATTTTGGAAAATCTCCTAGTATTTTGTTCTCTCATGGAATTACCAGATGATTTGGAAAGACTTGAATGCATTCCATAGAAAAGCTAAATTGAAACCAATAAATCACATGGATTTGTTGATGAATTTCCCTAACAAAGTAACATTTTGTTTTGTCTTGCCCATCTACCTATGGGTTCAGTCCGTTTCATCTGCACTTTTTGTAAGTGGCTTTGCGGAAATTTTTCCCTGAAAATCACTTAAAATATCATTCCTATGAAAATTTTGTCTGTAACATTCATCAGAAAAACAGGGGTTCTACTGATAAAGACTTTGTGGATAAAAGTGTCTGAATCCTTTCTGCCTCAGGACAGAAAATCATGACATTTGTCTTTCACTGTGAATGAATCAAATCACATTTTTCTTCAGTTTCTCCATCAAAATGAGGGGGCCATGTCACAGACATATTTTTGGCAGCACTTTTTACATTTGCGACTCCTTAAACAGAAAGAGCTTAATATTATTTAATATCTCAGGAAAATCTTATACTGATATTTATCCGGATACAAGAAGAGGGAGTAGAAGTTTTATTGTTGGCAAAACAAATACTGCACTAAGTTTTTAAACTGAATTATGGAAAGGTATGAAAATTGTTTTGCAACCTTACTCCAGATGATCATTTTCATGCTTTTACCAAGTGAGGAGCAGAGGTACAGCGAGAGAAAGTGGTTTGCCTATGGACACAGCTGGAGTCAAGTATCATGACCCCCATTTCCTTCCTCATATTGCAAGACCATACTCCAAGGAAAAGCAGCACTGACTCCTGGAACAGACCAGAAATGTGTCTCCTTCTGCAGCCTGTCTCCACTGTCGACGTGGATAATTAACCCTCTTCAGGATTTTTGCAATAATGTACCCATCAGGGATGTGTCTGCCCAGTTCCTGCAATAAGAGGTCGGCTCATGCCTTCAGGCAGGAGAATAATGAACCTCCTTCTCCATCTTCCTCTGTTCCGTCATTTAATCAGACCTTTTAACCTGTGCCATTTGGGCCAGACCATCTCAGGAAAGCAATGGAAAATCTGGAGATGAGGCTATTTATACTAACTACGGACAAGCAGGTGTAAATCAGTGATTCACAAAGCACAAATTTATAAGGCAGTGTTTTAAACCTCTCTACATTGCCCATATATTGCCTTAAATATCACATAGAAATGCTGCATGTCACAGTCTCATCAATAACATTCCTGGAACCAGATTGTAATTAGCAGTTGCCATGCTCAGGTAAACATCAGTGCAAGCCATAATGGAAGTATACAGCTTAGCTCTTCCTGAATATACTGGGCTATTTATGAACTATAAAACAGCTCCATATTTAAGCAAATATATCTGCAAAAAGCAGGTGGATTGCTTTCTTTGTTCCCCTTTCTGTTACAAAATAATCGTGGGTTTTGTATAATGTCGTTGGATTCTCTAAATCCTGAGTTGGATGCGGACACCTATGATACATTCACTTCCAAACAGGTGTTTTTTACAATAGTTGTTTTAATTTGTTGACCCACATCCAGACATGGAGAATTCCGAGACACATTTGGTAACAGTGGTCGGAGAAGTACTAACCAGCTGTCAAATGCTGGTTAGGACACATGGGTTTGGTTTTTGTCTGCTGTCACAAGCTCCTTTAGGGAACTCGAGCAGGTCTTGTAATTCCAGCTTCCTGGAGGTGTTGTTAAAACAAGGTCCATTACTGACTGCAGTGCTCAGATGTGCAGTGACAATAAGGGGCATAGAGGTTCCTAGATGGATACATTTCCAGAGTGGTTTTGAAAGCTTCGGTGAATCTTCAGTCTATTCAGTGCAGAGAAACCTTCCTAGCACAGAAACCCAGCCATTAGTATGCAGGAGAGCGCTCCTGTGACAGAACCAGCATGTAAAGTGATTAAACGGTACCGGAGTGAGGAGTTAACGAGGCATGGCCGCAGACTTTTGCGGGTAGCGCGCAGCTCCGCGCGATGCCTCGTCTCAACAGCAATCCAATAACGAGCCTGTAATTACACCACGGGCCTTAATAAGTGCAGGGCCAGTCCTCCCAGGTGCTGGATGCTCCTAACTCCCTCTAGCCACAGCTGGAGGCACCCAGAGCAGCAGAGGAGCCCTCGGTGTGTTGCAGGATGAGGCTGCAGCAAGCCCAGCCTCCCGTGCCTCCACAGCATCGCTCAGTGTCTTTAGAGACAGGCAGGGATCTCTTGAACAAGGGATTGGATTTTGAGTTATAGCAGCACTAAAGCAGTTATGAAAAATGTAATAACCCATTTTGGCTTAAAGCACGTCATTATGTGTTATGTGTCTTCACAGCACTGTCAGTGTGTCAGGGCCTGGGAGACCCAGTGCAGCTGCAATGGGAAATATCTTCCTGTGGCTTTTCTTTGCTTGGAAAGTCCTCAGACATGTATGCGGGTGCTATTTGCTTCTTGTGGGTGATATGGAAGTACTGAGCTTCTAAGAAGGATTTGAACAGAGGAAAAAGTTTGCTTGTCAAATGCTATTGGGACAATGTTTCATTAGGAGTGCTTTCTGTCCATAATGCCCAAGTTAAAATAATAGAAACTCTTCTTGCTTTTGAGAGATGAAGAAGCTGAAGCTCCTGTTTAACATCCCCAAGTAACCACTTCATTGTGACCTGGAGTATCTCTGGCAGACATCCAGGGAAACCTTGTGGTTGTGGGTACAAATATCTCGCTCCAGGGCCTGAAAACAATATTAAATGCACAGGGAGGAAATACCTACATTTAATCCCTACTTAAATTTAGTTAGGTAGAAAGCCTGCTGCCTGGAAAGATTTCTGAAGCGTATGCGTTTAGTGTCAACTAAAAATGTCATAAAACTGCCCATCATGGTAAAGGCAAAGCATCTTAGAGAGTCTCATCAAGTAAATGCTTCTAAGTGCAGCTGGTCCTGCTAAGAGGGCCAGAGCTTGGCAGTTCAGGTAACCTTTGGTGAATATCATGATAAATGAAGTTGTTGAGGTCTAAAGAGACTTAACTGGATGCTGAAATAACTATTAGCACTGAAAATTAGTTTTATTAACCAAGCTGAGAGCCTATGGATACAAAAGTGCAGTAGGCACACCTCAGTTTAAAGAAATGTGAAACGCTGATTCCTGGATTTTGCTACTGGGATATGCACCAGCTGGAGGCTGCAGCTCCATGTAGCCACATCAGTAGCTCTGAGGACCTCAGGCAAGGCTGAGAGCCAGCTTTAAATATCTTCCTTGCTGCTGACACCATAAGCAATAGCTCCCAGGTGGTGACTGGGAGGAGGAAACTCAGCAGGAGGTTGTTTCTACCTGCTGTCCCAACAGGTTGTGCCTCCCCGTGTCCCATCTCGCCTCAATGTGAAATGCAATAACCCCCTATAAAGCTCCGTATTGCATTTCTCATCAGTACACCTCAGAGGAACACAGCACTGCCTGTCCACAAGGACTGGAAGACAAAGTCAGAGCAGATCCACCCTCTGTCCACCTCAGGGGCTTTTTCACCAATCTTCTGCCTGCGCCACAAACAGGCTCATTCTGAGCTGGGCCCAGGAACCAAACTGAATGAAAATTAAATAGAATATTAATTTTTTTTCTGCTGGGATCAGTTCTAGAAGCTGTTCTGCTGCTTTACTGGATGATTTTACAAACATTTCTGATCTTGCAAGGGAGTGGGATATGCTGGGATGGGAACAAGTGGCTGAGGTAAGGATGGGAATGGACAATACTATATTCAATGTCTTGGGGAAGCTGACTGAGGATTTCATCATCATAGAAACGTAGAATACCCTAAGCTGGAAGGGATCCACAAGGATCATTGAAGTCAACCCCAGTCCCTGCACAGGACCACCTCAAGAATCATTTGAAGTTTTTTATGTGCCACCTGATGACTGCAGCCTATTATTGCCACACTCCAGATCAGATTGGTATCCGTATTCTATATCATTCAAAAATAAAATACAGTTTTCATCAGTTCATCCAGTTTTAATGTCATTTCAAATCCCACTAAGTGGGATTATTTTAAAGCACTATAATATACTTCAATATAAGTGTTTTCTACTTGGTTCTTGATATGCAGCTCTTGGGGGTTTGGGTTTTCTGAACTGAGCTGTCCTTGGCTTGGTTCTGGGTCTACAGCAAGGGGTACAAGGCCAATATTTGACACTATATGCTCTGGTGGTCTGAACACGGGGGTGTCTATCTGGGTAGAGCAGGGCAGGCAACCCCCAAGAGGTTTTACCCTTGTGTTACCACACAGGACTGGTACCCTGGCCAAAATACCCAAAATACCTGTCTAACAAACTCCAGGATCCATCAGAAGCACAGAGATAATGCTCCAGCCCAGCTGAATGTCCTGCGATGTGCTCAGGGCCTCCAGGAACCAGGCACGGCCCAGCCGTGTGCCTGCAGGCTCCCACCCAGCCGGGCGCTAAACGGGCACAGCAGCGGGCTGGGACCCGGGAGGCCTTCCCGTGCTGGGGCCTGGGAGGCCTTCCCGTGCTGGGGCCTGGGAGGCCTTCCCGTGCTGGGGCCTGGGAGGCCTTCCTGTGGCTCGCTCGCATCTCGGGTCCCTGGGTGAGTGTTATCTGTTGTGACCAGAGTGGTTTCCCACACAAGGATGATTACCACAGCCTCGGGTCCTGGTGTACCCGGTAGCGGGAGGCTGTAATTAGCACTTCCAGGCAAACTGTGACCTTTGGGAACTTTTCCTGAGGCTTATGAAGCCTAAATTAGTTTCTGCTGTTTGAAAGCATGCACGGACTTAATCTCTGGGCCCTATTTATATTATAATTACTCTATAATTCACATTTGCATTCACTTGACTCCTTTTCTTACTTAACAGCCAAGGTTGGCTCTCGCTTCTCAAGCGCTTTGTGCGCAGTTCATGGGTCACAAATCCCGTGGGTGAGGGCAGGGCAGGGGATGCTCATGCTCGCTCCCTCACACGCTCTACAACTGCAAAACAGCAGGCTGGCATGCAAACCCCCTTTTGCACAAACAGAAGGTACCACCAGAGCTTTTCCTGCAGGAAAAGAGAGGAAGGTATTCTTGATTTGGGAGCTGGAGGAGACCTTCTTTTCTATCTCCTGTTAACAACACAGTTATGACTATAGTTTGAGATTAATTAAAACAGTGACTTGTGTGGATGTTCCAGTACATTTTTTCTTCCTTTAAGCAGACCACTCATTTATGTTGTAAAGTATTTCACTCTATTCTTATACATCTTTAATGTGTTGTAAACTCCCCATAAATACTCAGTGACATAAAAATAGGTGGAAAAATGCCCCAAACTAGTATGCATGAATATTTAATAATAAAATTAATAGAAAATGTCTGTAATTTTCAGTGCATGAAAAGATATTGTGGAATTAAAGTGGAACTCCTCTCCTCTTTGAAATTGCCCCATTCTGCAAAGCACTATGTGTTCCTTGCTTTTACATGTTTTGATTCTGTTTTCATTTTGATTCTGTCTTGTAAATATGAGCTGCCTGGCATTGCCCACAGGAAGGTGATCTATCATCTGCTTCCAGGCAAGGTTCTTGTCACTTGGTCATTCCGTACATACAAAATTTTATCTGAACTCCACTTGCAGGAGATAAATGACCATGACAACAGGCTTCCTCTGATGCTTCAAATAATGAAGCTTCACAAATCAGGCAGAAGCTTCCTGCATGTCGAGACCAGGGTGCATGTGCATTATTTCCAGCTATATGAGCAACCTTGGATGAACTCATTATTCTGCAGTGGGTAGTACAGATGTTACCATCTCACAAGGTCTAAAGCTTCCTCTGAGGAAAACTGCTTCTTTCACCTTGTTTGCCAGCTGGACCAGCTGTAAGGTTTATTGCTGGCTTTTGTTTTCTGTTTGCATGGTACTTTTTAAGCCCTTTATTAATGCAGTCAGTACATTAATGGTATATTAAAACCTGAGAACTCATGAGAGGAGAACAGCTTAATAGCCAGACAATGGGAAACAACATTATTTATGGGTTGGTGGTGGTGTTTTTTAAGTTAATATCCAGCACCAGTTATTACTTAATTAGCTAGGAAATCATTATTTTGTTGCAAGAGAATTTTACTTATGGAAAAGAATAAATTAAGGTTATCTAAATCAATTTATACTAGGTTTTTACTGGAATAATCAGAAAATATGCAGTGGGGGTTTATTCAGTCTGTTAATGAGGTGTAAATGGCACTGAGAGAGAGAGTATTTTCTTTCATGCTGCAATTATAAGGAATTATTGTTTTTCCTTGAATATCATAGAATCATGGAATAGTTTGGGTTGGAAGCGACCTTAAAGCTCATCTTGTTCCACCCCGTGCCATGGGCAGGGACATCTTCCACTAGACCAGGGTTCTCCAAGCCCCACCCAGCCTGGCCTTGAACATTTCCAGGAATGGGGCAGCCACAACTTCTCTGGGAAACTTCTTCTGATACTTCACCACTAGATTGTGATACTTTTCAAATATTAAATCAAATATTTATTTAAATATTAAATTTAAATAAAAATCATAGGAGAACTCAGGTTGAGAGGAGCCCTAGGAGGTCTCTAGTGGAACTTTCTGCTCCCAGGAGAGTCAGAGAGGATAGCAGACCCGGCTGCTCAGGGCTCTGTCTAGTCTTGCTTTCAAAGCCTCCAAGAATGGGGAGTGCACAACCTCCTCGGACGTGCTAAGCTATCCAGTGACTTTCCAAAGTAGTCAGGGAATATAGAAAACAGCAGACATATCCCCCACATACGGTATTTCTTTTAGGATTAGCATGTACTAATCCAGTAAGAAACTTACACTTTAAAAATTGGGACAAATGTTAACTTTTAGTTTCATCTCTTCAAAGTTTGCAGAAAGCCTGGGTGAAAATTGGATTGAAAGAGGTTAAACTGAGGTATTCAAATAGAACACAATCTGGAAAGAAGAGGGAGTTGAGTATGGGGATTTTTCTGTTCAGATTCCATAGATTGGACCAGCATACCAGAATAAAATACCCTGGGCTTTTGGGAATTCCGTTACCCCCATGTGAACTGGAGTTGTTCCCTCCTGACTCTTGTACTTGCAGCTCCAGGGGTGCATTATCAGGTTCATGAACTCTGCAAGCAGATTCTCCTAATCTACCTAATTTTCACAGCTGATCTTATCACTACAGTGGTTATACACCTGCTCCATGCCCTGGAGTTTGTGTGTTTTCCACATTCCTCTTCGGATCCATCCACATGCATTATTGCATTATGGCATTTTAAAACCTTAACCAAAGCCTCATGAAAATGAGGAAACAGCCCACTCAATGTGACAGCTCATTGGCTGATATTAATTAAGAAGGAGAAGAGGGAGATTAGTGAAAGAATTGTGAGTGAAGGTTAAGTACCAGCAAAACGAACAGGAAGTAGATTATGATGAAGAGGAATAAAAGGCTAATTGGAGCTCAGCAGCAGGGTTCATTAGGAGCTGGTCTGGGGAATGACCCTACTCAGATTGTTCCCTGGCAGCCTGGGAACCCAAAGCTGGATGAAGCTGGTGGAATTTGCTAAGACACAAAGCTGATAAGCATCATCAGAAGGCAGAGATAAATACTAGAGAATCCAGATGTCTTGCAGGGCTGGAGTGGGAGAAATTTATAGTACAAAGAGCAAAATTAAGCACACAGTGACTCAGGGCAAGAATTTGTCTTGTATGTTTGAAGCTCAAAAGTTACAAATGCCTCAGCGGAGCAGATGGGTGCCTGGGCACGCAACACTGACCACTGGATGTCTGCAAACTGCCCACCTGCTGTGGTCATGGAATAGGTGAATGCTCTTTTAGGATGGATCAGGCACAGAATTTTCCATGGAACTGGGCAAGTAGCAGTTTCAGTATAAGAACCAATTAGGACATCCTCAACAGCAGGGGTAGAGTTCTGGTCTTTTCTGTTCAGGAACAAGGAACTGAATGTAAAACACTCTTGCATCAAAGAATAAGATGAAAAGAAACTTTGTCCTACAAAAGGAAATTAAAATAATCTAGTTTATCTGACTGGATGAGAGCTTTTGAGGACACGACTGCGGTGACTATGATGGAAATACTCATGCTTAGTAGAAAACAGATTGTTGGAACAGCTCCAAAAAGGTGTAAATTGGAGTGACAGCCAGTACAGCTTCAAGTTGGAAGGCAGCTCCTGCCAGAAGAACAAGACACCAGCAGGAATTACATCAGCAAACCCAATTATATTTAGAGGGAGTTTGTCAATACTTTCGTAACACACAATTTCCTGAAGCAGCAAGGGAGGATCTTCTCGGACCCAAAGGCCCCGTGTCCTTCAGTGGCCATAGGACAGAGAGTGGGATGAGCTGGTCAGAGCCAGCCCAGCTTCCCACACTGCTCTTTGCAGGCACCTCTCAAAATCCCATGGAATAGGCTGAGGACCTGACCATGCTTATTCATTCCAGCAACCTTTTGAAGAACCCACCAGGCCTGTTTTGTGTAGTGGAATTAAGACCAAATATCTTGTTCGTTTGCCCTCTAGTCACTGCTGACTGATGCCGCCTCAGAGCAACCAGATTTATTTCTGCTCCACATAAAGTCAGCATGAAATTTACTACCAGTATCACACAGGGCAGAGACAAGCAGTACCATCAGAGTGCTTGCCTGAGAACAAGCCAGGATTGATTATTTTACAAGACAAGCTACATTTGAGGAAGTAAAGATTTGATTAAAAAATTAAATGCCTTGGGGAGGGTGAATAGCAGCATAAATCTGTTTGATGTTTATGTCAACAAGGTTGCCAAAGCAAACAGCAAGAACATCTGTCTGTAGCGTCGACTGGAAAATGCTGCAAATGGAGAAATATTTTAATTGTGAGCACTGGTTCATGGAACTCCCCTTGTCTTTATTTATTAGGCTGATAATATCACCCCAACATATGAACTTTATGCAGCACGTATAAATAATTCATGGATTAGCAAATAAAGAGATCTGGAGTCTGTACACAGAGATGGCTGTTGCCAATTATCTCACTTGTGCAGAGCCAGACCCTTTCAGCTCCCATCGCTTGCAGCTGCTCTTTTAAATCATTCATCAGTGCTTAAGAGATATGCTGGTGGCGCTGGCAGAGAGTATTTGAATTTTCATTGTTTACACACTGTGAATTTAGCTTCTGGTCTGCAATTATCTGCAACGTTGAAGCCTTTGAGAATATAGATGAGAAGAATAAGACAATTCCTCTTTTTATCCTTTTTAGACACTTCTATAATTTTGATTAACTTTTCTTCAATTTTACTTAATATTCTTTTTATAATCACTACTTCCATTTTAAAGGTAAAATAACTGGTATAATTCCCTATGCTGTTTAGATCATGAAAACGTCAGGAATACTCTGGAGTATAAAAAGTATTACAAAACAAATGTCTCGTAAATATTTTCTTCAAGGTTGTAAAATGATTTTCCATTTTTATTCTAGAAATCTATGGCTTATCACCTAAAAATCTAGAGTTGCTTCTTTCCGATCATGTTTAAGCAGAACCCTCTTGGAAATAATAACAAAAGTTGCTTAAGAAGTGATGACAAACCATGGCCAGTGCTTTTTCTTGTCAAATTACTGAGGGACTGAATTTCTGTGCCCATTCAGATCACGATGGGTAGCACTTCCTCAGTGATAAATGTTCCTGTTGTCATTAGAGTGATATAGCTCAATTTACTTCTTGCATGGATAATTAGAGTAATGGTTTTAAAGTCAAAGGCCTTATGATAAAGCCAGACTTTCAGCTGTATTAATTGAAAATCTAATTCATGTAAATAGAGATTTGTGCAGCATTATTAACCGTGCATCTATCTGGGATGCGCAGAGTGTGTCTATACACAGAAGTTCTGTCAACAGTTTTGCGCCTTTCTCTTAAACTATAAATAACAAAACAACTTTCAAGCTCCTGTCAGGATGCTGGAGTTGGTTGGTGCAATGCTGGAGGCAGGAGAGGGGAGTGGAGCCTGCAGTGGCATTCAAGCACGCCCTATCTCACTCCTGACACAGGGATGCAGAGAGGGATAACAGGGGCCTGTATGGTGCTACCCCTAAAAATTCTGGGGAGGTGACAGGGAGCAGCAGTGCCAGGTCCTACACCTTGGAGAGTCACAGCCCTGCTTGTACCTACCCCTCTAGGGCAAGAAATCCAACAGCATCATCTTCACCATGTCATGCAGAGAGTGGCCTGCCCGTGATTTTGGGAACAGTCATGAGGTTATAAGGTATGAGCTGGGTCTCTCTTACCTTTGCAAATCAGGGCAAAGCAGCTCAGTGTCTGCTTTACTTTCTTAAAGCAGAGCACTTTGTGTTTTATCCTTCAAGGAGCGCAAGTGAGTTTTATCCTTCAAGGATCCCCATGCTCTCAGGACCTCTGTGAGCAAGAGGCAGAGCACTCACAAGGTTTCTGAGGGGGACAGGTAGACACAGTGGGATCATCAGTGCTGATTAAAGAACAGAAACATCAGAATGTGCCTGAGAATGTGGGGGCTCAGGAGTCCCCATCAAAGCCTGTTTGGACGGGCTCTGGAGGAAGGAGACATGGAGCAGAGGATGTCCTCGCTCTGCTTCTGTCAGCTCCCAGCAGCTCATTGAACAAATTAGGTTTCCCTCTCAGATCCGCACATGACAGCGGATGGCATTTAGCAGATGGCATGTGTAATGGGACTGTCACACCGCCACAGGTTTAAAAATAAAGCTGGGGAGGCAGTTAATGAATATACACTTTTCATTTCAAGGAATTCTTTCTGTCCCTGTCAGGCGTTAGGCACTCAGCTTGTGAGTGTTGAAAGACTTCTGATGTGTGTGCATTAAAAGACACGGTCTAGCATGTAACTGGGTTGTTTTACTTAAAAAACAAGCATTGAAATAAGCAATTTATGTCATTCCTTAAAAAGTGACTTTTTCTTCTTGATAACTTTCAGCCTGCTCACAAGTGAAATGCATCGTTTAACTGGAGTGTTGTCATTGAGAATATTTAATATTAAGAGTAATCCTTCTCACAGAGATGAGAAAACTACTCTGCAGTTTTCTGTCTTTACCATTTTTCCTTGTTAAAAAATAAAAGTTAGGCAAGTCAAAAATCTCCTTTTTCAAAATAATACTCAATATTAATACTCAATAAATACTCAAACTGAATATCTTTATATAGAACTTCACTTTAAAACATTGATTTGGGGAGATGACAGTAGCAGTAGTTAGTAGTGAAAGACTAAGGAGACACAATATATAGTACATGTAATTTTCTAAACTACACCCTGGGATTTTTCTTTATTTATTAGTTTCTCACAGCTTTCTCAATGCCAACAAAAATTTAAAAAAAAAAGGAAAACTAAATTAGAAAATAAAAGGATTATATACATTGTATTTCTCTCTTTATCCCTTTCTTTTAGCTGGCATTTCAGTGTTAATTAAAGGACTGCTCTAGCACCAGCTGAAGTCATTTGGGAGGATTCCTTTTATTTTCAGTGATGATTTTATCATGCCCATGTTTGTTAGGTTTGTTGCTTTTCCAGCAGTCTGGCTTCTGGGACTGCAGGAAAAAGGCAGGGCAGATTTATAAATAAATATGGTCAGTGTATCAATGTATATCAGTAGGAGAAAGGTAAATCCAGCTAAATCCTGGTGAGTAAACCTGTTTTCCTTTGTGCATTATAATCCACCTTCCCGCATTCTAAAAAATGGTGCTAACAAAAGAATTGGATTGTCAGGGGAGAAGATTCTCAATGACAAGGGAACAAAAGTCAGGCTGCCATATTAGTCAGCTTAATTGTAAATAAAATCTTTTTCTGCCTTTTCTCTGTATAGGTAAGGTCTGGGTGAAACACTCCTGACTGTCTGCAATGGGATGTGGGCTCTTGGCAGCATGGGGAAAATCACTGGTACAATTATAGCACCTTAAAGCTTTTCTTGCTCTCAAGAACTTATTTCATGCACCAAACCAGTATGAGTGGCTCACAGGAACCTGCTTCTGCTGCCATTTGTGTGCACACTCTCAGTTACAGCAGTTCGTGGGAATTCTTCGGCCAGCCCTATACGAGTTGCTGGTGCACAAGTGGTGATCCCACAAGATTTGCTTGTAGGTTGAAGGACTTAAGAAGGCACCTTAAAGGGGTTGAATCTCAGGGAATATCAGTCTCTTAAAGCTGTCTTACTTTTGAAGCTTAAAGAACATTGGGGTTTTTAATATCCAGTGTTCAGTTTTGGGTCCCTTACAACAAGAAAAACATTGAGGTGCTGGAACACGTCCAGGGAAGGGTCTGGAGCACAAGTCCATGAGGAATAGCTGAGGGAGCTGGGGGTGTTCAGCCTGGAGAAGAAGAAACTCAGGGAAGACCTTATCACTCTCTACAACCTCCTGAAAGGAGGGTGCAGCCAGGTGGGAGTTGATCTCTCCTCCCAAGGAACAAGTGATAGGGCAAGAGGAAATGGCCTCAAGTTTTACCAGGGAATGTTTAGATTGGATATTAGGAAAAATTTCCTCTCCAAAAGGTTTGCCAAGCATTCGAACAGACTGTCCAGGGAAGTGATGGAGTCACCACCCCTGGAGGTATTTAAAAGACAAGTAAATGTGGCACTGAGGGACATGGTTTAGTGGTGGGCTTGGAAGTGCTGGGTTACTGGTTGGACTCAATCATCTTAGAGGTGTTTTCCAACCTAGATGGGTCTGTGATTCTGGAATCTTCCCACACACATGGCATGGGAGCCTCCTGGCCCTGCTGTTGGGATCTTTGCTGGGCACACAGATTTCCCCAGCTGCTCGCACTTGCTGCTGTTGTACCACGTTACACTGTGGGGAAAGGGAAGAAAAGTAAGATAACCACTGCCTCTGAGGTAAAGAATTCAACATTTCTTCGCTGCAGGGCTACTTCCACCTTCCTGAGCTCTACTGTCATGCTTAAGGAAAAATCTACAAACAGGTGTGGGAGCAACATGTGAGGGGCTGACCTGGGTCAGCCCACCTGGGCCCAGTGTCCTGTCTCCAAGGGCAGTCACCAGATGACAGCTGGAAAACAGGGAGAAAGAAGCTGACAACCACAACATGAACTTGATCTCGTGTACCATCCCATTTTTCTATCAATCAGCCACTTGATGACTTTCTGAACAAGAGGATGAACCCAGATCACTGTGCTAAGGACAAAAGCACCCTACAGCATCCTCTGGTGAAGACTGTGGCATCCTGGATGCTGCAGCATCCTGTGGCAGTGAATTGTGTGGTTCCCTCGTGCACTGCATAGTAATGATAATCCTCTTTGTATAACACTGACTGATTTCAATACCCAAATGTTGCATTTTAAGACAGAATATGTGGGGTTTTTTAGTGTGAGAGCCAAGCTGGTGTTTAATTCATTGAGAAAAAAATAATTTGCAAAACAGCAACATTTATCCATAGCATACAAAATGTAAATGCTTTGTGCTGTGATGTTTGGGTTTCATTAGAATAATTTTAAAGGCAAGTGATTTAATTGTGTTTGTGCTAATTATAATGTTTACAAATTAGGGAAAGATGCATTTAGTGGTCTGTTGGGAAAGGGCTTTGAAACCTCACATGTCTTTGAGTCTACAGTACTGTCATTTAGTCATAAACTCTTTCTAACACCAGGGTGATTTGCTTTTTAGATTACTCTTGCATGAAAAGCAAGTCTCAAGAGCCTTCAGCTCCATGGAATTCAAAACCAGGTTCACGTGTGTCTGTGTGTGCTTTTACAGAAATGTAACCGAGTTCTTTTCTTCTCCTTTTCAAGGTCCCCGTGTCCCGATGGTGACTGTGCACAACACAACGGATGCACAGAGTAAGAACGGGCTTGAGCTTTGCAGTTCTTCAGAGAAAAGTAGCCAGGCAGGACAGTGAGATGCAGCTGCTCTTTGCTAAACTTACACTCCTGAGCAGCCCAGACTCTGCCCAAATGCAAGTTTTCTGCAAGGCAGAGGGACTTGCAGAGCTGTTGTGCTGCCATCACAACAGCTGCTATTTGGGGTAAAAACACATGGGTTGGGGCATGATGTTTGTTATCCTCTTTCTCAAAAAAATGCACAGTTCAAATCCCTCTCACTCCTTTTGTTAGTCTTCCACTGATTTTGTTTTGCACCCCATACATAAGATAATAAGATAAGATAAATATAAGAAATATTTAGTTTAATCTGTGGTTTTAATAAAATCACTCTGATATGAGTTAACAGAGATAATGCAGAGGAGTGAGCCCCACAGGTGGTGCCTCTGCCTGATTCCCTGATCTGTCCACAGAGATTGTAGCACTTATTGTTTGGTAAAGCTTTTTCATGCTAATGATTTGCATCTACATCAGTGCAAAGCTGGAATTATTCCAAAAATAGATTTCTTCCCTCAAAATATTCGGCACTCTCTATAGCCATTACCAGACTGGTAATGTAGAGACCAGAAATCCATAGAGTTTCTGGGGTTCCATTCTGGCAGAGTGTGGCACCAAGTCTCACATGAAACCAAGATTTATCTTCTCCCATAATTTTAATGGGAAAACATCATCTTTCATTTTAACAAAGAGTTCAGCCCAGCCTTAACTGCAGTTAGGGACTTCAGGCACTGATGTGACCCAAATATTAAGCAACACCTTTATTCTATTTCTATCTGTTTTGTACATGGTCAATACCAGTTTGTCAAGTATCAGTTTCACTTACCTGGATTTGCCGTAACTCACTGCTCATATCTCAAAAGGAAAAAAAAGAGAGTGAGCAAACCAAGAAATTTGGCACCCAAACTAAAGGTTCACTGTGAAATGCTGAGCTGCTTCATTTCCCACTGAAGGTCGTAAGTGTGACAGAAAAAACTCTCTGCACAAGGGAGTGTCAGCTCCTTCTTCCCCGCACAGCCTGAGCTTGGCAGTGCCCTCCCCAAGTACAGCCCCAGAGCAGCCCAGCTGATGCCCACAAGGCCCCTCAGCCAGGAGAGTTTCTTCACCCTGACCTGCAGCTCCAAAGTCACTTTCTTTCTCCTGCACTTTTGTAAACACCTTAATTTTACCACAGACGTGGAGATGTCTGACTGGCTATATCAGCATGGGATAGTGCTCTCATGAGTGGTGTTGTACCCTCCGGTATAGTTTTATAAAACACTTTTAGGTGAATAAAATGACAGACAATATAAAACAGAAACAGTGAATGAAGGGCTTTAAAAAAGGGAAAAAAACCACACCAGTTTTCCTCGGACAGATGCATATGGGTAGCATCTATTACACAGAGAACTCAATCTGGTCATATGCAGAACACATTCTCTACTGAAATTCATGATCTTCTGCATACGATTACCATTTCCCCTGGTTCTTTTCTTTTTTCTCCCCTCATTCTTTTGCTTTTGAATAAAGTGCAACTGACAGTTGCATGTTACTGAATTTACTTATTTAATATGAGCCCATTACTCTGTAAAAGGGAGTTTGCCTCTGTGTTCTGCAATAATCTGATAATAGTGAATTGCACTGAATATTAGAGCGTGCTTACATTTAATTAAGCAGTGACCATTTGTACTCCACAGACTCAAGCTCCCTGTGGTCCTAAAGCAAAAAGGAAAGTCCTTTAGGAGATATGCCAATCTTTTTTATTTCCTTCACAGTCTTCCTGGCTTTCTGTGAATGCAATTATATGAACAAATAAAATGGCTTGACTAAATTCCCCTACGTGGCAAGCCCCTTTCTGCTGATAAAGCTACTTGTGTGTGCCATAATTAAATGAGAATCTTAATATTTAACTAAACGTAATAGGCTGTTGCTTTGGCACTTTTGTGGGGGTTGTGGTTTTGATAAAGAGCCAGGCTTTGCAGAAGCAGGGTGAAAAATCACTGAACCAATATACTACCACTGAAAGATCTCTGAAATATATTAACTGAGAAGGGCAAGTTTTTGTCTGCCTGTCCAGCAGAGATGGGCAGTGAGAGCAGGATAATCAGGTACCAGAAGTGTTATTTGGGGAGCTGGGGTTACTTATCTATTTATCACTGTGTCTCCAAAGAGGAGTTAGAGTCACTGAAACATAATGTGGCATGAAATCTCACACCCTCCTTGGGTTCACGTGGCAGAGATAATGCCCTGGATCCCCCTGGTTCACACCCAGACTGATGCCAGGGGAATGAGCACTGCAACAGACTCCCCAGACCAGGATTCACTCGCCCCAGCCCTTAAATCCCTCCTCCGTGGAGCTCAGGATCTTTGCCATCACATGGAGACATTTCCCACCATGTAAGACCCACAGCCTGAAGTGTCTCCTAAAGTTGGGCCCTTTCCCTGCCAGCTGAGAAGGACTTATTCTTTCTGGTGCTGGAGGTGTCTGCTTTTTCTAGAAGAGGTTCAGCAAGTAGAGCACATGGCCAGGATGAGAGGATAAAGGTTAAATCTTAGGAAGGCAGAAGGAATCCTCTGTTTCTGACCCAGAGAGTCCTTGGGTTAGACACACAAGCAAAATGAAAAATTTTTGAAACACAAAGTCAAGACTGCTCCGAAACCTGACATTGCAGGTTTGTATGAGCTTTGTCCACTCTCCTTCCCCCATGGCTTTCCTTCCCATGGGTTTTATCTTCCCCAGCAGCACAACCTTGGCCTAAACACCTCCACAGACTCCTCCCCTTCCTATTTATTATGTATAACTTAGGCACCTCTTCATTTGAGATCTAGCTTTGCATGGCAGGTGGATGTCTGACTGGGACCTATGGGAGTGTCCCAACACAGCAGGTCACATTCCCACCTCCTGCAAATCAGCTGAATGCCACTGATTTCTGGAATATAGCTTCTTGCCAGTGAAGAACTTGGAAGGGGTTTCAAAGACTTAACTGAACTGGACATCTTTGAGGACTAGAGGGAAATCTGTTTGTAAGGAAACTTGTGTTATATATATCAAGGTGACTATAAAATGTTAAAATGCATTTTCAATAACTGTGCCAAAAGTTTTTGTGATCTTGTCCTTCTTCTTTCAGAAATTTTTGAGCTGGAGGTAAATGAAAATGTGCAGCTGGCTGTAAATGACAGGCAAATGCCTAAGGTAGAATACACGGAAATCAAGATAGATGATTACAGTAAGTAGCACCTTTCTTCCCACTTATTTTTCTCTTTCACTGCTGTAGCTGTGAAATGATACAGTCATCCTGGGCAGACTGGCAGGAGGAAAAATGACTTTGACTCTCAATAAACTCGCACAGTTTGCAAAGCACTCTCCTAGAATGTGCTACATAAGGAGGTTATTACAGAGGCAGAATTTGATGAAAATTCAGCTGAAGAAAGGCAAAATGATAGGGTTGGGGTTTTTTCCCCTCTTAAAACTTTCTTTGTAGAGAAAAAGCCACTCTGGGAAATGATACGGTGGGGTGCCCCCATTCTTGGAGGCATTTGCCCTGGGTGTGTGTGTGCCATTTGAAATGAGTTTGGAGTGGGATAATGTGTATTCTTGCTGGCCCCAAATGTGGCTGCCTCTCAGTGCACAATCTGAGCTGCAGTGAATGAAGATGACTCTCCAATGACTGCCCAGTGGCGTCGCTCAGGATCCTTCGAGAAAGCCATATGATTTGGGAGGGTTGAAAAAAACAAAAGCTTAATGAGAAAAGACAAAGGAGATTTCACCTCGAGTAAAGAAAGCAGACACTTGGGGCAGTTTGCACCTGCAGCTGGTGTGTTATTTCTACCACTCATAAAATCATTCCCCACATATATATATACATTTTCCAAAGAGAGAGAGAAAAGCCTGGTGGGAAACAGGCAAAGTGTAAGCCTGTCTCCGTAGTTGTACCTGAAACAACCTAAAAAACCTTTCCCCTGGCTGCAAGCAGATAACTTACTTATATGGGGAAAATCCACATACTCAGAGATGTGCAATGGCCCCCCAAAATCCCAGCCTGCATGTATGGTGGCAACTCTAGAAAAAAACCCCAAAGGCCCTGGGTTCAAATGTGGCCCATAATGTTTTCCATAGCAGGGAGGAGCATATTTCTCAGGTCAGAGGCAGTGAAGTGAAAGCAGCGAGATGTGCTGGGGGCAGGTTACTGATTTCAGACATTTCCAGATGTTATAAAATGTAAAGCAAAGGCTGAGAGATGGTTGCCATTTGAAAAGGATGACAGTGGCCCTAAAATGTTCTGTTTGCCACACAGGCATAAGGAACATAAACCAGTGCATAAAATAGGAGGAACAGACGTGTGCTTCCAGGTTTTATGGACAGGAAAGGATGGGTACAGAGCCCATATTTCTCCCCATGAGCCAACTCATGAGAGACTGGCAGTTTATTAGGCAAAACTCAGTTTGATACTAAATTTGTTAACTGCAGGTCCCATTGCAATTCTGCTCACTTAACCATAAATATACTTGTTTGCAATAGATACAAACTGGCCCCAGCCATGTGGCCGTTCTGCTGTGCCCTCCTTGTGTTTCCAAAGCTTTGGGCTGAGCAGCCTTGGGAACACTGCAGGTAGCACTTAGTAATATTTAAAGCCAAGCGATGGCCTTTTTGGCTGTCCCTGGGCCATTGATCCAATTTGCAGCTATTAGCATTCAGATGGAATAACTAATTAGGCAGAGTGTCAGGCAACGATTGCAAAGCAAACCACTTAAACCGTGCTGCTAATCTGTGTATTAATCTACTGAAAATGCTCCTAATACCAATTTAATTGCTGGGCCTTTGCTAATCTAGATTGTAGATAACATTTTAAAAATAAATGTGCTGTCTTTAATGCAGAGAGTGTTTGTATGGAGGCAATTCTGGCTACTGATACAAAGCCACAGAAATGACATTCAGCTAAAAGAAGCTTTAGTGGTCACGTCCCTCCTTTACACTGGTTCTGTACCAGTATAACAACGTGGGCTTCAGCACCTTTGCCTCCTGCTTACAGCAAAATTTAGCCCTTTAGACATTAGGATTGAAATACTTGTTTCTCCCTCTGTCTTCACACTATTACAGCAAAATAATTCCATTTCTCTCCCTCAGTCACCATACTTAATTGGGTTTTAAATTACAATTTTCATTGCCAATTTTCCTCCTTCTCTGCTGCCCTGAAATATTGATTTCAGGTCTGTGTCACCCATCCAGCTGCCAAAAAAGGAAAATTATAGCTATTGACAGATGTTAATTGAATGCTGTAAAAGTGATGCATGACTGAGCAGCTCACACTGTACTCCCCATTTACATTTCTTGTCACCTTGGCTATCACAATATGGGTCTTTTTTTTTGACAACATCTGTGTTTCTAAGGTGTTATTTGCCACTGCCTCTGAAGAAATGCCATTTTGCACCTACTCATCTGTGACCAAAACACCAGAAAAATCTATTGGAATAATATCAGCATTTCCACATCTAAGACATGTTGTTATTTGTTCTTTTTTTTTTTTGCCTAGGATTGCCAATGCAGATCCTAAAGCCAGCAACCTTTTCGGACACGGCACACTACCCCTTGCTTTTGGTTGTGTAAGTTCCCACTTGTCCTTTCTTTCTGTTCACATTATCAGGGCAGCATGGAAACCTTGCCCATGATGAGGAACTTTTAAGATATGTTTTGTACAAGGAATGCCAGAGCCCAGCACTTTGGTCCCTACCCTGTCTCACTTCGCAGCTGGGAGAGGCCAGATGTACGTCCCTTCTTTCCCATGTTTGAGCCAAGGTTTTCAGCTCCCAGGAGGGCACCCCGTTGAAATCCTGCAGAGTAAATTGTGGATTTTGTGAAGGTGTTCCATGTACACTTCAGTCATTTGTGAGGCAGAAAGGGGAGGAAGGGGAATACAAGATGTATTTTGACTTTCTGTCCCAGTGCTTAGGGCACCCACATTGCAATTAACAGGTAATTTTAGAGCAGAATTCAGTCAGCCTTACTAGAGCTTAAATTTTAGGTGCCCTCATGCAGAAATCATTCCCTTGTAAGTGCTACTGTTCCCTGAAGTGAGAGTAAAGAGAGAGCTGGAAACCTTTGAAGATCTCCACGAAGTTAGCATTTATATTAGATAGGCAGGGTTTCCTCCTGGCGGGCTGAGCAGATGGGTATTTCTTTATGCAACATTTAGTAATAATAATACACATTACTGAGGGCTTTTTTGGGAATTTGGAAAGAAACTGCGGGAGGGAAGTCACTGACCTTGGAAGAACCTGTTTGGCCCTGGCTGCTTCCCAGTGCATCGCTTGCTGCCTGCCAGGGAATACCCCACAAGAGAGAAGCCTCACGCAGGAGCCAGGAATGCCTGGTGAATGCCTGCACCACCCTGAACAGCCCTCCATGAAGGACAAAGCCCCTGCAGCGAGCGTGTCGCTACGTCACAAAATTACTGCGGAGAAAATGTGCTTCATTATGGAAGTGCTCGAGGAAGACTGGTTCTCATCAAGTGCACGGCACACGATTAGGCTGCCTCTGGAGCTGCCTGGGCCGGGGTCTCACTTGGGCAAATGCAAATGGCTGGAGTCACATGCACGTTTAAATCCTGCAGTGAAGTGCCTGATGTCTCCGAGAACCCCAAAAACAACAAAGAGCGGATAAAAGTGCCAGTGGCTCTAAAGTAATACCAGTCCTAAATTATTGCTTAAAGTCAGCATCATCATCCCTTGTTTTTTCTGAGCTGCCTGGCTGAAATAGGGTCTGTATTTCTCAAGGCAGTTCCCCTGTACAGGATCAGACCCTAAGCAGAAGGGTGAAGAAGGGGTCTTGCCCATCTCTTCCTCCTTCCCACCTTTTTTGGGCCAAACTGGGCATTATTAAGCCATTTTTAATCACTTTGGAAGAGTCCTTTCCCTCTGTACTTGTGTGAAGCAACGATGACAGAACCACTTCAGCAGAAAATAAAAAAGAGCTTTGGGGAACATAGAAAATAGATACACATTGGAGCAGGTATAAAAAGGGAAAACTCAGCTGATACCTGTGTCACTGCCCTGGTTACTCATGGGAGGAATCCTGACCAGTTGGAGATGTACTTGTTGGAGTGGTTCAAAGCTCAGCTTAGGGGCTGCTGTACACAGAGGGAGGCAGAAACCAACCTGCAGCTTCCACCCAGCCCCAAAACCCGTCCCACATAATCAGCCTCCTGCATGTCATCCTTGCAGAGACTGGTGTCCCCTTCCAGAAACCTGTCCTGCCTTACTCTGCACGATGGGGCTGTGGGTCCCCATCCCACGGCAATCCCCCAGCCCTGGGGAGGGCATTTGGTGCTGTTGCCTTTGCTTGATGCCCATTTCTGTTTCAGAGATGGGACACCTGGCAGCCAGATCGTCACGGAGCGGTTCGAGGTGACGTGGGAGAGCGTCATGGTCAGCTCCCACAACGCCATCGTGCTCAAGTTCGACGGCCGCGGCAGCGGCTTCCAGGGCGCCAAGTTACTGCATGAGGTCAAGAGGAGGCTGGGCTTTTTGGAAGAGAAGGACCAGCTGGAAGCTGTCCGGTGAATGGCACTGTTATTTAAGAAATTAATTCATTACAATAATTAACCCAAGACTGTCATTAGTCCTGTGATGTGTAGGGTAGAGCAAGGAGATGAGAGGGCCAGTGTAGTCATACAATTGCAACTGCATGTGAGAGGGAGCTCATGTCAGTCAGTGCAGAAGGAGAAAAACAAGCCTTAAACAGAGCTAAATTAGAGCACACTTATCTGCATCACGTGTTCAAAGTCTATTTATTTTTAGCTCTGTACAGTCATATAGCTACCAACAAGTAAGCTTGAATATCTGTTCCTATATTAATCTTTTGCTTGCCTGGTAGTTGTAAAAAATCCATCTTTAAATCCTTAAACTTTTTAAACAGAATAGCCAGGGCAAAACCCTAAATGTCAAGTCCTGTCATATTGTTAGATTTATTCTGCACAAAATCGCATTAAAACCACTATCAGAGTATTGCAATAGCTTATTGTGGCTTCCAGAGGTAGTGCAGGTTATTTGCTGCCATTGCTTGGTCAAATCCAACACATGAAGCTGCAAGATTAAATCAGACAGATTCATGTGAAAGCAGCTTGGACCAGTGTGATTTAGATTGTCTGTGGCAAGGAGAAAGGGCTTTGAACTGAAAAAGGGCAGGTTTAGATTGGATATTAGGAAGAAATCCCTAACTGTGAGGGTGTGAGACCTGGCACAGGTTACCTGGAGAAGCTGTGGATGCCCCATCCCTGGAAGTGTCCAAGGCCAGGTTGGATGGGGCTTGGAGCCCCCTGGTCTAGTGGAAGGTGTCCCTGCACATGGCAGAGAGGTTAGAACTGGATGATCTTTAAGGTGCCTTTCAACTCAAGCCATTCTATGAATTTTTCTGGGGCCAGTTTAATTTAAAGCTGATTAAAATCACACTGGTTTTACTATTGAAGGGAAAAATATTTTTAACCCATTGCTCTTCCTCTCTCTTATTCTAGGAAAATGCTGCAGGAGCATTTCATTGATAAAACAAGAGTTGGTGTGTTTGGGAAGGTAATGTTTTCCCATTGCTCCTCTGTGCTGTTCCAGTTGGCCAATATGGCTAAACAGCTGAATTAAACCCTGATTTATTGAATATGTCAGTGGTGACTTCTTTATTTTTATTTGTTTTTGAGATAGACTGCACCTTGTTCAGTGATGTTAAAGGTGGAAGCTTTCATTTCACCAGTGTATTCATCAATGACTTTTTAAAAATTAACTTCCAAGTCCAAAAAGTGACTATTGCTCAGAAAAACATGGTTGGATAATTTGGGGTTTTGTCCCTTGAAGACTTTTATTTCATTTTCACCTTGCCTCTTAAAGCCTGTGGGAACGTGGGTACGTCTAACTCACGTGTACAACAACGCTGTGGATTTCTGAGCCTGATTTGCTGTGTGTGCCTGGCTGGGAAACAGCAGCTCCAAAGTACTCACAGCTTGAGATGAGAGTGGGACTGCGAGTGGAAATTGTTTATTGTGGGAGACAGGGGCTTGGAGTGGGCGAGGAGAGCTGCACGTGGAGCAGCAGCTCTGCAGGGAGTTGTTAACAGGCTGGCAGCAGACGCTGAAACTGTGATGCTCATTTTAAATAGAGAAGGAGACTGTGGTAAACATTTTGGAGAGGTAACATATCTGGTTAGAGCTATAGCCACAAAGTGGGGTGAAAAAGGCCAGCTCTTGGACACACAGCCCTCCTGCCTTCAGGAGTGTGCCAGCCCCAGGGCCGGGGAGATGTCCCTTGTTCCGTGTTTTTCCAGGGCAAGGTGTTAAATGTTCTGTAATGGCCAAGCATTTGCTGCAAGGTCTCAGTTGCCCTGTTTCTGTACCCAAAAGCAGCAGTGCATCCCAGCAGGAACACTGACACCCGTCCCCTTTCTGTTCCAGGATTATGGTGGCTACCTGAGCACTTACCTGCTTCCAGCTGGTGAAGAGAACCAGGTGTTTGCCTGTGGAGCTGCTCTTTCCCCAGTGACAGACTTCAGACTATATGGTAAACCCCATCCCTGAGCCCACAGACCCTCCTGCTGACCACAAATGATACTTCTTCCCTACCCTTTCCCAGTTGCCATCTTTTTTTTCCCAAGATCCTTCTTGGTTTATATTCTGTGTCTTTTTAGGACTAGTCATAAACCCTTTTTCCCCTCTAGAGCAATTTTGCTGGCACCACTGGGACCAGCCATGGTGGTCAGAGTAATCAAATCACTTTACTACCCCTTTTAAATAAAGGAAAATTGTCTTTAAACCCAGCCTTTGCCACCAGCCAGCCCCACTGCCTTGAACGTGCTTCCTTCTTGCCTGAACCACCCCTCCCTGCAAGCTGTGGTCCAGTCTGCCTGGCCCATCCTGGCTCTGTAGTGCCCATCTGGCACTGCACTGCACGTGGTGGTCCCTTCTCTCAGGGATGGCAGTTCCCTTTGCACTTCGTGCCAGAGAAAATCAGGGACTGCTGTGGAAGCCGGTGGTGTTCAGCCAGACTTTAGGAGCTGTGCGGTTATCCCTGAGACCAAAAGGAATTTGCTGCTAATGGAGAAGGCCCCAAGTGAAAGGAGGAAGGGACACGACATTATAGTGCCCTTCTATCTCAGTTGCATTAACAAAGGAAAAAAAGGCTTTTCTGTGAATTTTTTAGAGACCAGAAGTACGTGGTGACAATGACAGGCTGTGGTATCACACATATCCTTAGTGTATTTTCAACAACTTAGAAATGCATCCTCTATAATTAGGGCCATGTTAGAAAACAAGGTGTTTTTTAGCATTTGCAGTATTTGACTCAGAAGCACCAGCGTACTCACTTATGACCGAAAGTGATATTTTCATTTTTTCTCTTCAAGCTTCAGCCTTTTCTGAAAGATACTTGGGCTTGCACGGGATTGATAACAAAGCATACGAGGTAACTGCATGGACACTGCACTTCCCTGATAAAGTGTGAACTGGGTCTTAACTCTCCCTCCATGTGTTCTCCTTTGGAAAGGAAGCAAGGTTATGCAAGGAGGACTCACTAGTGGAGCTCTGAAGGTGTCCTTCAGCCTGCTTACTGCTTTTCTTGTCTTAATAGTAATCATGGATAAAGTTTTTATTGATTTGCCCTTGTGTCTGCCTCTCTAAATTGGGTAAATACAGTTTTAGAGATTGAAAGAGCTGAGTAACTCAGATGTACCCAAGAGGACACGGTGTCACGACCTCCTTAAAGTTCCTGCCAAGGTCTTGCTACTTTGATTCTCTCTGAGATAAACAAACTCAAGTGAAGCTCAGCTTGATCTTCTCAAACTTTGTGATATTTCAGATAGGCAGAACTCTGTGCCAGAACTGAGCAGGACATGGGAAAGGAGACACGGCATCAGTTACCAAAGACATTGTTTAGTACATGTGATGGGATCAGTTGGATCCTGTGCTGCAACTACTTGGAGGCAAAACCTTATAAATAATAGTCACACAAATGAAATTTCTGATAGAGAAAACCTTGTTCAGCTTCTTAACCTTGTCTCCAGCCAGAAGACGTGAAGGCAGCAAAGGTCTGACACTGCTCTCACAGAGAAAGCAGGTATCGCCCTGTGTCTTCACAAGCGTAGATTTATCCTGGTTACCAAAACTCTGAGTTCACTGCCTCTCAAATTTTGCACTCATAATCTCTACATTAGTGCAAACTCTTTTTGTCCTTTTAGAAATTATTTGTATTTATTTTCCCCTGTGCGTCTGAAAGACGGCTGGGGGCAAAGGCCTTCTCAGCAGTGAACATGAATTTCACATCAGATCCTCCCCCAAGCCATCAAAACTCATTGAGGTTGGCTTTCAAACCCCACCAAAGTCAATCCAGATCCATGAAGAGTTCTCAGGCACAGGCACCTGGGCACACTTTTTTATTCACTGGAAATTCACTTTGATCTTTTCCACGATCTGCAGTTCAGGCTTTTAGTGAACATTATCAGAACAGATGAGGGTCTCTGACATCTTCCTGCTGCTGACACTCCCTGCCAGCACAGGGTGGGGGGTCTATTTTACCTCCAGATTTTTATAAGTAGCCAGGAGAATACGTTGTGCTGGCATCTGCTTGTTATCCTTGTGATAAAGTATTAAATGGAAATAAGTGCTTCTATTGCCTCCATATAAATTGCTAATTTCTAGCAAGTTTTTTAATCTTACTATAACCTTTACCTTCACAGATCAGCAGATTATCAAACAGAGTCTCGTTACTAAAGGAACAGACATTTTTGATCATTCACGCTACTGCTGATGGTAAGTTAGCCCACCATTTGAGCTCATTGTATGTTTGTGATAGCTTTGATTTTTGTTAATTAAATTTGCCTCTTTAATGATTGCAATCTGTTTTTACAGAAAAAATCCATTTTCAGCATACTATGGAACTTATCACAAGCTTAATTAAGGCAAAGGCTAATTACAGCTTGCAGGTACAGTATATGTTTCTTTTTTTCCTATTTGAACAGTTATTTTCCAGTTTGAACTCAAACTGCTCTTAAGAAACAAGCTTTGAAAAGCCACTAGCAAACTCAGGCTGGCAGTAGAAGTAGCACCAGCACATAAAATGTTCCTATTAGTCCTATGCATATGTGATATCACTATTTTGGTCTGGACAGTTGTAGAACAATTATTGGATTACAGTAAATGAGGTTGTAAGAGACAGATCCCTAAGGAATTTATTCCTGTTGACTTTCTTTGGGAACAACAGAACAAATTCAGGATGAATTTCGGGGGAAACAGGGTTCTAAATTAAATCAGCCAGAAACATTACAAAGATAAATGTCACTTAAATCTGATATCCCACTGTGAATGGCATACTCTGGTCTAGAAAGCCCCACTTTCCACCAAATTATATCTCTGTTTTGCTGAATGGTCCATGTCCAAGACATTAAATCTTTCAAAATGAACCCGCCCCAGCACCCCTGCGTAGACAACCCATTATGATCCTCTTGCATTTCTTCAAGTTACCTGCTCCACTTAAATGAAAAGTTGGGTTTGAACTATTTCATTTCTAGCTTACCTGGTTTTTTTTTCAATTTAATTACTTCTCTGGCAAGATTTATTCATTTTTTTTTACTTAATGACATTTTTGCTTTAAAGCCCTCATTTTAGTCGGTATAACCTAATGCCATTTCTCTCCAGAACTGTGTGGCTTTTTGGTTTTCACAAGGAAAGTGTGGGCTGGTTCTTCTTAGACTGAACCTGTTCAGAACAGAATCAAATGGAAAATCCTCCCCCAAAAAAGGTTCCTTGTGAAGGAAGATGCAAGTCTGCACTCAGAGCACTGTGGTGCCCAAATTACCCTGGGCTTCACGTGCATCCATGGGAAGCCCAGAGATGCTGGGGAGAGGCAGTGGGTTTGCAGCTCAAGCTGCAGCTGTGGGTGGTCAGTCCTGAGACCTGCAGATCTAAAAGGTGTGTATTTGCCTGTTTTTTGCAGATTTACCCTGATCAAAGCCATTACTTCAGCAATGCAGCATTTCAGCAGCACTTGTACCAGTCCATCGTCAACTTCTTTGTGGAGTGTTTCCAAGTGCCAGACAAACTGCCACTAGCCCCGCTGAAAGAGGAGGAGGACGATGATTAACCCTACTTGTCCGTGCTAAGCACAAGGCGGATCTCTCTGACAATATGCAACTGGATCATTTTCCTGAAGAAAGAGATGTTGTTAGCATGTATTTTAAAAAAACCCAAAAACTGAAAGCAGCTCCTCTGCTTTTCTTGACAGCAACTCCTTCCTAAATGGAAGAACATTAAGCATGGTGAACTCAGCAGAAACTGCTGTCTGAAATAAATCCATCACAACTGACATATTCTTTTTCTTTGGTTGTTTTGGGGTTTTTCCCCTTTTTTTTCCTTTCTTTTTTTTTTTTTTTTGTTTGCCACAAAATGACTTCTAGAGTGAAAGTGGTAAGACATTGAACTTGAAGGAACACCCCAAGAAACCACTTTGAGGACTGGAAGATTTAATGTCTCTTTGCATTCAAGCAGTCAAGCAGTAGCAGTGAAATCCATCATCCACATTAAGGTTACTATAGTTAGCATCACACTTTGTCAGGAAAAAAAAATCTAACCTAATACATGGAGAAGATTATAGCACAATTATTTTAAAGGATACAGATTCATACATCTGCCTGCTCTTTTCCATCTTCAGGAGGTTTGTCATTGCTACAGGATACACAAATTCAATTGTGCGAAATATCGTTAGAGTTACACCGATCTTTACCTTCCTGTAATTATTTTGTTAATTCTCTATGGCTTTTACTTCTGTTGTTCATTGGGCCTCATACTCACCTTATCAGCTTCTCAGCTTGTTCTGGATGGGGAAAAAACATGCAAGGAATTAACCAACTCACTTTAGACCTCAGGGGTCTAATGAGGCTGTGGGACTTGAGCTACCCAGATATTAAAAAGAATCTATTGGAATACAGCAAAGAAAAACTCATTCTTGAGTTCCAAAAATAGCTCTTGCCAGCAAAATTGAGTATTTTCTTTGGCAGCCTTGAAAAATATGCACATAAATATGCTAAATCAGCTTACATTGAGATATTTTTTATTGCTATGTAGAAAAATATGCGACAGTCATGATTATTCTTTCTCTTCCTTTAGTATGGGAACAAATGGTTGGCAACCTGTTGGGGAACAGCTAGGAGAGGCTGTGGTACAGGAATTTGTACCAGAGACCTCTCAGATCATCTTGTAAAGCCATTTAAACAGAGACAATGTGCAGAGATTTATTGCACATGCTGTCTGTGGCTCAGTTTTATTCCAGGTCAGTGATTAGCATATTCTCATTTAATTATCTCTTCTGTTCACACTGGTTTTGACAACCATAAAAGAATAAAAAAAAAGGAGGATTTTTTGCTTTTAAAGGTCTAACTGTTCATTTTATCTGTGGAAAGCAACTTTTAAAACTTCTTGTGAAAGCATTCAGCTCTCAGAAAGGAATCCAACCTCCATTCACTTCCACGTACTGCGCCATAAGAATTTTGACAGTGTCGCTCCTTGTAACATATTCTGACCAAATGTACAGCCAGTATTAATACTGTATATTTCATTTTGTTGTATATAAAGGAATGTAAGTCAGCTCTTTGTCAGATCCCCAATCCAATATTAGTCTTGTGTTCGACATGCATGCGGTAACACTTCTTTGCTGATCAGGACTCCTTAGAAGTACTAGCTTGGAAATATAACAATTAATGTAATTTCTTTTCTTGTTTTAACAGCTTGAATGTCAATGCCGGTTTCTCCTTTTTACATAGTACTGTGGGTAAACTCACATCCTGACAGCAATGATGATGTTTCCATTGTGTTCTTTAGTGTGTCTTTTTTCTTACCTTTATTTTAAGCTTTGAATGTTGGTTGTACTTTGACCATCATGAAAAAATATATTGGTAAACCACAGAAATTACCTAGTTTGGTTGGGATTATCTCCTTTAATTTACAGTGCATCGACATTGTGTGAACAAGAACTACGGTGTAAATCTGCTTTATCTGGCAAAATGCTGAATAGACCACGAGAATGCTGTACGTCCAGATTTTGCTACGCTGAGCAGGCTCGAGAGCCTGAAATGAACTTGAACTGAGAAATGTAAAAATCTGCTCTGTCCACAATCTTTTGTAGAAAGAACTTTAGGATGTGGCATGGTAGTGTTTGTTCATTCATGGAATAAAACATTATTTTACCACCCTGGTTGCTACTGCTGATATTTTGTGTTAAGATATTAAACAAGCATCAAGTTGCCGGAAGTGCTATTTCTGATTGAATTGAGCCCAAACTGGCACCTGCTGCACTTTGTCAGTGCCAGGGTGTTGTCCTATCAGCTGGCACCCATTTGACCCAACCAGATTCAAAGGAAGAGAAATTTAATACTTCAAAGCAAAACCAAGAAATGATTGAGGACATTTGCTCCAATCTTTGTTTCCAGCAGATCAGGAAACAAGAAAATGGAGCACTGGGATGGGGAAGAGCAGATTGCATCAGTACAAAATAGCTTTGCTGTTATTTTGCTAATTACCCAAATGCAGCTAGTATTTTTTTTATTGTCCAAACAAATCAAGCTTATACTCTCAGCTAACTGGCATATCTGGTTGCCATAATGTTCAACTGTGGCATCCCAAAGAGGAAGAGAACTAATGAGCAGTGCCCTACTAATTCAGAAGGAAACCGCAGAGGGAAAAATGAGGCATTGCTGGTAGCTAATTAACAAAGCCAGGCAGCCAGCCATGTTTGTAATTGTCTGTGGGTTCTGGCATAGAGCTTATAAACCCATCCAAGCTCTGCTTACAAGCTCAAGCCAAACAAATGCTGCATCTTTGAAGGGTGGGAAGGAAAAAAATAGAGTGAACGAGAAAGGGTATGTGGGATGTTCCCATGGGAAGACCAGTGGAGTCTGCTGTTTGCAACAGGGACAAATGTTTCGTGGAGGAGGCCAAAGGCATGGGGCCAGTGCTGGTACCTGGGAGGTGCTCCTGCATTTGCTGTCATGCTCATGTTGTGCCAAAGCTCACTCAGGTTGTTTTAACTTTGTGTGTTGGGTCTCAGGGCACATCTGCCCCGCAGTCCTTTGTGGGGCTGGCACAGAGCTGCCAGACCTGCCTGGCTGAGGGCTGGGCTGAGGACAACTTTCTTCTTTGACCTGAGTAAATGCTGGCTCCCTGTGGTGCTCATTCATCTCTGGACTTCTTACCTGCTTCTCATTTGCAAAAGAAGAGTAAATGGCAAAAATGGAAAAGATAACAGAAAAAGCTCAAGATCTCAGTTGCCAATTCCTTAATCATGGTGCCTTACTGAGGCTAATGTTTGCTTATTTTTATTCTGCTCTCTAAAATAAAGCTCCCAGCTGGAGGCTCAGAGTGGAGCTTAGGGCATTTGCTAAGATCTGTCTCCTCTTCCCACTTCATCCTTCCATTCTCTCCCCATTCAGCATGGTTACAATCTGAAAGCAAACCCACCACTCCCTTGGAAACTGGGAAGAGACAAATATAAAAACAGCGTGGTGAGCCCTCCCAATAAGCCATAACCAAAATAAATTCTTCATTCTAATAGTTAATTCATGATGAGGTTTTTTTTCTTTTTGCTTTGATACATTCATGAAAAGACTCATTAAATGATGCTACATTCTACCTCTTCACTGGAAGAACAGCTTTAATCAAAATGTCCATTTCCACGATTGAGAGCAAAGAGTAAAAAGCAAATACCGGTGGAACAAGGCCCCAGGAAAGCACAAAAGTAAACCATGCTCCAGTATTCCTGTGGAATAGCAAGGTTGCCTCTGGGCTGGTTTTTCTTCCTTCCTTCACTTTAAATTTACCTTTTGGGTCAATTTAAAGCAAGAAACAACTCTCTGAGCTGATGTGAGTGCTCTCATCCTTGCTGGAGAAGGAATCCTTATGTTGTCTTTGCAACAGCTGTTGTCAGTGTCCGGAATTGCAGTTTGTGCTGAGCAGTTCCAGTAACTCAAACTGACTTGTAATTTACAGTGAGTATTTGGAACCTGCCTGCAGAAGATCCTGAGCACCTGCTCCCCACCACCTTGTCTGGGAGCATCTTGAATTGAGGCTTAGTTCTTCACCCAGAAAACAAAACCAGCACAAAGCATGAACAATGCAAATCCTCTGCTCCCCACTCTGCTCTGAAACTCCACAGGAAAAGAGTGCAGAGAGTCAGGAGCCCAGACTGTGACTGTGACAGTTCCTGGTTGACTTTTGTTCCCTGTAAATTCCCATTTGGATGGGCAGAAAGCAGGGAATTCAGGATGTTGTTCTGCCTGTACTCAGCTCCTTCAACATCAGAGCAACACAGCCATCCCATGAGCCATGGCACACACGAGGACAAGTGGCCATCACAGGAGTCTGGCATGTGATGCCAGAAGTTTGTCACCTATTAAAAGGTGTCACAGAGCAAGGGGGAAATGAGACCCCAGAGGAGGCACAGCCCATCCTGAGACACAACCCCTCCCCTGCCGTGGTTAGGGTCATGCCCGTGGGAAACACAGAGACTCTCCAGATGTTTTCAGTCTGTGCACTGAGACAGGTGCCAAAACGCAGATGAGAAAAGCAAGACTAAACACAGTAAGCTTAAATTTCCCAGCTATCAAACCTCTGTGGGAAATCTGTAGGAGTCCAGAAATCAGTGTGAGCTGAAGGCAGCTGAGATCTGGCTCCCAGCTCTTCCCCCAAGGCAGAGACTTGGGGCTGCTCCTCACAGCCAGCACCCTCGGAGCTGCCAGGAGCAAGGAACATATGCACCCATAACGATACTGAGAGTGCTGGGGGGAAACAGAAAGGGGCACATCCTCACCCAAAAGCCACCAGCCACACCTGCAATTTTATCCTGCATCTTGTGCTTATGGAAGTTAATGGTCACTGAGGAAATCAGCGGTGGAATGTGAGCAGTAGGCACACGTCAGCAGGTGTGGTGAAAGTCAGAGAGGGGCTGGTGCCATGACAGGAGCAGAAATCACTGCTGCAGGGCTATCTGTACCAGAGCTGGTGATAAGGTGTTTGTCAGATGATGATGATGAAGGTGGTGTAAGGGACAGGAGCAAACAATGTCCCAGCTCGCAGTGGAAACCAAAGCCAGAGCTACAGAATCATTTTTAATCCTTATCGTCTCTGCACAGTGGGCTGCAGTTCTTCTTGAAGAGGTATTTTTTGAATGTAGAAGCCCTGGAAACAAACCTCATGTCTTTGTGATCCAGTAGACTTTTGTTTTCACTGTGATGATTCTGATAATTATATCATCTACAAGGAAATTGGGATAGGAGAAACTTTTTTCACTTGTCACTGGAGGCAGGCTGTAAACAATTTGTCTTGCAACGCAGCAACCAGCAGCCAGAAACTCAGCCCAAACTTCCTTGAAAAAATCTGCAACTGTGCCTCGACCAATAACACTTGAAAAAGTACAGCCTTTTCCTACGTCAGGATTTTAAAGAGAAAATATCCTTCATCCCCTCACTCAGCATCTTCAGGAAAGAAAGTAAAGAAGAGGAATTAATCCCCATTTCACTATCTGCAGCAGCCCTGGGTTGCCTCTTCTGGGAACTCCTGTAGGAAGGTGCTTTTAGGAAAAGTTACAGTGCTAGTTTTTTTCTGGACAGATATCAGCTAGTTTAGTGGAGGGATGTAGTAAAATGCAGATGTCTACATGGAACATCTCTGCAGCTGAGACAGACATTCTAGACCTCATTGACAGATGAAATAGGCTAATAGGCACTTCATGGCACAATTTCATAGAATCATGGTTTGGGTTGTACAGGACCTTAAAGATCACCTAGTTCCAATGCCCATTCCAACCCCAATTTATCCAGCCAGCTCCTTATGCCCGTTTTATGAGGGCACACTCTGCGGGCTGCATGGACCAGGTGGATCTGGGTGAGCAGACCAGGTGCAGGTATCTCTTTTCATCCCAGAAAACAGAGACAACAAACAGAGAAAGTACTGCATTTGTAAAGGAATGATTCCTAACTCCTCAATTTTCTACCAAGTTGCTGAGTGCAGCTATGAGCAGAGCACAGGCAGTTGCTGTTATATATTTATTACACTTTCCAGCACCGGGAAGCTTTTGAGTGGTAGGATGCCATCTGCTGCTCCAAAGGGTTATTTGCTCCCTCCTTATCCCTTCCCAGCAGGCAGCTCCCACTGATGGGGAGAAATTCAGAATATATTCAGGACATTTGTGAAGTGAAAATTTTTTCATCCATAAAAAAATACCTTCGCAGATAATAGAAAATGGAGTGAAGAGTTTAATCTCACAAGCGCTGGCTCAGTTTTGAAGAAAAGTTTGTGCAATGAACAAGGCATCCTAGAGAAGATATACAATATTCACCCACAGGCCAGCTTGCCAAGAAGATTGGATTTTGTATAATTCCCACTTTAATGCCAAGAATTGCTGCTAATTCTGCCAGCACCCAGCCCCATTACTGCAGAAACAATCACCTCCACATCTGTGAGCAGATGCGATGGCCTGTGACCCTGAGATACAGTCCCAGCATGTCTTTGTAAAGCCTGTAGAGTGAAGAACGAATTAAAACACCCCATCAGCTCTCAGGGACTGGAACTTAAACCTGCAAGCAAGCTCTATTAAGTCCAGTAATAGACACCAGTCATACTCAGCCACACAATGGAAGTAAAAGGGGATGAATTGCACTCCATCGGCTCTGGCACTCCAGAAGTAATAAGCATCATGCTGGGCTCACTGCACTGACTAATCCATAATTTATTTGGCTTCATAAATATCAAAACATACCACAGCTGTTAGTACTTCAGTGCAAACCCTGCAAATATTGCTTCAATTATTCAAGAGCTCGTCGCAGGAGCCAGTCGACTGCTTCCAAGGTGCAATTATAGAAGGTATCTATTGCTTGGGATGTTCAGCAGAGCAGTTGCCACCCAGGCCCCCGAGGCAGTTGGTACAGGGAGCTCTGGGAGCACCAACAATAAGAGGACAAAATTGCCTTTCCCTCAGAAATAGCCTAAAGCCGTGAGCCCCACACAGGAAGGGATGCAGGCAGCTTGGTGGCAGCACTCAGAGGGGTTGTGTGTGGTCCCTGAGAGCCTTCAGACACATCTCTGCTTCAGCATCTCCCTCTGAGGGGCTGCCCAAATGGTCATTGAATCAACAATCCCAAAGCTTGCCCTCCTAAATTTACCCTCCATGCAGGACAGACCCAGGCTTGCTTGAATGATCAAGTCCAGCAGCCCAAGTCATGTCTCCACCAAGGAACCCCCGCCTGAAGCCACCCCGGGCTTTTCTTCCTGAAGACATCTCCCTATCCCAAAGACATTTGGGTGCCAGAGACAAGGCCAGAGGCTGTGTCCAGTTGCTGGTTGGTTGGAGGTCAGGGGTACAGTGACCAGACGAGACAGTGGCAATTGCACAGGCAACAGCTCCCACCCACATCACCTCTGTCCCTGCTCATCTTTGCACTCCACTGGGGTTCATACACCAAGTCCCCTCTGTTTACAGCCAGGTTTCCAGGCTGGAACATGTGGAAGTTGCTGATTGTGTTTTACGGGCCAATACCTTTCTCCACTGAAAAGAAAAAATAAAATATCGGTTTAATTTTTATTTCTTTCCTGTTCCTTCCTCCTACAAAGAAATGGGGAAAGGGAAGTCCCAGGGGCCAGCAACCATCAGGGGCTCAGCCGATCACAGGGCAGCACCCAGCCTGGATGCATGGATGGATTTGGGATCCCCACATCATTCGTGAAACATCACAAAGAATATTATCTGGAATAGATTTTAGATAGCCTGGTCAACGCCTGCAATACTTTTAGTTAAGCAAGCAGGACAAAGTCAAAATGCAAGTGTGACCAGACCTACAGTAAATCCAGTTTGAGGATATGAAGCCTGACTTTGTAAAATAATCCCAAATTCACTTTCATGTCCAGGCACTGGAGATCTCCTGACCCAGTTTGGTCTGCCCCTTTGCTCCAGACTGGGAAGCTGTTTTCCTGCATATCCGAAGTTTTTAAAAGGTGGGGGTTTTTGGTCTTTAATGGGATCAGAGCAAACTTCTGATGTTTCAACATGGCCAGAGCTGTTTAAAAGCCATCCAGGACCCCAAAGTCCAACTTTCTTTTTTTTTAACAGACGACTTCCTGGTCCCATGACTTTTTCAAAACAACATCAAGTACAATAAACCCCCTTTGCATTCAATATTTCTATTAAAGGGTTTGCTGGAGCACAGAAGGACATTTTCCTGCAGTGAGGGGAAGGGCAGCGCAGCAGGGAAGGGCTCCTGCAAGTGAACAGCATGAAATTTTCATGCAAATTTCCCACCAGGGCCTCTGGAATAAAGCTCCAGATTTCCCTGCCCTTAATGAATAAATCACTCAGCTAGTTAGCAGAGTCTCGGGCAAGAGGGCAGCAAGCATCACCTTTGTTGCTGAGCTGACCAAAGAATTGACATGACCAGGGATAAATATTGCTCTTGAACTGGTGCTGATGAAGCCATGAAAACCGTGTTAGCTCATAATCTCACACACAGAGAAGCAATGTGCAGGTAATTGAGATATAAGTGCTGCTCAGGCACCAACTTCGGAGATGTTTTTTCCTCCCTTAGTAGGCAAACAAGCCATTTCCAAGGCACTGAAGCTCTTTAATGTATGTCTGGAGGGGGCTTTTGCGCCGCAGCAAAAGCAAAGGGGCTCTGAAAAGGGTCCCTTTATAGAGATATAAATATGTGTATATCTCAGCTGCTGGGGCAGATGTGCTGCAGGAGAGCTGTTTTGGTCAGTGCCCTGTGCACAGATGTGTCCTGGGGCTCTGTGCAAGGTCGGTAGCTCAAGCATTTCCCGTAACACACATCCCACGAGTGCCACAGAGCCCAGGCCTGCAGGAGCCTGTCTGAGTCAGGGCCGTGCTCCAGGAGGCTCCACAAACAGGGCCAGTGATGCTGCCCAGAGCAAGAGTGCATCACTGGAAGGGGGATTCTCTCATCCCCTCTGATGCCCAACAGGGGCAGCTCCCCGATTACATCTGGCTCTCCCCCCAGCTCTGCCTTCTCCCTCCTTCCTCGTTAATAAAATGAAAAGTAAATTTTCTGGAGTTTGCCCCCATTACAGAGCATCTGGGTGTCTTATTTTCCTAATCAGGCACTTTGGATGTGGCAGCAAGAGTTCCAGCTCCCAATCCAGCCTTGGCTCCATGCATGTCAAGTGAGCTCAGTCCTTGCAGGGGTCTGGTAAGCAAAGGGAGGAGCTGCATCAGTGGTGCTGGCTCGAGAGCAGAGCTCTAGTGTTCCTGGATACGACTGTGCCTGGTTCTTCTGAAGAGTGCAAAGACATTTGAGGTGTCCAAGAGATCATCCAGCATATTCCCAGGCAGCAAGGAAGTGCCAGTGGTGAAGCAAAAGGCTTCTTGTGCAGCCTTTCCCTCCCCACGCACCCCAGGGAAATGCAGGTCAGCACTCCAGCATTTCATTTGCACAGAACACTGGCCTGCTTTAAGGCACAGGCACTGCCAGGGAAATCCTTGCTGGAATTTCAAATCCTCCAAATGAAGCTCTCTGTCACTCAGAGGACAGCTTTACATTTTCTCATATTTTGTACACAGAGCCCTCCCAGGCTCACAGGTCTCGTGGCTGGGTGTCCACAGAAGCCACAAACTGATTGCTGAGTTTTGTTGTATTTGTGCTGTAGGTTATTTAACGTACCAGTAATAATGCTCTTGGAAAACATGGCAAAGCAGCCCCACCTGCCTGTGTCTCCACCCTTCTCACACTTCCAGAAGGACATTCACTGGCACCTGCTGCGCTCTCTCTGCCGCACACTTCAAACCCCACAAATTTGAGCCAGGGGTTCTCAGCACCTTATTTACTGTACAAGCTTGGTAAATCCAATGCATATCCATGGTGTCCAGCTGCTGTTGAGGAAAACATAAATGTGGAAAGTCTGCTACAAGAAATATAGACTGGCAGTTTCCAGGTTTTCAGTCAATACATGAACTTATGGCAGTTGTCTACTTTTTAAACTTCATCACTCTCTCAGTCCACAGAGTGGCATAAACAGACACTTTTCTCTGTACACCTCTGACATTTAACTTCAACAGGGCATAGAGGGAAAGAGGCTGATCCTTTGCTGCTGGATTGTGCTTGTTTCACAGTTCAGCTCCTGTGGGTATCTGGGGACATGTCCCTGCACTGGGACAAGCCTTGTTCAGCATCCCCAGTCCCACAGCACTGCTGCAGTTTGTGCTGCTAACACCCTGCTTTCCAACATTTCCCAACAATGCGTTCTTCAAGACAGGAACATTTGGAGGTAGGAAATAATCCCCAAAATAATACAGATCCAGGCACCATTACTGCTTTTGCAAAAGCAGCACACTAACTTACCTCATCATGCTGTGGTGCAGAAGCTCATGACTCAGACTCTGGAAAAAGTTGAGTCATATGAGTACAGTCTCTCAAAGGGCTCATGGAGCCCTCAGGAGCTGCTGAAGAGGAACACTGGGCATTTAGATGGACACTGAGTTTATTTAAAAGGCAGGGGAAGGACAGACCTCAGCTCTGTCTGCTTTCATGTCATTTCATCTCTGGAATTTCTTCCTCCAGGACCTTAAGCCCTGAGCAGCTTGTGCCTCCATGCCTACAAATAGTAGAACCCCAAAACACTGCACAGGCGGCTCTGGCTCTGCCAGGGAAAAGAAGGAATGCTAAAGCTGTCTCCATATCCCACTTTCCCTGCTCTGCACCTCCACCAGCCCACAGAGGTGGCACACAGAGGTGTGGCCCATGAGGTCTTGGGGACATCTGCATGGGGACAGAGGCCAGGTCCAGCTCAGTTTGCAGTGGGAGATGGTGCTCTGGCTGCAGGCCATTCTCTGCTCCTAGCAAAACAACTTCACCTTGGTTTCCATGAGAGGAATTGAGTGAGACATTCATCCAGAAGCTAAAGAATATTTTAGAGCTGTGAATCACGATTGTGTGAGACAGGTAACCAAGCAATTAGAACAAATAGGTGTTAAAAAGATGCCATGTCTAGAAGTGAGGGTGAAGAACAAGGAAAGACAAGAAAATTCTTGCTGGATGTTTTTCAAATGGCAATGATGGAGGAGCAAAGTGCTGGAGAGAGGAGAAGGGAAGAAGGCAGAGGGTAAGGTAAGTTGTCTTGGGCAAGCCGTACAAAAATTAATATTTGCCCCTGTGAGTTCATGGGATTTCTGGGGTGGTTGTATTTGCTTATCAGAATCAACAATCAAAAACCTACAGAGGACACCAATTATGCATTATTTGGGCTTTGGAGCCATTAAGACTTTTTGCAACCTTTACATTTTGATGCTGTGGTAAGCCAGAGGCACCACTTGGAGAACAGTCCTGCCTCCAGGGATCTCCCTGGAGATCCACATTCCCTATCAGGTTGAAACAGCCTGTTCTTCTTCTGGGGATTGAGATTTGCTTTGTCTGCCTGGGACTTTTGAGTCTCTCATGTCTCATACAGGGCTGACCAGGATGTGGTCTTGCCAGAATCGGGTAAAACTTATTGCAGAGTCATTTCAGGCCTTTGCTTTTTCCAGGCTGTCAATTTGGTCATTTGTTCAAGATCTTCAAGGTGACCCTTGGCCTGGAACAAGGCTCAGAGCTGTCCCCAGCTCTGGACACTGTTTGTGTGGCTGTGGCTGTAGCTGGGTGTGCTGGTGGAGACCTCGGAGAGGCCCCTCAGGAAACAGGAAAAAATCCCTCCTTCCTTAGGGAGAAGTCAGTGTCTTGGGTGCACCAGCCAAGAGAAAGGGCATTTGCAGGACCAAAGAACTCATGAAGATTAACACAGCAAACTCCACACAGCTTTTCCCCTGATCTGCCAGGAGCTGCTCTGCTTCTCATCACGAGGAGCAGATCAGGCACCAGGGTGGAGAAGGACTGTGGTTCCAGACTGGGACTGGGACTTGGAGAGGTGCTCAAAGATTGCCCCATTTCTCTCCTTGACAAAAGGGTTTGTCTGACTCGCTGTCTGAAAAGCTCCAAAAAAATGGAGCAAAAATTTGGGTTTGTTTATTTTGGACTATAATTCAGGTAACCAGGTGAAGTTATAGCTCTGCTCCTGAATTTTCGGGGCTCCATGACCACTTTCTGGCTTGGCCAGGCACTGCTGCCCATGGATGTGGAGAGCAGTACTGATTCTCCTTGTCAAAGCCCACCTTGTAAAATCAGTCTGGCACAGGCAGACTTTACTCTCCTCTTGTAGCAACAGCCCAGGAAAGCTCAAATGGTTGATGGTGACACTCAAGGGTTTTTTCAGCATTTATCCTTGCCTCACACAGGGCTCTCCATCCTCCCATCACACAGAACAGAATCTGGGCCCCTCCCCAGCCTCCTCATCCCTCCTGCACCACGTCCCCCCTGACCCTGCCTCCCCACCCCAGCTCATTTCTGCCCTCTCCCCCTCACTTGCTGAACCAGCTCTTCGTACTGCTCTCAACAGAAGCCAAAAAAAGCACAACTTTTAAGTGCAAAAGGGCTTTTCTGGATTTGACTGGCTGTGTTTTGCCCTGATGTTTGGGAAGGGTCTGGGTACAGAATATCCGTGCCAAGGTGCAAGGTGCCATGGTATTTTTCTGTCCTGCCACCACACCAGCATCTGTGCTCAGCTGAAACAATCCCTTCTTAATGCAGCAGCCAGCTGGAAAACCACTATCAAGATTTTCTTCCCACTTTCTGCACATGCCAGCAGGGCAAAGGGGACACAGGGTGACTCTCGCTCCTCTCTCCGCCTGTGCCTGCTTCACAGCCCCTCCTGTGACTGACATTGTTTTATATCTTACTCACCCTCCCTTGCGTTTGTTTTATATTTCACCTTCACTCTCTTGCATTTATTCCAGCCAAAAATCACTTTTAGCTCAGATTTCCAAAAATTCCTCAATGCCTTTTTGTCAGTGCTTGCCAGCATTTCAGGGCAGTAGCACCTTCCTGGGCACATCTGTTCATCCCTTTCTCTCTCTCATGATCTCCTCCAATTCTCACCACACAGGATTAGACACACACCCCTTTTCAACATATGCCCTTTTACTGTTGTTGCTGTGCATGAGTGCCAGCTGTGTCCAAGTTTTTTAGGGGGTTTGTTGCCACAGTCAGGTTTCACAACGAAGTTACACTTTCTCACAAGCCCACTGACACTCTCCTTTAAGTGGCTGAGGTACATGTGCTTTAAAACACTTTAAAAAGCAATTTTACCTATTTAAATGAAACATGTAATAGCATAAAAAAGGAAGGAAAAAAAAGTGGATTAGATATCAAGCTTATTCAAGCAAATGACGTCTCTGACGTCAGCCAAGCTAGGGTTTCACCCAGAATCTGAGAGAGGACAGATAAGCAGATAATAGAAATGAGCCAGCTGTGAAAGCTGGATCTGCAATCTCAGCCTGAACTCCCCTGCCCCACACTAGGGTTACAGAATGGCTCTGCCTCTAATTGCTGTAGGAATTGCCATCCCATAGCATTTTTTGCTATCCCATCACTGAAAGAAGGACACTTCTGATACAAATGACAGGGAAAAAAAAAAATAAAAGCAAAGCACCAAAACCCATAGGTATTATCCTGCCTTATGCACTTCTGAAATGAGAAGGTTATTACCACAGAGAGGAATTAAGCTACAATGCTGATGCTCTGTCTCGCTGAGGGTTTACAGAGTGGTAATTAAGAGAAGCACTTTCTGCATAAGAGAGCTCTTCTGCTGCAGAGGAATAAAAAACATTTCTGCTCGTTTTAATCAGGCATTGATGGATGGCGTTAATCAGCTACAATAACGTGTCAGCACCTCCCTCATCCTCTGCAGAGCTCCTGGAGCTGCTGGATACCCCCAGCACGCTCCCTTCCTGGCTGGACCACAGCCCACATCGCTGGGGAAGCACACAGAGGCTGGATCTAGTAGGACAGGGGAAGCACCAACCCCGCTGCTCATTTGTTTCAACTTTTCTAACATTGTTTTGAAACCCCTGCAGCTTCGCAGACACCGAACCCTGAAATCCCCGTGCCTACATGAATGAAAAACCCTTTCCCCAGGTCAGGCTGCTGCTGCCCATAGGCAACAATCACCAGAATGAGTTTCAGGGCCAGTGACACAAGAGGGACACATCTCTGCAGCAGAGGTGGACTCGAAGGACTTTACGTGGTGAGGGCTCCTTTCCCAGGTGGCCCTCACTCACCCCCGTGAGCAGCCTGGTTGGGGAGGCTGCAGGAGGACATCAGGAGCCCTGTGGTGCTTTGAAGGTCTCTTTGCACTGGGAGGTCTCATCCCTAGGAGGCTGGGGAATCTCCCTGTCATGGGCAGGGAAGCAGCATGGCAGGGTTAAAGCCCCCTGCACTGTGCTCAAAGCCAGGTTGCACTAAGCTGAGCCTACCTGGGAAGTTTGAGGTGGGCAGGTTACTCACCACACAACAGCAGGACCGGGGTGTGGCGGGACAGATCTACCCCCTCTCTCCACCACAGATGATTGGTGCATACACAGGAGATAACTCGGGCGGGTCACAGGCCCAGCATGGGATATCTCTGGGGCCAAAAGGGCTCAGACACTCAGCTAGGAATCAATATCTTAGTCTGGAAAGCAAATGTGGGAAGAGATGAAAAAAATATTCTTGACTAAAGACACAGTTCTTATGTCTATAAAAGCCCACACAACTATGACAGAGGCAGAAGTCTCTTACACACTCCGTGGAAATGTGTGAGAAGATTTCTCCCTGGAGCTGGATGCAACTCTAGGTCCCTTTTCCTGGGAATTGAGAGAGAGGATTTTCAATGTGTACTCCATCAGGATTGGATGGTAAGAAACATTGACTTCTAAGTTATATCTTTCTTAGCTAGCTGTAAATTTAATGGTACCTTTAACTCCGTGTGTAATACTTGTATGTCTTTTTATCTTATCCCTGTGTAGTCATAGTCTGCTTTAAGTCTTATGTCTGTCAGTTTTGTGTCTATTAATAAAGAACTTATTTTATAATAGACCAAATCAGCCTTTATTAAAGAACTTGTGAATGGTAGTGGATCTGGGGGTGCTGGCCACCTCAGTAACATGACTGCCTGCTGCCAGAGGCCTGGGCACAAGGCAGGGATGGATTTAAACCCACATCATCCATTCATAAGACAAGGCTCAACCCAGAACCTGGGGTCATTGAATCAAGGTCATTGAATCCTTCAGAGCTTTCCATCTACTTGGCAGCTTTTGAGACTGGGTGAAAAAAGAAGGGCAGAAGGCACATGAATGTGGCTGATGGGAATGCTCTCCACTGTGCTGGAGTGCAAGTGGTGAGAGAGGGGAGAGAACAGTACAAATGCAGGGGCCTGAAACCCAGACACCCAGTGCTGCTCCTGTGGTTACCCACAGCACTGTCCTTGCCGGGTTTGAGGGGTTTTGCTCCAAGGGAAGCTGTGAAGATGAGCAGACTGTGAGAGACAGCTGAGCCTCCCTCCTCAGAAAATGCTTCTTTTGCATCTTCTGCCTCTGGAAAAGTTGGAAACAATTTTTCTTGTCCTCCTGCTTGTGCAAAATCAGCAGGGGACTTTCTCCAGCATCTGTCTCCTTGGAACATTATGGGCAGCTTTCAGTTTATTTTTAAGCACATCTTTAAAGTGCAGGGAGAGAGAGCAGCCCCTGGATGTGCCTCAGCAGAGGGTGCCAGAGGCAGAGCATCGGGCTTGGTGCCAGTGGGGGCCAACCCTCGTGCCCTGTGGTCCTGCCCAGTCCTGCAGCTGCCAGAGCTCAGAGCCACAGCTGTGGGGGAGCAAAAGAGGATAAAATGGAATTTCTTTGAGTGGAAAAGAGTCTTCCAAGGACACAGCTGTTATTTTGAAGAGCAGGGCAGGAAAAGCCACAGGGGTCTTGCTTTAGTGTGCTGCTCATTGCCAAAGGCACTGTCTGAAGGAAGAGAAAGGACCACTGGGAGGCACAGGTAGGGCAGCCCTGGCTCCAGGTGAGCACTACGAGCATCTCTGTGTTGTCTCTCTAGGAAAGACAAGGCCTTGGTCCTGAGTTAAGGGAGTGCGTAAATGCCTGGGTGGTTTCCTGCAGATACAGTGTCCAGCTGTGAGTCCGTGAAGGAACTGGAATCTCAGGAGCAAGACTTGGAAGCAACACCTGGTGCTAAGCCCAGCCTGGGATTCCTGTCCCACTGGAATGAGGGAAAGGTGATGGACAGAGACATCCCCCAAATCTCTCTGAGCAGAAAGAGGCCTGTCCAGCACGTGGGTACAACCATGGCCTCGTCAGCACCGTGACTGTGGCTGGGACTGGAAAATGCAGACAAACAGCAGAGCTGGTGACTCACAGGGGGTGGATTTGTGATTTCTTGGTCAAACTTTCTAAGCAGAACTCAAGCAGAGAGACACAAGGATAAGGAAGAACGCCAGTGCTCATGTACGTTGGCTTTTGGTTGGTCCAGATCTGCTTTTATGGGATGGCTTCTTGTTACCATGAAGGAAAAGGGAACAAAATCACAAACCCCATTGCAGTTTTGGCTTTTAACCAGCTCTTAGTGAAACCAGGGGTCACACCTCCATCATGTTGACTTTTACAGACCCACAAGGACTTGCAGAGGGCTTCTCCCACAGGGCCTCAGGCAGCAGAGGCTGCAGCTCCTGCCTTTTTCCCCAGCCTGGGACAGGAGATCATCCAAAGCCCTAGGACAGAGAAGGTTGATGCTCAAAATATCCACACGGACTTTCTGTTGTGTGCAAGGGGTGACCAAGGAGCCAGCACTGTCCCCAGCCTGCAGCTGCACAGCAAAATGCAGCTTGTTGGAGGGGACCTGAACTGTCAGTACGAAGTGATAGCACTGCACATCTCCTTCCCAGGGATGGGCATGTCCTTCCCAGGGACAGGGTGAGAGGAAGAGGGACTCACATTTCCCAGATTTTTAACCATCTGCTGCCAAGTGCTCCAGTGCAAGAGCTGCAGAGACTACAGCCTTGGAGCATGGAAATAACTGAGAGCAGCCTTTGCTGTAAAATGTAAACAAACAAACAAACAAAAACTTCAAAAAAGCAACAGCGAACAAGTCCAAGGTTACTGGCTAACACATGTGATTTCGAAGGATGAATTTCTTCTTTTAAAACCAAGGTTGACTCTCTCTCAGAGTTATTGTTTGGATTACAGTCTTGCCCTGAGAGAGGATGAATCTGCCTCTCCGTGTCAGCAAGGAAAAATGTTGCTATTCACATCTCACTGGAGGTGCTAGACAAAAGTAAGCACTGCCTGTAAATAAGCTGCCTTAATAATTAATTGCCAGCACAGGCAGCACAATAGAAAAGCTCCAGAAATAAGTTATTGCAAGTATGATTTCAAGCTAACAATGCATGAACAGCTTCTGAAAAAGCCTCCAAAAAGCAGACCCTGAGTTTCAGGGAGAGGTAAAACACTACCTATCAACTTGTCTCCATTCTCTGAATAGGAGGCCTCTTATTCCACTTCAGGAGAGGCAGCTCATAGCCCACAAATGAGCCCCTGTCAGCAGTCCCTGGCTGCCAAACAGGAAAATAAAAAAGGTTTCAAAGTAGCAGGGATGAGTAAACAGTGGCATGGTCATAGGGAGCAGAGAAGAGGAAGGAGGAAGAAATGGAGAGGGAGGGGAGATGGATGGACGGACAGATGGATGGATGGATGGATGGATGGATGGATGGATGGATGGATGGATGGATGGATGGATGGATGGATGGATGGATGGATGGATGTGGTCTGTGAATCTAGTCAATAAGAAATACTATCATATGGAGAGAGCAGCCACATGACAACCACAGGCATTCTTTGCTGAGGGAATTTTCATCCAGCAGCAATAGGAAGAAGAGGAGGATGAGGAAGGCAGGACCTCTTTAGGCCCTGTCAGGGAGCACAGACTTTATCTGAGAAATGCAAGGCGTGAGGCACATGGAGAGGACAAACTTTACTGAAACAAGGTACAAAAGGGAAGAATATGAAGTGGTCCATGCTTGAAGCCGTTTTAGAGGGATAATGGCCTTAATAACATGCTTTAAGCCCTTACTAAGTCCTTCTCTTCTCTTCTCTTCTCTTCTCTTCTCTTCTCTTCTCTTCTCTTCTCTTCTCTTCTCTTCTCTTCTCTTCTTCTATCCTATCCTATCCTACCTATCCTATCCTATCCTATCCTATCCTATCCTATCCTATCCTATCCTACTCTACCATGTTCTACCTTACCCTATCTTATCCTATCCTATGATTTAGGACAATTCAAAGCTCACTTTAAGCTATCATTAGCAAGTAGGGGAGAGATGGCAGCGACAAGAAGAGGGGAGAAGATATTTTAAATAAAAAAAAAAACCCAACACATCCAAGCAGAATTTATAATTCCCATACAAAGGAAAGGAGTGGTAGTGATGCACATCAAACCAAGGCAATCACCCTGCAGACTGACTTCTGGCTAATTAAATTTCTTACTTTACATACCTTAACTGAGCTGCAACTGGCACTTCTCTGCACTGGCATGAGTCAAACCTCTGTCCCTCAGCAGTGAGAGAAATGCCACAGGAGCAGAGCAAGGCAGCTTTATTTTACACTACACCCACCCTGAAGTGCAGCCAGAGTCAGAGGACAGCCAGGACACAGGGCCAGCTGCACGTGGGGCTGTGGCTCAGCTCTGAGTGACCCCCGTGCAGGATCACAGTCCTGGCACGAGCTGCAGCATGTGCAGCCCTCAGGTAAAAGGCCACAGTCTGCCCATGGCAGGGCAGGGGAGTCACACTGATGGCTTTTCAGTGGCTGTGCTCTGACTGTGAGCCAGGAGAGTGTTCTGATCCAACAACCCTGCCCGTGAGAGCTGGAGCAGAGGGCTCAAATCAGATTTCTTCTGGTACCCAGGTCTGTTTTGTGGCTGTTCAGCAATTTTGCTGAGGACGGGAAGGCTGCACTAGGACACAGTGACTGTGTGCTAGTGACACAGCTCTGGGACAACAGATCAGTACACCTCTCCCCACCCACACACTCCCACACCCTTAAAGGCTGATAGGCTTCAGATGAAAAGTTCAGGTACTTCAGGTTTTAAACAGCTACAACTGGGTTGGTTTTTTTTCTGAAAACACAGTGGCATCACCAACAGAATCCACCAAAGACCCCACAGGAGTCTGAACCAGGAACAGGAGAGCAGCCTACAGTGCTGGGTAGCCCAAAGATTGGATAGGAAAACTCTCCCATCACTCTTCCAGGTTTGCATCCTGCCAGTGCAGCCCTGATCTCCCATTCCACTATTGTGAGCCTAAAATCACAAGTGCTGAGTGGAGACACCTCTGTGTTTTCACCTTTCTAGGGCATTTCACGGCCTCTGTCACTCAGCATCTCCATGGGCACAGCTGAACAGCACCAACCACAGCCTGACACCATCAGATGGCAAAGGGCCTTCCTAAGGCCTCCAGAGAGCAGCGCCCCAGCTGCAATTACTGCTTTTAGAAAGGGATTAGTGGGTAATGGTAGAAAATGCCCATACAGGAGCTGGCAGCTGCTCTTAGGGAGAACTCTCTGCCTTGGTTTGCTTCAGTTCGGTTTCAGGGAGCCTTTGGGAGCAGGATGCTGCCATGATGCTGGAGTTCAGGCTTAGAAAAGTACTGATTAACAGCAAACATTTCACTTGAGTGAACTTCATTCTAAATGTAACAGAGAGATAAGATTAGTTTTTCTGAATTTTAGTCAGATAATATGCACATTCCCTTATTAAATAATGTAATTCTTAATCAGTACTTAAATCTTTATGTAAGTTTATTGGAATTTTTTTGCATTTTTTCCATCCTTTGCAGCTAAATGACCAGAAAACTTGGCTGCAAAACTCTCCATCATGCATTCCCTCCCCCCAACCCCCACATTAGGATTAAAGATAAAACACTCAGCAAAGTTCAGCTGGGTCTGAACCCAGTGACAGGGAGGGATCAATCCATCAGGGTTCAGAAAGTGTTCTCCAGAAGAGATGGCAGAAAAGATCCCACCATGAACCACAGGAAGGGTCACCCCTGAATCCCAGGCATGCTCTTCCATCTGTCTGTCTGCACTGCCTGAAAAAGTCTTTCTTGCCAGAATGATCTCTTGTGTGTTACACAGTCTTTGCTGAATAATTGACCCAAATCTACTGTGGCTTTTTGGTGGGTAAAACATTCCCGTCCCTAACACCCATAAATGTCTTTGGGGCAAGAAAGGCCATCAAACTGAAAGGCTCTTGAGTTGAAGCTCTGTGATGAACAGCTGAAGCCTCTCAGAGCAAGAGGATCAGTCACCATTTCCTGTGGGATGGATCAATGTTTCTCCAATCCCAAACTTCAAGGTCAGTTAAAGGTTTCGAAATGTGCTTTATAAAAGTTGTGCAGTGCCGCCTCTCCAGAGCCCAGCTCAAATGGAGAGTGTGTCGTAACCTTCAGCCTGCCTGGATGTCTGATTCCCTGCTTGGATCCTATTATCATCACTCACTGGGGACACCAGGTATGTTTGAAGGAAGCCAAGCCTTCCAGCTTGTCAGCTCTGAAATATGTTGCCTGAGGCTGCCCAGGCTCTGGTTATTCCTCATTCCGTGTGTGGGCTAAGGGTACCTGCAGCTCTCACCCTCTTTGCTGGGCAGATGGATTTATCCTTGGACTGCTGCTGTTTACAAAAAGGGGACAGTTGTCTGCAGCATCAGACAGGAACAGCCTTTGCCCTTATGAAACTTAACATTACTCAGAATTGCAGTGCCCCAAAAGGACAGAGGGTCCACTGCCCAGTAAAACCCAGCAGGGAGGCCAGCCCAGGCTGGCTGCTGTCTGCAGCTGGAAACGCCTCTCTAATTCCCCTCCAGCTTGTTTACTTTTCACCTTTAATCCTCCATGTGCCACTCTCTGCCTATTTCCTCTCACAGTGCACCTCTAAGGAAAGAGAGGTTGCTGCTAAATGGAAGCACCAACTCCTACAGCCTCCCCCTACTCCAACACCCGCCCTCCCGGCCGTGGGGCAGCGGCTCTGGGATTCAGCATCTCTGCCGCAGCCCAATTCCTTGCAGGAAGACGCAGAACTGCAGCTCCTGGAACATATGTGTGCACCACAGGATGCCTGGGAGCGTGGACGTGCCAGGACTTCAGAGCACCACCCCAAATGCAGCCCGCAGCAGGCCAGGGAGATGCGCAGGGAGGCGCTCCCCGAGTGCGGCCGGCGCAGGGCACCTGCCTCCAGAGCCGCTGGAATTGGACACCTCAGAAGGGATAACAAGGGAGACAGGCCCCAGCAGGGACACATCCTGGCACCCTTGGCCAGCAGCGCGGTGCCGTGCAGGGCAGACACGTGTGGTCACCGCTCGCATTCGGTGCCAGAGAGGCCGGGAACGGAGGGAGCGCCTGACCCAGGGAAGCAGCGCCCCAAACCCCAGCCCTGGGAGCGTGTCTGCTCTCCCACATCCAGGCACAAGCCCTGGCGGTGGCCAGGAGCTTTGGGTGCTGCCAGCCTCTCCACACGGTATGGGCTCAAGGAGGAGAGCGTCTGGTCACCCGAGGTCCAGCTTTCCCTGCCCGGGCCCCGTGTGCCGCATGGCCCGGGCTTCCCAGGCTGCCTCGGCGGGACAGGGTGCCAGAGGGTGAAATCCATTCGTGCTGCGACTTGGGGGAACCCACTCGAGCTGAAGCGAGCTCCCAGGTGGTGGTGGGAGGCTGTGGTGAACATCCAGGTGCCAAAAGTCAAGCCGGAGCCAGGGAAATGCTGCACTGCTGGGAGGGTGGTCACAGGAGCGGTGCATCAGGATGGGGGGACCTGCCACTGAGGGGGCAGAGAGAAGGGGGCTCCGGACAGGGGCTCTGGGAGAGTGAGCAGCTCAGGGACGTGGTGTGAGGGTGTCACAGTCCTGTGACACAGGACCACCAGGGCCAGTGGCTGCTCCTCCCTCAGCGGGGGCTGCCAGGAGGACGCTTCACTCCAGGTTACAGGAAGAAAGCTGTATGGCCACGCCGTGAAGCAGAGCTCTTCCTCACGTATCTCAGCTGGGAAACTTTCCTTTTTACAAGAAATCTTAGGTAAGGAAAACCTTTTGCGTTCAGTGGTTGTTTCCCCTGCGAAACCATTCCCAAGCCTTTCCGCGGGTTCGCTGCGGCTCAGCCATCGCTCCATCTAGTGGGAATCTGCCGCACAGAGCTGAGACGCGAGCGCTGGGACACGGGGGAGGCTCCAGGACAGTCACCGCTGCTGCTGGGACCGAAGGCTGCAGCCAAGCCCCGACCTCCTCTTCTGCTGCGATACCCGCCGAGGATCTGGGCAGGAGGGAGGATCTCACCAGAGCTGGCAAAAGCAAAGCAGGGATTCGGATCTTACGACTCACGTGGCCCTGAATGTCTGCACAAACCACTGAGCTCGAGGAGTGAGTGCTCCTGGTCCACCCTGATGCGGGCAATCTGTGAATCTCGATGGAGTTCAGACGAGGATTTGAGGACTCACCTTCCACTGCTCCATCCCACTCCTACCCTCTCCTCCCGTCCTGGGGATGCACCTTCCTACTAACTGTATCTCTTAATTTTTGAAATTTTCATTTGATTCTTGTTAAAAAACATACTAGATTAGATCAAAAAGTCAGTCTTTAAGCCCAGAATCACTGGCTGCTCTATAACTTCCCCCACCACAATGAGAGTCAAACAAACAGGTTAAAGATCAGTTGAGGCACAGAACCAGAAAAAATTGCCTATTCCCCTAAAGATAAAAGAGAAAACTGGGAGATATCAGACGAGAAGGAGAGGGACACCAGCATGGGTTGTTACATTTTTAGCTAAGCAAGGCTTATGCAATGTTCTCTGCAGGTGCAGGTGCTAATTTTCCTGCCTGTCCTCTCCTCTCAAGCCCTGACAGTCCCTATCCACTGCTCAGAGTTAGCAGAGATAACAGGCCCAAAAATACTGAACTCTGAGTGAAAACAGGCGCCTGCATTCAATGATAACCTTAAATATCCTCACGGAAAGTCAGTGACATTCCTGCATATCTGTGAAGCTGCACAGGATACAGTCCCCAGAAAGCAAGTGGTGTTTGTTCTGCCGTTCTAGAATCCATTTCTTTCTCGTGGAGTGTGGAGAGAGATGAGATGAGACTAGCTTTTACCTGGCTCAGTACCATCACTGTAGTTTTAAATAGGAAAAGGAAAGTCAGAGGAGTCAATCAAATTCATGGACACAAATTCCCACTGGCGTAGGACTGACATTGCTGCTCTGGTTCATAAACTCCCCACATTCCAGGCCTCACACAGAATGAAGAGCTGCTGCTTCACAGTCAGAGCAAGCCCAGGATTAGCATAAAAGGCCCAAATTCAGTGACACAGCTCACGTGGTACGAGCACCCTGGCACGAGGCTGGTGCTGGTGTTTCAGAGCAGTTTCTAACCTCAGGATGCCGCGGTGCCGTGTGACAGGAGCTGCGCGGGGAGAGCAGAAGGGACTGAGCCTGTCAGAGCTGGCTGCTCTCTGTGACTGCTGCACACAGCACCTCTCTCCAGGAGCACGGTGGTGAAGGGAGTCCCACCCCAGCCCACCGTGGGAAGGACTGGGAGCTCGGTGTGACCGCCAGGACAAGTCACAGAGGGGCACTGGAGGGGGGACACCTTGGCTGAGGTTTGAGCAGGGATGTGCAGAGGAATTGGGATGGGATCAGATCCCCAGGGAGCAGCCCCACAGGCAGCAGCACTTCTGGCAGCTCTCAGAAGGCAGCTCAGCCACCTGAACTCAAGGCTCAGGAGTTCAGCGGGGACCTTCTCCCCAAATCCTTCTGCTTTTCCACGTGCTGTGCCAACAAAATCCTAACTGGGAACAGCATCAGTCAGTGGAGGCATCAGCAGGACTTTTTCTTTCAGCCTTAAAAGTGGCCTGGGTTGTTGTGGTTCATGACAGAGAAACGCCTCACACTGCCCAAGTTCCCTTGGGGGGAGCAAAGTGAGGACAAGGTGCCCTTTCTTAAAGGGTGGGTAGGCAGAAATGTCACTCCTGCATGCCAGTGGTGGCTTCACACCTCAGTTCTCTCTTGGAAGGGAAATCCCTGGAAATAAACCCCTGGAAGCTGTGGCAGCTTTGGGGCAGGAAAACAGTATTTCCCCTCATATTTAAAAGAGGAAAAATCAAGTATCCTCATGTGTATCAGCAACAGTGTGACCAGCAGGACCAGGGCAGTGATAGTCCCCCCTGTATTCATCACTGGTGACACCACACCTCAAATCCTGTGTTCAGTTTTAGGCCTTCACTACAAGAAAGACACTGAGGCAACGGAGGGGGTGAGGGGTCTGGAGCATGAGTCTCGTGGGGAGAGGCTGAGGGAGCTGGGGCTGCTCAGCCTGGAGAAAAGGAGCTCCGGGGGACCTTCTCTCTTCCTGCAACCTCCTGAAAGGAGTCTGTAGCCAGGTAGGGATCGGTCTCTTCTCCCAAGCAGCAAGCCATAGGACAAGACAAAACAGCCTCAAGCTGTGCCAAGGGAAGTTTAAATTGCGTATTAGGAAAAATTCCTTCACCCAAAGGGCTCCCAAGCACTGGAACAGGCTGTCCAAGGCAGTGGTGGAGTCACCATCCCTGGAGGTACTTAAAAGGCGCGTAGATGTGTCACGAAGGCACACGGCTGAGTGGTGGGCTGGGGGTAAGGGCTGGACCCGGAGATCCCGAGGGTCTTTTCCAAACGGAGCCATCCCGGGCGCGCGCGGAGCCCGCAGTGGCGCGGGGCGGGCGGCAGAGGGCGGCAGAGGCCGCGCTGAGAGAGGGGACAGGGACAGGGACAGGGACACGGACAGAGACAGGGATGGGGATACAGGGACACGGACACGGACAGGGACAGGGACACGGGCACGGGCACGGACAGGGACAGGGACACGGACAGGGACACGGACAGAGACAGGGACACGGACAGGGACACGGACAGGGACAGGGACATGGACAGGGACAGGGACGCGGACAGGGACACCGACAGGGACACCGACAGGGACACCGACAGGGACACGGACACTGACAGGGACACGGACACTGACAGGGACACGGACAGGGACACGGACACGGATACAGACACTGGCACGGACACGGACATCGCGGGAGCTCCGGGATCCGCTGTGTCCCTCCTGGCACGAGGTATCCCCGGGACACACGGCGCTCCGGCCGCCTTCGAACAGCCGGCCAGGACCTTGTCACCGCCTGGTTTTTCCCCTTCTCCCCCCGCAGCCGCTGTTTGGGGAGCGGCTGTTGGGGATGCGCGCCCTGGAGGGCACCGGGGCTGCGGGCGCGGGGGGCGAGCGCTGGGAGAAAGGAGGGACAGCGGGTGCCGCGGGTTGTCGCTGTGACACATCCCGGTTCAGAGCTCCCAGCGGTGACACAAACCCTGCCCTTTCACCTCTTCCTTTCCCGTCACACGCTGTTACGTGTTACAGCAGTACTGCACGGGAATTCCAGGAGTCAGGCGCTCGGCTGCTGCGTCCCCCTTGTGCTGGCCTTAGTCCAGGGACCCACAAAGGCCCTTCCAGTTCCAGCCCAGATGTGTTGATGCTGTGGGTCACCCTTTGTGAGGGGTCTGGTCCAGGGTTCAGCTCGGTGCTGTGATTTGCTGCCCTTACTGCGCAGCACTGTCTTTTTGAGACCTGATACCCAAACTAGTTTCCTATTTCTGTGGCTCTTTCAATCTCCTCTCATAAAATAAAAAGTAGAAAACACATCTCAGTCAAGGGAGGGGGAACAAACGAAGAGACTTTCACAGGTGTCTGTGATTGAAACTCCAAAGGCAAGGGGGTGCTAAGCACAAATCCGGGTATCTCCTCCAATGACACTTTCATGGAGGTGATCACATACCTCAGTGAGCATTGCAATGGAAAACTGTCGACTTAATAATTCCTTTTACTGTTACCTTTCTTCCCAAGAAGCAGGTTTGAATTACATGTTGGAGTCACTGTTTAACCCAGCTCCATTTGCCTGATCTGTGCTGGTTTTGAAGTGGATCCTTTCCTCCTGTGGGGAGTCAGGGAATCACCTCCAGCAGCCTCTGTGCACTTCCTGGCTCAGCAGAGTGATCCCACCTGTACCACACCCACTACTACAGCCTGTACTCTGAGTAATAAACAACTACTTCTGTTAATAAGGAACAATTCTGGATGACCCTGAAAACTGAAGAGCCCCTCCTCTCTACCAACAGGAGGACTAATAAGGGACAAGATATTTGCAGACAATATTTTTCATTATCTTTTTTTAGGTTGAATGTGCACAATCAGCTTTTGAATTCATTTTCATAAGAAGCAGTCAGATGAGCCTGGATTCAGATTGCCAGAAGTTTTGGGGAACCCAAACTGTCTCTGAATCCCAAATAAAAGCAAACCATTGCAGTTACCCAGGTTCTGCTGTCCCTCAGAGGTGCACGGATCACTTAGAGACTCCAGATGTGAAGTGATGCTCTGCAAAGATGCTCCTCATCCTAGACAGGATGAATCCACAAGTTTTTGAAGCCACTGTCAGCTATTTCCATCAGTCCTGGAATGATTCCTTCATTGTGATGCTCACTCTTGTGAAAGTTGATCTTGTTGCTTGAGTAAGCCTAATTCACAGCATTAGCTATAAATTGCAAATCCTTTTATATTCATTTCCTTCTCTCCCATTTTCATTTAATGGATATATTTTGTTAGGAGAGGCTGTTCTTGTGGCTCTCAGCATCCTCACAGCTACAAAACTGCTTCTTGAATCAGAACTCCTTAAAGTTATGAAAACTCAGTTTAAGGAAACCATGGTGTGACCTGAAGCATCTCCATAAAGGACTAAGAGCAATCTGTGAAGCACATCAGCAGTACATTTGCATGGGTAAAATTACATATGAATGTGTTTTTGATGTTTTATTCATAGCTGCATCACACTGATAAATTATAGGGTACAAACTCTGTGACAAGACATAATTAGGAGCACTATTTATTTTAATTAAGGTGTATTATTAGATATAGTATTCCAGCTCCCCAGAGGTGCAGCAATAGCTCTCTGAAGGGATGCATGCAAAACATCCTCTCATCATACAAGAAATCTGCTTCACATGCTGTAATTCCTGTGCAAAACATACTCACAGGGGGAAACATCCACCTCTTGTGAGAGCTTAGGAAATCCCGCTTTGCTGGTGAAATGAGAAATGGAGTTTCACAGGGAGAGTATTGCTGCAACTCAGAGGCTGAACGAGTGGCAGAAGAGACTCTCAGCTTCTGACATAATCCATATTGATGGTGAAAAAGTTTTGCTGTTTGGTGCCCTGGGGTCATCCCTTGCTGGCCGCAGATGTTTTGTCTGGGCTGGCATCAGGCATCCCTTCAAATGCACATTCCCTGTAGATGGACAGGGGAGTTTTCCGGTGTTTCTTTCCCAGGTTGAGAGGACACGGTTGTATCTGCTCATCTTTTACAGGTGTCAGGCAGAACTCCTGCCCGCCACAGGCTGAGCTCAGAGCTGTCACCTGGGGACAGCAGACACCCTAACTGGTGCTTTTGTTTCCTGCTGTTGAACAGGTAAAGGAAAAACTTTGCACTTCAAAATCTACCCAGCCACACACATCTGGCTTTCTGCCTGCCCTGGGCACTGCTCTCTGCATCCTTGGCTGGATTGCAGCAGCATCCCTGGGGTTGGCAGCTGCAGCCCTGTTCTCACCCTGGCCCCAGCTGCCTCCCAGTGCCCAGGCTGCTCCTGGGACAAGGAACCACCCAGCACAAGGCATTTCCTCTGGCAACACCACTTCTGTACGAAATGATACCAGGCCAGCTCAGGTAAAACGTCATTTACAGGGAGAGGGAATAGCTAAAAATGGAGCAGTGACACCAAATGCTGAATTGGGATGATCTTTCTCCCCTCAACACAGATTGCTACATCGATATCTAGAAATCCTAAAGCCACAAAAAGGATCTTGGAAGCAGGGATTGAGAGGAGCCTGGCACTGAGCAAACAAGGTGAATCAGGACCCTGACAGGCAGCACCCTCCTACTGTTTCTGCAGAAGAGCTGGATCTCATCCTGGTTTCTGCCCATGATCAGTTGACTTTGAGATGTCACACTGGGATGATGACACTTCTCCTGGAGTGGCCAAGGACTTGGGGGTTTTTAACAATATTTCAAACAGCCTGTCATTTTAAGCCACTTTGGGAAAGTTGCAGGAGTTAATCACCATTTCCATGAATGGAAAAAAGATGACAAGACCTATCTCTAGAGAAAGTTTCCATCCCTGAAGGCCAGAAACACTGATTCCTGTTTCTTTTCAAGAAACATCAGAAGGAAGGAGATCTCTGAATTTTAATGCATGCTTCTGCATGTGATTAAGCCCCTGTGAGAAGATGGCAGCAGTGCGTCTGCCTGTATGGGCCACTGGAAATTCGTGTTGGCAGGGGAAGGAGAGGGCAGACAAAGGTCACAGCAACATGCAGGATGTCCTTTACCATATCTGCTTTGCTCCCAGCTCTGCCTGAGCTCCGCTTGGGGTTATAGCAGGAACACAGCCAGTGCATTCCCACCCCAGCACTGCTGCTCCAGCCCCTTTGCCGTGATTTTTGGAGCTGATTTATGGATGGGGAAGAAGGAGCTGCCAAGAGAAGCCATCAAATCATCATCTTTGTTCCGCTCTCATGTCTACAGTTACTATTTTCTTACAAATGTGGGCACTGAGGGCCCAGGCTGACCAGCCTAGCATGAAGGCTCCCCACACCAGACACATGATCTCATATTATCTTTGCTCCCTCACCATTAAAAGCTGATCTGATTAATTAGACTCAAAAACCACTGGTATCTGCCAGGTAGGTGCTGGTGCCTGGGAGGGAGCCTCGGCTGGGTGCAGGTCGAGGCAAGGTGATCTGTGGAGTCATTCTCGAGTGAAATAAACAGCAAAAGAGGGTGGCTGGGCTGCACTCCAGGTGTGCAGCCACAGCCCAGGCTGGGCAGTGTCTGACTGTGTGACAGGCTGCAAAGGGTTGGCAACAAACAGCATCAGGGCACAGGCAGAAGGGAACAGGGATTCATCCCTTGGGCCACCTGAAGGTAGGGATTGGCCTAAAGAGAATTGTTCTGGTAAGCAGGAATAATTTTCTGTCTTATGCTGATGCCACGTCTACTCCAACTTTCAGCTCATTCCACTTTTATTAACACTAAACGAGGGGTAAATACGTGCAAGTGGCTTTCACAAAGTGCCACCAAGAATATTAAGGTCAGAGCAGTAGAGTATGAGCCTCTGTCCCTGCTTTTACCCCGAGGGTTTCTCTAGGGCAAGGGGAATCCCACAGATCTGTGAGAGGAGGCTGGTCCTCAGCTCCCCATCTCCCACACCTCTGGTGGGAGCACGTGGCCTTCCCTGGCTCCATCTCCTCCTCTAACAAAGGGACTAAAATCAATCATATTGGAAAAAGGGAAGTCAAGTGAAGGCAGTCCATAGTAATGTGCTGCTTATTAAACAGAGAGGAAAGGCTCTTCACAGCCACCTACGCAGATGCACACATCCGCAATTATCTTTATAAATTCTAAATCAAAGCAAATTAGCAGCCTAGTGCTGAGCAATAAACATGATTTGATTAGGTATTCCATACCCAGGGTACAACAGGATTTTATTTTGTTTTAAGCACTCAATTACCATTTTGATCCTGCATTCTGTGTGTTATGAAGAGCTCACTGCCCTGTGTGACAGCTCAGTTCACGGGGGCAGCTTTCAAAGCTCTCCTTTTGCCCTGGAACACTGAGTAGATGCTGAGATCGCAAGAGCTGGCAGCTCTGCAGCTCACTGTGCCTTGGGTGGCAGTGCCATTGTCAGCTCCATCTCCTGCTGTCACCAAGGGCACGGTCCTGTTTCTGAGCCAGGGAAACCCCCAGAACCAATACAGAACCAATGAAGGGACTGAGAGCAGTCGTGCCAGGAAGGACCTGAGGACACGACCTGACAATGTGTGCTGGCAGCCCAGAAAGTCAGCATATCCTGGGCTGCATCACACGCAGCGTGGCCAGCACACTGAGGGAGGGGATTCTCCCTCTGCTCTGTCCTCGTGAGATCTCTCCTGTGTGATGCATCCAGCTCTGGGGCTCCCAGCACAAGATCTGTACCTGTTGAGGCTCTCCTGCGAAGAGCTGAAGAAACTTTTTATGCTGAGGGCAGTGAGGCACTGGAACAAGTTGTCCAGAGAAGCTGTGGATGCCCAGTCCCTGGGAGCGTTGGATGCGGTTTGGAGCAACCTCGTCCCTTCCAACTCAAACCTTTCTATGATTCTAAAATTCTATGATTTGCAAAATCCTTAGTTCTCCATTTTTTATTTGAAAACATATTTCTATACCTGTGGCTGATGAGAAAACTTGAAAATATGCTTAAAGCTTAAGCCCTCCAAAATTAGATGGCAAATTTATGTTTTAAATGTCCTATATCTCAAATCACACTGGACCCCAAGCTCTCTGGGGTGGCAATAGCAAGTGCTGGTGCTCACATCACTCAAACAAAACACATAATTTCAGAGGTCCTTGCATAGACAACCCCTCCTCTGTGATGCTGCCAGACCAACAGAGAGGAAAAAGGGTCCAGAGGAACTTTGCTGTGACTTTCTCCATCACTAAGGTCATGGGTTTGTGCTCAAAAGCTGTATAGCAGGTGAAGTCAAACATGATAGACAAAGATGTCTGTTTGAGAGACTCAGCACACAAATGTCTCAACAGTTCAATATGCAGCATTAGATAAATGTTTAATGCTCCTTAGCATTAAATAAATATATTATTACAAAAGGGACACTTGTGTCAAGCAAACATCACACATTTAAAGTTGTTGTGATGGTGGATATATAAACAATAAATCTGTTACAAACCTGTCTGTAAAGGACTTGCTTCTCACCAGCTTTCAATTCACTCCAAAAGTGATGCAAGAGGTGACCATCAGGAACACAGGGTTCTGCCAGGCTGCAGAGCCCAAGAAAATCAACAAACAAAACAAACTAGTATTAGCAGACACATTTCAGCCATGCCAGAGCAATTCCATGACACAACCCAGTCCCTCCAAGCACTTTTTTCCATTCATGTCCTAAAGAAAAATCCTCTTGTGCTCAGTGCTGCCTTTAACAGTGTTTGGTCGCACTTGTGCGTGAGGAGCACCAAGCCAAACACAACAAGCACAGCTGGGAGGAGAGGTGGGGTGTAGGTCACAGATGTGCTGCAATTCCCATCCTCATTCCAGAAGGGAGCATCCTTGCCCTTGCCAGGACCACAAAGCACAAATTATCCCGTTTTCCCTATCAGAAGCCACAGGACCCTGAGACTGCAGCCCATTTTGCTGAGAAAGCAGCACTCTGGTGTGCCTGTGACATGTACTTGGTGACACTCTCTTGCCTCTGCTTACTGCCACCTGTTTTTAAAAGGGACCATTAGTGCCTGTTTGTGCAGGAGCAGCAGCACTCTGAGGAGCTGCAAGGAATGACTCTGATGGAAACCTCTGCCACAGGTATATTAACTGGTACTTAATCCCGCCCAGAAGCTGCAGCTACGGGGGACAGAGGTGTCCTTTTCAGCCCCCAGGAATGCGTTTGGAAGAGGAACAGGTGGCAAACACTCATTCAGGACTTGCAGACCAGCATATAGCAACAGGCCACACTGATAAGGCTGTTATTTCCTTCATCCTTTCTTCAATATTTCCGTCTATGCAGACACAATCACTGGCAATGTCACACAGATTCTCTGTCCCATTAAAGCAGTTGCATGCCCTGTGCATTTTACAGGCAGAAGTGGGGCAGCTGTTAATCTTCTTTAAGTTACTAGGGTGAGTTTTCATCCCTGCCGAAACTGGGACTCACTGCAAACTGGCAGAGCATGGCATTGCAAGAGAAGTCAGCAACGAAACCAGAGGTCTGTGCATTTGCAACCAAAACTACGCATTTTGGAAGAATATTGCCATGGTGGGCAAAAATTGATCGGGAGTAGTGAGTGGAGTTAATGCAGGAGGCTGGGTGCGGGTGGCTGTGGCTCTGTCCCGGTTGCTCATTGCCGGGCTGTGCCTGGTACCTGGGTAAGGCCGGCTCCGGTGCTTCAGGGTGGGTGTAAGTTTGGTGATAATCAGCAGAGGTCACTACAGCTACTCCCGTGTTTCACGTTAAACACGTGTTTTCATTCCCCAGAGAAAATCCATTCCCTGGACTTTCTGCACAGGATTCAGCAGCTAAAGGGCAAAAACCCAGAGAGAGCAACTCAGTTTTTGACGATGTGTTAAATTCTCTCCATCTGGCACAAAGGGGTATTACTGCTTTCCTAAAAATCCAGAGAGCCATACTCACCACAGCAAAGCAAACCAGACTTTCTGCAGAAAGCAGTAAAGCAAAGCAGCACTGGCTACAACAGCTCCTTCAACCTCCTTTGTCATTTTCAAATTGAACAGCAGAGAAGCCCAGGAATCATGTTTTTTCCACTATGAAATATAACCCAGTGCCAGCTGGTGTTTGGTATGGTTGTTTCTCAAAGGAGAAGAAATTGATCTAAATCTTTATAGGTAGAAAAAGAGCTGTTTCCACCTTTATATTTCCCATGATGAGCTTAAAAATTTTATAGGAGGGTGCTACCAAACCTTTAATTTTCCTGACAGTCCTTTGAAGGACATACATCTCCTTATACTTCTGCCCTTCTTTTTTCTTACCCCTTAGAGGATGCTTAGGACAGAAACTTCACCTGTTCTCAGTAAGGGCTCCATGGCTGTTTGCAGCTTGTGTGTGGAGGGAGGGTGATGAATTTCTAGAGGTCTGTGTAACTGAAGGTTAACCATTAATAACATCAGTTAGATCACCTAAATAAATGCCTGAACGACCCTGAAGAGCTGCACAATGTGCTCGTGTTGTTGTTAACAGGTGTTACAAAGAGGAGGTGGTAGTTAGCACTTATGCCTACTGTGGTGCTTGAGGAAAAAATAAACTTAAAAAGAAAAATAAACTTCTGTTTGTTCAGAGTTTGGATAACCTGCAAGACTTCTGTAGTGCTTCAGCAGTTACGAATTGTTGCTGCTGCAAAACTGGAAATGAGAATTCCCATTTCAGTTTCCACACACTGAGCACGCTCGATTATAGTGGTTTTGCTTCTGTTTTGTTTTCTCAATTAGTTTCATATCACTTACTTTATTATTTGATACTTTAATAATTCATTTTGCCTTCCTAGTCAAAAAGCCCCAAACTAGTTTCATTAAAATAGAGTTTCTTCCAATATACCTCAATTTTAATGGAAAAATTTACTAATTTGTTAGCTCCCAGAGGCTCCTAGCCTTACCAAGACCACACATACACCCCATTTTTTGGGCAGGGTACACCTTCTTTCATTGCTCAGAGGTACTAACATGATGTTTCCACTCTTGCTTGCTATTATCCCTGCATCTCTTTCAAAGCTAGCAAGACCACGCCTGCATGGGATGCTCCATGGGATGTTCCAGCTGCAGGTTGAGGACCAGTGAGTTCTTGGGAGTCATCTCAGCACATCCTCTCACATTCCCTGCATTCCCTTGCCCTTTCTATTGAGCTCAACATTTCATTTAGCTCTTATAACCTTCTTGGTTCTCAGAAAGCCCTCGTGTCTCATATCCATGTGAGAATGGGGTTTATAATGGCTCTGTAAATAGTTCATCACTCAAAATGAACTGTAGAGAGAGGCACAGCAGCTCCAGCCCCCAGGCAGGGTTTGTTCTCTCACTGTATTGCTGACGAGTGACTGATGCTCCCAGGGCTTCACACAGCCCCCAGCTCGCCCTGTGCTGCAAGGGATGATGTCACTTGATCAGATGATGTCACCAGATAAAATAGAGGAGTTTTCAATCACAAAACCTTTCCTCCAGGTGCACACAATTCAAGAGCTTGGCCACTTTGATCATCTCTTCTAGGAAGATACTCTCTCTCCTTATAAAGCATTTTACAAACATTCTTTTCTTCTACCTACCAGGATGAAGAGAGATACTTCTTTAATAACTGGACTTTATTATATCATCTGTTCCACAGAAGTAGAAATGCAGTTCACAATATAAAACTTCTTGGGATGGTAAGAGAGGAAATGAAGCTGCATCAGTCACTGTGGACCAAGAGGAAAAGGCTCCATAAAACCAACATGTTGAGATATTCATTGCAAAGAAACTCTGGAGAATCTTCTTGTGAGCAAACTGCTGGATTTCCACTCCAGAGCCGAGCCATGACCCCATGTTCACACGAGGAATGGCCAAGTTGAAGAGTACAGGTGGAAATGAGAGCTGCTGCTGATGCTGCAGACAGCAGCCTGGAGGAGTTAAGAGGCCAAGGACACAAAATATATTGCTTTTAATGCCCTAAGTAGCACTTTTAATATGCTGGATAGCTTTTATACCATGCTGGGTGCTCTGTCAGAAAGATGGTGGCATTGGGGAGCCCAGATAAAGAAGTCTTCAGCCCAACAGCAGCTAGAGAGTCTGGAAAGTTAAATTAATGGCTACTGCAGCCTTCTCTAGGCAGAGAGGAAAAAGGAGCCAGGGGCAAAAGCAGCGTGAAATGAGACAGTAAGAAGCACTGGACTGACCAACACGCTCACAGCAGGAGAAGCAAGGTGCTGGTTTTGTGAGGAAGGTGCAAGTCTCACTCCATTCAGGTAGAGTTACACAGGTTTGTTGTGTTTGAAACTGCTGGAGAGGTGACTTAAATACACCTTGGACCACAGCTCCTCTGAGTTGTCCCCTTAGGCGATGTGAGCTGTAACTGTCCAGCCCCTCAGCTACAGGGTGCTGGAAGAGGAAGGACATGCCTGTGTTTTGATCCCTCCCTTTTTCTTCCAGTGCGTTTCAGTCACATCTGCAGAGTCTCTCCACAAACCTGCGCCTGTCTGCAGGATCTGTGTAGCTCCAGCAACATCCAGGTTTGAACGTGGCTTGCTGGGGTTGTTACCCCAGGCAAGTGCAGTTCTTTTGGCTACCTCTTTTTTCTCAAAAGTCCCGTGCCAGTGCCAGAAAAGACGAATGAAGTCTGCAAGGTCAGGTTTCAACGTTGCTTATTCTTTCTTATCTCGCTGCTGTTGTCAGCGCTTAGAAGCTTCCCGCTGGAGAAGTGACCATGAGCAAAACCTCCGCAAAACTCCTCCCAGGCAAGGAGGTCCCACACCTTTTCTACCCGTTCTCTGATCCAACCATCTCCCACAACGTATTATTATTTACAACTTTATACCAATTAATTTTTACCTATACTAAATATGTCATTTCTACCTCGATTTCATTCTACCAATCTTTTTGTGCCATCGTCACAGCAGAAGATGGAGGAGAGAAAAGGAACAAGGAGGAGAAGAGGGCAACGCCCTAAACCCTCCATCTTGCCTCCTCAGTCCTCATTCTAAAAACCTAAATTCTACATTTTCACCCTGTGATAAACTAAACTACTAATTATTTCACACTCTTGTGGCTTGTAGTTCTTCTTACAATGTTGGTAATTCCTCCCATGGACAGAGGTCGAAGACAGTGTCGTCCTGGGCTCTCTGCCAGGGTCCTAGACCTCCCTGGTGGGGTCCCAGACCCCCCAGGGCAGCCAGAGGAGTGCTCTGGACTCCAACAGTGGCTGAGTCACCACTGAAGGGCTCTGTGGCTGCACTTTCCCAGGTGAGCAGCAGAACGTCACTGCAGACAGAACAAAGCTGGTTTATGTCACACCTGTCACGGCCTTGGAGCTCCCAGTCCACACAGAGCTCGTTAACTTTTTAACTCCTCCTGACTCATCTGCAATTCAGATTTCTCTAGGCTGGCCTGGTGGCTCCAGTCTGCCTCTCTCCGTGCTGGGCTGGAAGCCACAATTGTCTTGTGAAAAATCACACTCTTCTCTCCCTTTCTCCTTTGAAAATATTTCATTGCTTTAACAGAACATAAGACAATTCTGAGCTGCTTTGAAGTACATACTTTTTTTCAGAGGGCTCCTCTGGGGAAGGCTGAGTGACTTTGCCTGCTCTTATTGCCGAGCTCCTCTTCCTTCCTTCTGCTCCATCCTGGCCTTTGGAAGGCTGGTGGGTGGGCTCCAGTTCTTTTGGGCCCCAGGGGTTGACCCAGCCTTCCCAAATGTAACTCAAATGCTTATTTTCTTCTGACAAAGACACCTCTCTATTTTATCTCACAAAGTCCCTCTGTACTGCAGGAAGGGACTGTATGACAGTTATTGTCAATAAAAAGCTGTGAGTTTATCGAGTTTAAGTATCAAATCCCAAAAGCCATGAAAATGGTGAGGACGTATATCTGCTTAATGAAGTATTTGCAGTATCTGTAACGAGAAAATTCCTGTCAACAGAAAGGACTGTGCAACTGCCCACAACACTCCAAGTTAAATGGAATTAAGTGAGGATTTGTCCTGTAAAGACACAAGAATCAGGGAAGGAAATATTGTTTCATCTCTGATACAACTGCCTCACTTAAAAGTCCTTTGGTTGACATACTAATAAAATCTGGCCTCTTGAGCTTAAAATACTTTTTTGTTTTCCTTTTTGGTGTAGCTTGCTACAAGGACAAACCCACTCAAAGCTGTCTGATCTGGGGTGCTCCCTGTTACTGATGCTTCCTCCCTAGCAGACATGGCCTGGTCTCTTTCTGACAAAGCACTGCTCAAGGATCAGAGAAATTTACCCTCTTGGTAAAGGTGCGAGTGTTTTCCCAAGCATCCCTCACTCTTCACACTTGTCTGCATACATATGATGCAGGTTAAAATTCCCTTTGAAGAGCCCATCTCCTGAGGGCTCAGTCCTCCAGGGAAAGCTCCCGTATCCCACTGAGGAAGCTTCTCAAGCATGCCTGTCCCTTGGGAGGAGCCTCTTGTGCTCCAAGACAGGAAGGTAAGAAGAGCCAGACTCTGCTGGGGGGGTGCATGTGGGGATGAAACAAGCACCACCAGCCACTTGGGGAACAGTCGATTTTCTGACTAAATACAAAGATGATGTATTTATTTTCTTGAGGGTAGCAAGTGGCATCTCCATCCTTCGAGATACTGAGCACTTAACCTCCAGGGGTCTGCTCCAGATGTATTTCTGCAAATCTTTTCCACAATTATTCTTGACGACTCACAGCAAAGAAAGCTGCACACTAACAAGTGGAGACCACGTCTGCTTGACTTCTAACATATCCCTAACTGATGCAATGTCTTTGCTATTAGACATGTTCTTCATTTACCTTTAAAAAACTACTTTATCGGAACAGGTTTTCCACAAAACACAAGTTTGTATTACGGACCTTTTGCTTCTGCAAGCAACTAAGCTAAAACATGCAAAGGTTTTTTTGTCCCCTGCCCTGAGTACAGAGGGCAGAATCAAATGGACACTTAAGTATTACAACTTTCCACTAAGGGAAAAGCACGTTTGTAACAGCAATGCTGTATCAGAATACTCCATCAAACCCTTTCTCTATCACTAATCACATGCACAGTAACATCTGTGCAAGCCAGTTGGCTTTGGACAGCTCCTGTGGTTCTTGAAAGACTATTTCTTGGCAGGTTGTGTTTTTCACTCTAATTGAAAGGTTAATCAAATAAGTCATACTTGTATGTTGGCTAAATAAACACACTGTCTTCACTGATGATGAAACAGATGCATTACCACTCATCATGTTTCCCATGGGGTTCATTTGTTCCATGATCACATTTGGTTTTCTTCAAGCTTCTCGATGCAGTATCTGACAGCATTTTGGATAGTTTTCGTAAGGAAATTTATGTTGCAGATGCTACTGCATTCATGTCTTAACTCTTAACAGGTTTTGGTAAAGGCATCACATATCCTCAACATTGCTTCATTGAGGAAAATGTGGAGGAAGCCAATCCTCCAAAAGGTTGAGAACTTCTAGTGAACACAAATGCATTACGGAGTGGAGCAGTCTGCGCTGCTGAGGCTGAGACTGCCAACCAACCAAACCTGGTTTCCCTCTGCCTCTCCCTCAGTGAGGTCCTCATCCTGCACCACGCTGTTGTAGCAGGTCTCTTTAGCTTCTAGGACCCAGTCCTGCAAGGTCACGTGCACAACTGAGCTGACTCTTGACACGTGTGCGTCTCTCTGAAAGCAGCATCTACACTTGATAGGACAACACATCATTGATAAGGCAGGCAGAACTCTTGCTGAATGCATAACAAGTACAAAATATGCATTCAAGTTGTGTGTACCACAACATTGCCACGCATTCAAAAGCTGCAGCAGCTGGTATTTGTTTTAAAGGAAAAGGCACTCAAGAATCTTCCTGCAACTTGGTAATGAGAGCAATGAAGAAAATCTCAAGCCATACAAAGATTAACACAGATTTAGATTATTTCAGTATTACATTCTGAAGTGGGAAAAAAGGTGCATTTATTTCTCCATTAAAAACCAGTATTCATGCAATACATTATGACATTCTTTAAGGTGGGATTAACTTCATTCATTTTCTGTGTTCTAAAAGATTTAAGTAACTAAACTACTTTGTTGAACTGTTAAGAGATGTGTCTCTGCAGGGCTCTTTAAGTAAGGTTTCAGACATGTTCTCTCCCTCCACTGACACTAAAGGGAGATCAGACTTGCCAGGTCCACATCTGAACAAGTTAAGTCATTTGCACAACAACTCATCAACCAACAATTAACTCCCATTGCAGCCCCTCCTTCTTTTTTTACCATTTTTAAAAGTTAAAGCATAAAATCATGTCATCAATTTCCAACCTGAGGTCTCCACATTACAGACTTTTCCTTAATCTGTCTTGTAAAAGGAAACTGCACTTCGGAGAGCTGAACATCACACTAAGAAAAAACACAGAACTCTGACATAAGTAAATGGCATTTGTGAAAAAGTACCATTTCCTCCCATCCTGTACCACACCTTTTTAACCTTTCATTCACTTCAAACCATCATGATCAAAGTGCAACATTCTCATTTATCCCATTTTGCCACCTTACCAAAAGTCACGCTGGTAGAAATTTTACCATTCCTGTGATCCTCACGTAGCCCCCTATTGCTCCCAAAAGAACCAAACACAGGAGCAGGGCAGGACATGGATACAGCTGAGGAAGCAGAGCCAGCAATAAAAGGAACAGGCACACACTGACCTCTGAGACCTCACTCATCTTGACATTTACTATCACTGTGCTCTTACAGCAGCAATTTGTCATTCACTTAAGCACTATGTTCAACTGAAGCATTGGGAGAAAGGCAACAAAATCAGTAAATCCAAGCACCAGCTGGCTTTACACTTTAAGCCACAGCACGAAAGAGATTTGAAATCAGTAATTTCCCTGATAGGGGAGTACAGATACTAACTTGTCTGTACAGCATCAGAGCTTAATTGTCTTGCTGATCAGAAAAGAACCAAATGCTTTTAGGATCACTTTTTCATCTACTGAAATCTAAACTGATAAAAATGGTCAAATCAGATTATTAGAACTGCGTGTGTTTCAGGAAATACAACTGAATATAGATTCAGGAGACTGTTTTTTTTAATATTTATTTAGTAAAACTCACTATACAAACAAAAAGTTATCACAACAGTGTAATATGCAGTGTTATAGTTTCCTTCTTTTGAGCTGCTTCTCCGCTTCAGTAAAAACACATATATACATTTACAACGATTTCCCTTTAAAGCACTGGGATTCATATATTAAAACATACCTAGTAAAATAAGCTTAAAATAATTTCACATTGCTTGGAAAAAGATTTGAGTAATTTACTCTTACCAGAGTGCCACTGTTGCACAGTATTCAAAAAAATGAACGACCACTAAAATATAGAGTAAAACATTTAAAAGTACATTTATTTCAAAAGTGGGCAAAATATCAATATAAAAGAAAATAGAGTATAAGAAATAAAAATAAAGTACAAAACATTTTCATCTTCAACATCCATAATTTAATAGATAGCAAGCCCTTTTATTTTTACATCCAAATTCCACTTTTGGCTGAAGTACCATAATTTATTTTAAAACGCCTAAAAATGGGCTCATCATGATACCTAAAGTGGGCTCTTTTAAAATGGTAGTATAATACAAAACATAGTAAATTATGTTTCAGCATAATAAAATTACACATCCTAAAAAAGATGCAGTTTAGTTTTGCTTTCCTGCTTTAAACTGCTCATCACCCCTAGGAAAACAGCTGGAAAACAGCATCCACAGGAAGTTCTAGTTGCTTTGTACAATGGCTGAACAGCTAGATATAGTGCTCCAAGGATCCTGGAGCAGTAAGGCATTTTACTATCCATCAAGTAAATTTATATGTAAGCTTGTTAAGGAAGAACAACTGTAAGAAATGACAGCTTCTATTAAAAACAGGCATAAAGACATAGAGGCCTTACTGGTCCCTCCACTGCATTTATCAAACAGGGTCTATAATCTTCAGTAAAAAGCTATTTTCCTCTTCTGAAAGTAACTTGTGCCAAATATTTTCCTTAGTGACAAGTTTTTTTCCCATTGCCTAATAGGCTACTATTTACTAATTTATTCTAGTATTTACTAATATTTACTACTCCTTTGTGATCACCCTGCCTCCCTCGTCCCCTGAGTACTTCCTGTCAAAAAGTAATTCCATGTTGAATTTAAGCTAGGCTTTCGGGTGTTAAACTACCCTCCTATAAAGTAAACATTACATATCCTAAAAAACTACAATTAATTAGTTCCTAACTAAGAAAAATTTGTAGTAAACCATACTCCCCATAGCCACAGAATGTCTTTACACAAAAGGATATGATTCATAATCCAGTGTTTGAGTAAGTACTCCAGTCAGGACAAATTCAGCATTGTGGACATCTGGAAATATCAAAATTCATACAGTTCACACCCCGCACAGAAATTCTGCCTCATTCTGAAGGCGTCAGGAGGGGCCATTCTGGACCTTTGTGGCCTTCACGCAAAGATGTGCAGGGGTGTCACCCCACCACTGCCAGGGCCCTACAATCAGCCCTTACACCTGACACTGCACAGACCACACTTGCCCATTCATACCCCTGTTAATAATTAGCACTTCTTGGGGCTCTACACAAAAGTAAAAACACCTGAAGTGAAAACCCCCAACTCACTTGATGAATACTGAGATGGTGCCCTGGTTTCGATTTGGATACAGTTAATTTCTTAGTAGCTGGTACAGGGCTGTGTTTTGCATTTAGGATGAGGATAATGTTGATAATACACTGATGTTTTAGTTGTTGCTACGCAGTGCTTACCCTAAGTCAAGGACTTTGCAGCTTTCCATGCTCTGCCATCAAACAAGAGCACAAGGAGCCAGGAAGGGGCACGGCCAGGACAGCTGACCCTAATTGGCAAGAGTGATATTCCATGCCACAGAACACCATGCCCAGTACATAAACTGGGAGGAGCTGGCTGGGAGCCACTGATCACTGCTCAGGGATGGGGTGGGCACTGGCCAGTGCGTGGTGAGCAACTGTGTTGTGCATCATTTGTATCCCTTGGGTTTTACTCCTCTCATTACTATTATTACAATTTTTATTGTTATGTATATTGTTGTTATTGTCAGTAGCACTAAGAGCATATTATCTTATTTCAGTTATTAAAGTCTTCTATCTCAACCCATGAGGTTTACTTTTCTTCTAATTCTCCTCCCCTCCAGTGCTTTGGTGGAGGGAGCCAGGGTGTGGTACTGAGTTGCCTTCCGGGTTTAAACCACAGAACACAGCAACTTTGCCTAAACAGGACTAAAACCCCAAGGTCCAGCCTACCCTTTCAAAAATGTATCATGACCTGCCTATAAAATAACTGTTAAAAATACCCAGCAAACAGCTGGTTCAGATTTCTCCATGGTTTTCAGGGTAGTCCATGTATTCCTCTATTATCTGAAAGCTCCAAAAGATCTCTGAATTTGTAAAATAATAATTGTAAAATAAGAAAAAAAATCAAAATAACAGCTATACTGTTGAAATGAGAACAAAAGCTTATACATACCTATGCCTCGCGCGAAATATTCTCGACATAAATGAAGGTCATTTTCACAGGAAATCAAGATTATCTCTGGCAAACTCTAAAGGAAAGAAACCAATGATAAGCTCAGAAGAACATGGGAAGGTATTATCAATAAATTTTAGAAAGCAACACTCAACACACTTTGTTCTGCTTATGCTCCATGAGTTTTCGAAAAGAAGGTTGTTTGGATAGTACTTTTCCTCCTGCGCACTCCACAATAGCTTTCATGGTGGAAAGACTGGGACAAATTCCAGGTGTAATGTAAAAATATTTTCCCTAAAAAGAGAAAAAGAAGAACAAGAAAAAGCATTATTTTGTTAACTGATTTCTGCAACACATGAAGTTTTAATGCCATGTGACATTTCTTTTATATAACAGGGGAGGCTTTGTGAGCTGGGGTTGTGTTTATGACACAGATTCATCAGCTGATGAGTTGTCCTTAATTACTGCTGATGTTTCCCCTGGAGGGGCAAACACACAATTTTGATAAATTTGAACAGTTCAGGTGTGCCTATTTCCACAGCTATAAAGTAACAACTGCAGCTGGTAAGAAACAAGAACAATGATCCTTGCTTCTTTGAGCACAGGGACATCTCAAGTGTTACAAAAGAACTTTCATCTTTTAATTAACAGCCGATTTATTACTTCCTGACAAAAATTATTCCACTACTTGACTGAGACAGGTGATCAGATCACAAAGTAGATTATATCCATTTATCAGCTAGGAATAAAAAACCAGAGAACACCTTGCTATTTAGTCTCCAAAATGGAGAGCAAAATGTAGCATTTAGACACAATAGAAGACATAGATTCTCATTCATTACAGGTTGAAAAAATACCTGTTTTAGGTGGTTTACCTCAATAAACAGTCTGTAATTCAGTTAGGCTGAAGAATCTTTAGCAACTCAGATCTCCAGATACCTCTCTGCACTGTAATGTAATTTTAACCAGAGGCATGAAAACATCTTGCACCATCCTAGCAAACAGCCTGGTGGAAAGTGCAGTCTCCAAAGAGAATCATACTACAACTCCCTGAGGCTGAAGGGCAAACTCACTCTTAGACTCCCATTTTTATGGGCAAGTGCTCTGACTATGAGGCTGGTGTAAAAACAAAAAAAAAAAAAAGAGAAAAGAAAGAAAAGAAAGTCCCTTCCATAAGTGGCTTTTTACAAGTAGCAGAACAATGTTCTAAATTTTGGCAGGGAATAAATATATTGAGCATGTTTTGTTAACATCTACAGGATCCAGTCATTCAGAGGTTTTACATCCACCCCAGTGATGCCAAGGCAGGCAATAGGCATACAGTCAGAAAGAAAATTTACAACTAATGTTTCATGTTATATAACAAAGTCTCCTCTATTGCCTTCAGCTATAAAACCTGTGGTCCCAATGCTGAAAAAATTACGCTGAAAAACTTCAAGTATTTAAATGCTGTGTTAAACTGCATACCTTGAACAGTGGAGCTACTTGTGCTCTCTTTAGAGACTCCTCTAAACTAAAGCAGAAAAGCACCTCAGCTTCAGCATCTCTGAGCACAAAGTTCTGCTCATCTGAAAAAGAAAGACTGATGATGTAGCACACAAAACACAACCATCCACAGAGCCCAGGATGGAATCTGAGCAGAACATCTTGATGGCAGAGTGGCTCTGAAAGGCAAACACCTACTATAATTTAACACGATTACAATACCCCCTTTCATTAGGCTTCTTACAGTGATGACCCCAAATTACTTGCAGAATTAAACTATGTTCTACACTTGCATACCTAGCAACAATCATTGTTCTATCAAGTCCCTTTTTCTAACTTACTGGAGAAACTTGCAAATTTTTATTGTTTGATTCTCTGCAAACAAAGGAGCAGAATGATCAAGTAGAAGGATTAAGTTTAAATTAAAATTACTATGACCACTTACGGGAGGCCCAGAAACTGTCTTCAAGTCCTCACACAGTCTTAACAGAAAGAACGTTCCATCTGTTTCACTTGTCCTGTTATTCAGCCAATTTTTCGTTTTTTATTAGGGACAGAACTTCAGTCTTTATCTTTTCACAAAAGCTATGTCAAACACATTTCTAAATCCAATTTAATCCAAAACCCCTAAGTCTAAATACCAAAACTAAAAAATTATACAGAGAACAAATTGGTCTTTCCAAGGTCAATTCTGACAACTTGCAAGAGACAGTGTAAATACTCTTCCAAAAGACAATTTTCATAAACAATTGCCATATTTTCCATTATTGTAGCAGATACAAAACTGGAGCCAGCCCATTAGCTACAAATCAACCTAATTTCAGTAACTAAGTACTTCCTGTACTAGATCACAACAGTCATCCTAAATGCCCCGACTTTCTTCATCTTCTAAGAGTTTTCAAATAAATTGATTTCTCAGTTCACTGATGCTGAAGTAAGCAAATTGCCTTCTTAGGATTTATAAAAAAGTTTGCTGGTTTATTAGTTAATTATCCATAGATTCAAGTCTTTATGGTGGTTAGCCAGCAATGTTATACATTTTCTTCTTACAAATACATTATATAAAAAGCACAAAATAATCATAAACCAAATAATCACCCTTTCAGAAAGGGTGAATTCAAAAATAATGCAGCCACAGGTAAAAATCTACAAAATGGCTACACAAGAAAGAAATACAATACTTAACAACATCCAGTCATTTAATCACCCCAAGGCAAACTTTTAAAGCATGTTTTTCTTTCGTTTAAGGGGAAGAAACTGTATTAAAACAACTGAAAACTAAATGAAACAAAATATTCTGCTGAAAGAGAACTTGATTTTTAAAAAAACCCCCACATAATTCTTGTGACAGCTTTGCTTAACCATACTAACACAACCTTCTAACTCAAGTGGAATACAAACTAGCTGCTAATATCATTATTTAAAAACTTTGCAAATCATTCTTCAAGAGGTGTGAATGATGATAAACTTGCTGTAGAACTAAAATTTCTGCTTTCAAAAGCTGAACTCTTTAGAAAACTGGTAAGAAACACTGAAGACAGAAGACAAAACAACAAAGTATATTTAAATATACTTGTCAACGAACTCTTATTTTACCATAGGAATTGATACTAAATCAACTTACCAACAAATTTCTGGCATTTGAAACACTCTTCTAACCACTCTGGAGTTACTATGTGCTTGACTACAGAAATTGCTGTCAGGAACTTGACAGTTCGGGTCACTTTACTGGCAATTAGATGGGTACATTTCTGGGCAGAGTCTGCTACTTCACCTCCAAGGATATACAGTTTCTGAAAGTTGTACAAAACACAAATCACAATGGAATAGTTGTTAAAAAAATGGAGGTAAAAAAGAAACTAAATATCAAAACATCATCATCAAATAAAACTAAGCTCCTAATGAAATAGTAAATATAGATTTCTGTATTACAGTCATTCCTTTACTAAAGCTGATTAATTCTGATAGAATTTACAGCCATTGAAAATCCAAGTATTTCCAGACATAAATATCACCTGTCAAGATTGAAAACTATTCCCCCACTTCTGCAAAAAAAAGTTTTTTGATTTTGGGTTGTGTTTTTTTTAAATAAGGAACTAACTGAGTGCTACAAATTAAATTTTTTTTCAGTGAAACAGGATATTAAATTTTAAGTAAGCAATATGAAGAGTATATAATAATTTTGCAGGGAAGGTGCAGTACACACTGTAGCTACAGCAAACTTAAATTTGCTAGGCTTTTCTTTAAAGAGAAAAGCATCTCATGAAAAACACATTTCCACATGTATTTTTGATGATACTGAGCCATTATTCCCTTTGCCTTAGTTTAAACTAGCTCCTCATAGTTGCTATCTTATCAATTAAGCCAGTCATTATCTGAACGAATGAATAACATAATGAATCAGCTGGGGAGGCACATCAGATTACCACAGGTGTTACAGATAAGAGTGCTCCCCTCAAAAAAAATTTCAAGAATGAAAAAATACTTTGACAGCTTTAGTAATTATGCACGCTGGATTTCTGATTTTCTAAGACAAACATTTTGCACAAATAAATAAAAACCACACCAATATCTGTAAGCATAAATATTTAACAGACTAGGGTGGTTATATTACATGAATCCTTGGGAGTCCCAAAGCAAGAAAGCCTAAGGGGTGGGTTAGAAGGCCTAAGAGGTCTCTGGCAGCCCTGTGCACTCTACTGCTTAGATAATGATGAGCACGTAGGACAGACAGGGACAGCGCTTACAGCTCTTCTTTACCATGCTCTGATGGTTTGCATCATGACCCACGGAAGTATTATTCAACGACACTGAACTTCTCCACTATTTACATCCTTCCTGGTATGTGTAAACACCCTGTGAACAGTACATTGTACCCCTCTGCAAGGCAAAGGCTGCTGTTTCCATGTTCACTTCAAACACTTCTACCTGTGAGTGCAGACCGTGCAAGATTTCCACTCTGATGTGGAAGAAACACTTTGGGCATACAGGTACAAAAATTACCCCTCCATCTCAGTAAGATGAGAAGTATCTAGCTCCAGTTAAGTAGCCAAACTCTGCAAAGTTTTGAAGCATCAGTGCCAACAGGTTTACATACAGCTTCACAAGCTTTGAGGCTGAAGTTGGTTTTTTTTTTATTTGTGAGCCATAGCTGTTACCAAAACATTCTCTATATAATTAACCTGGTACCAACATGAGACAATGACAAGCTCACAGTGGAACTTTATGGGATACACTAAAAAACATTTTATGTCCCAAAATATTTAATATCAAGCTTTAAATGAAAACATTGCAAGGGGGAAAAAAATCTCACAAGTTCAACCACTTTAAAAATAAGTATAGGTGTATTTTATATTTTTGAGCACACGGAAGTGGGCATTTTCTAAGAAATGTAATGCACTCAAACTAAGCCTAATTTACTTCTCATTATCTGAATGTTATAAATTATTTACAGTTAAGTTTTAGTACAGCTTTATGAGGGAACAGAACAAAACCTCCATAGGAACTTATTTCACACCTGCCATAAGCTTTGTCATCAGTTTTCTTTGAAGCATTTGGCACTACAGACAGCAACCCCACTAGAAGAATCTTGCATCTTATACAGTACAACCACCACTATTTTTCTCACCTAAATTTGGTCATGAAATTTGCTGATTTAAAAACAAATGTGTAAAGGGCTTTCTTGATTTTTATAGCAGTCCTACAGAAAGAAAAAGCAAGTAGCACAGTAAAGTAGTTAACTAAAGGTGAACAGCTACCAAGTAAAACTCATTTCACATAAACCTACTCTAACCTCAGGGCCAGTAAGTATGGGTTTTTATATGCTAGATATATGCTAATCAAGTCTTAGCAAAAATTCAACATCCATAAAAAAGTTGTCAGATGTTTCAATAGAGTTCACAAGAGATAAGCATGAAAGTCACCTTAATGTACTGTTGCACTTGCATAGGTTCAAATCCTGTGAAGAGCACCATTGGTGTCAGCTCAGGGGTGAGTTTTTTAGTAGGTGGCGGCAGGTCTTCAATCCTACAAAATTGAGGAAATACAGCAGAATGTGACGTTTGGACCCAAAGCTGTATAAGTCTAAAATGAGACACGCACACTCTTGCAACTTTTATCAAAAGAACGAACCCAGATGAACAAGCACTAAGTAGGATTTTTTCTGAAGAAAAAATCACCACACTGAGAACATGACATACTCTCTCTTTCTGCACTCTCTCAACTCCCTTACTACTTCACTCTCATAGTTATTGTTTTATTCCTGTCAACTGAGTAACTGGCAACATCCAAAACCCATTGACAGTTATTTCACTGAGCAGGGCACAGGATCGTGTAGGCTGATGGGCAGCTGACAATTCTGAGGAACAGTCAGTTAAGGACTATGGGCACTGACCGCTCGCTGCTCTTACCTTGCTCTTTTGGAAGACGGCTGAAGACTGGATTCATTTTGCTTTGGTTTCAAAGGCAACCTCACACCCTGAAATCAGACCAGTTACATATTTAGATCTGGATTAAGCAGGGAAACCAACTTCTACCCTGAATTAAACACAAAGGAAAATGACATGCTGCTGAATACATGGGGCACCTAATGCTAACACAATGAACCCAAGAGCAAAGCCGAGCATCAGCCAAAGCTTCTCCACAAACTTATGTAAGTGTTCACCAAATAAAATACTGGGGGACTTTTATTTCCTTTATCCACTGATAATTATCAATGGAAAAGTCAATTAATTAAATGAGAAAGAGACTGGAAAGTCTGTTCATTTGTTAAGTACGTGAAGACTACAATATTCTTCCTGGTGCTAAACATCATGGAATGTTAATGTCCCAGAAAATAATGTTTTAAACTCAAGTTCCCTAAGTACATAAAGAGAAGCTGGATAGACAGTCCCACCTCCCCAGTACCAGATTAGCCTCTAGAGCATGTGCCCAGGGGTGGTTAAACGTAGCTTTTAGGCTCTCCTTGGCCTGAGTAACTTGAAATCACAGCTCTCAGGTTCAGGAGTGTGTGATACCTATTCCTTTTTAACCTTCAACACCTGAAATTTAATGAAGAATGCTATAGGCACAGGACCAGAAAGACAGGCAGCACTGTCCCAGCCTTGCTGTGAGTACGTTCCTTTGGGAGGAACAAGCCACAAGGGTTTGTTCCCTGCTCTCAGGAACAGGCATTTTTATGCTAGACAGCCCATAGCATGAGCAGTTGGAAAGAAAAGTGCACACATTCACATTTTGATGGACATTTCAACTATGAAAATACAAGAAGTAGATGGCATCAAGAGCATCTGACAAGATAGCTGCCCTCAGAACAGGATCCCGAATCCCAAGACAAATAGAAATGCCTGCTGTGAAGGTAGTGAAGCACCTCCACAGGTGCTTCACCTCACAGTTGCTTGTCTTCCCTGACACTTCCACGTGCCCAAAATTTTCTACTATGAATTTTCTACAATCCTGTGTGGGCACCCAGGGGGCAGCTGGACCAGATTGTCTCCAGAAGCCCCTTTCAATCTAAGTTACAAAATTCCCATTTCACATGGGCAAGAAGGGTCCCCATAAAAATACAGAAGAGGAGGTACTGAATTACCCATCTGACCCCTGGGGCCTCTTGCTACACAAGACAAAACATGGACATAAACCCCAGTGTGACTGACGCACACAAAGATGGCATGAGTCCATTCTTAAGATAAGCTCAACCGCAGTGTGGATGCAAAACGTGCTGGTAACAAACCCCAAAACTGAGTTAGTTAAAAGCAATTTTAAATATTAATACTGCATACACTGAATCTTCTCAAGGACTTTTTTATTTTGCAACAGCAGAATATCTTCCTTCTTCAGGAAAATATGACCACAAATTTTTAAAAGCATTTAGTTTTCTAAATGTGAGTTTCCTACGAGCCCACAAAACAATACCACAGGGGTCTATAAGAATAACGTTTCAAACTTATGGTTAGGAACACAGTAGTGCCTATTTCTAAAGCTGAAAGGTATTCAAGCAACAGTACCCTGAACGCCCATTTAAAACATTAGTACAAATTATGTTTTGAGAGTTACTAAGCACCTCTTTTCTGAAAAGTTTACGAAGTGACTGAGATACAACTGATCCAGAACACAAGAGGTGTGGCAAAATGTTTTTGTGCAATATAAAATGTTATCTGAGAGTCACCTGTAGTACAAATGAACTGAAAGTTAATCAGCTTAAACTGGGATTTACCTACATTAAGACATACTGTGAAAAATTACCAAGTATAAATCTGAAATGGGAAGAAAATTTACAATACAAAAACATGAGATAGGTGTAAGAGCTGACATGGAAACTGCAGCTTATTCTGAATATGTGGAAATCTATCTCATGCTTTGCATGGTTCACAGAATACTCTACATGACAAAAATTTACTTCTCATGTATTTTTTCAAGGTATAATTTTTCACTGTTCATTTCCAATGATATCTCAGGGTTATCAACTACACTTTTTTAATAAATGGTATATTTTAAAATCCTGAAATACATGGCATATATGTCTATGGTTTGAGTTCTTAGTATATATCAGAGACAATATAAGGAAATTCCACTCTTAGCTTACATTATGTATTGGACTTAAAATTCAGTCACTATTCTTATTCATTTTGGATGTTCTGTCTTTAAAACCCTTATGTGATCTCATTTACAGAGTGTTAGGTACTGACTTAAAAAGTACTAAGCCCTTTCTAAAGGTCTGATGTAGAAATTGAAGAGCAAAACATCTAGCCCAAGGTGTGTCAACAGCAACTTCATTCTGTATATCCCACTAAAATTCCTTAAATCTGCAAAAGATTATCTCTCAGATTCCTCAAAATAAAATAGAGCATTGGCAGAAAGTACAACCAGGAGCTTCCACACAGGCAAGGAGTGATCTTACCAAAATAGCTGTGTATATACAATAATACAACGTACCATTAGAAGTTCTGGTGACACCTTTAATGGGACTCTCCAAGCATCTAAGGAATGGAGAACAGAACAAAAATGACACCACTGCCAAGTTATTTATACCTGAGGAAACACACTCCTACTGATTAAACAAGCACATAAAAATGCTGCAGAACAGAGGACTTTGTGACTGAAACTCTTACCCAGCAGGTTTAGCACGAGGTGCTGGCTGGGAGAGAGCGGGTCCTGGAGGTTGAACACCGTGTAGCGGCTGTGCTGGATCTGCCGCAGCGCCTCGAAGTTCCCCAGCAGGATGTCACAGAGCCACTGCGCGTTCACACACGGGATCCGCCACTCCTTGGCTTTCTCGTACTTCAACCCACTGGCCCTTGGTGGTCAGAGAAGAAAAAAAATAATCTGTGTTGCAAAGAAATCTGTCAAATAGCGATTTCTGATAATAAACCTAAAATATCATTATTTCTTTATTGGTCTATTATTTGTTTTAACTGTGACAGAAGAGATACTCTGAAAAGTGCTTTTGTTCTATGTGTCAGAATCAGTCAGTCAGAGGAGAATTTCTGCTGCAAATGGAATCTTTAGACCTGGATTTAAATTCTCCCTCCTCCAATCTTTTAGAACAATTACTTAAAAAAAGGTATTTTATTTATAGATGATCTAAGAGTCAGCATCACTTAAGAATATTACAAAATAGCAAAATTAGAAATTACTTTTCTTTTGCATGTGTTCAGAAGGCCAAATTTATCACGTAATATGTGCCGTAATTTAGTTCAAGAAACAACGTCATGAAGTTTATTGAACTGCAGAATTAAATAAAATGAACACTTTTATAATGAGCCATACATAGCACCTCACATTCAGAGAGGCACTACGTGCCAAGAGGCTGCTGAGAAAGCAAGGACTGTGGAGTAAAGGACTTACTCTTTACAGATGAGAACTGTATTGCTGCGACACAGGTAGCCCGTGTATTTGGCACCTGCTAGGTAGGCCATGAGCTTGAGGTCATCTCTGTCACTATCAACAAATCCTGTCACAGAGATTATCTGCGGACAGAAAGAGACAGTTATAAACAACTAAAAATTGATGGCACTTACAAAACACTCCCATGGAAAATATTTTTCTATGACTAATTTTTTTACATTACAATAAAATGAACAGCATGGTGTATAAGCACTTAATTAAAGCATACCTTGTAGGATACAAACAGTTCAGAAGTGATTTGTTTATACATAAAAATTTCAGGTTTCTAGCAGTAGCTCTGACTGAGGAAGAATCATTTTCATTCTTCTGGTCAGTTTTTTCCTATTTACAGAGACCAGTTTTATTATGAAAGAGCTCAGAGCTAATTTGCTTCTCAAAGGTCTCCCCTATTCCTTCTGCTGCTATTTATATAGAAGCACCAAAAAAATGCTTACACTTACTTGCTCTACTCTAAATATCTGAAAACTGTGCTCTACACTGCCATGAAGCCAAAAAAATTATGCCAGCTGATCACAGATGGTGAACTATAATTCCACATCTTCCATCATTATCTTGAACCTTGACAGGTTTTCGTTTTTGCCATTCTCTCCTTTTCTTTAGGAAAAGGCAACAGTAATTTTGTTTAAAAGTGTGTTTATTACATTACGTATTACATTTACTACTAACCACTGCGTTCACACGCATGTTGTTCTACTCTGACTTTCCCAGATCTGTATTTCTTTTTTTTTTCGGTCAGAACAGGCTACTAGCAAGGCCATCATCCCATATGTCTGCATCCAGCACAAAGAAATCCAATGCCAAGACATACTTTGGCATCTTAGTTTATACAGCATAGTGCATTCCAAGATGCCTCTGAATGAACTGAAGTTTTTCATTTCCAAAAAATTCCACTTCCACACAGCTCCTCATTGCAGAGGCAATGGAATTGCGACCTCCTATCCTCTGATCAGGCAGCACAGGCTTCCTTTTTAGGTATTTGCTAAGCATTGACTCAGAAAAAGAAAAACTCTCAAAAATCCTCTCAGAATACGGGGTTATGGTTAAGGAAGCACATACTGTTACACATGCTGTTGCTCTGCTGCTATAAACTGTGCAGCCTGGTTTGCTGATACCTTGCTATGTGTAAGTCATGCAGTCTTTGCCCCTCAGTGTCTGAGAGTAACTCACAAAGGCAGGCGTTACTCCTCACTACTCTGAACTCAGGAACACTTGCAAAGCACTGAGAAACACCTGGCAGCAGCACCACACCAACACAGCACCTTAAGATTAACAGAAGCTTTTCTTCCAAGGCAAAAGAAATGTGTGTTTTGCTCTGAGTAAGCACTTTCTAGCTCTGCTTTAATACTGCTCATGTAATGAAGCAAGCAATGAAGCAAGCATTCTTTTCAAGTAAGCTTTTCCTTCTTACATGCTGAGAGCATGGCTTTCCTCCTGGTGGAAATGCCACTGGAAAATGAAGGGCTCGATGAGGTGGGACCATTTTCTTCTTCTTCAAGATTGCATTAAGCCAGTGGGCTGTAATACATCTCTTCCTCTCTCTTAAAGCCTAGGAATACAGGCACAAACAGCTTTTAAAACCCAAAATACATGTTTATATTATTTTACACTTTTTCTACAAATCAAAGCTTAGATTTTAATTGTTTTTCTCTAATTTTTAGACTGCTTCTTCTCACAGCATCTTCCTTAGTGGTCTCTGGAACAAGTCTACTACACACACTATGGAAGTTTGTAACCCAAAACACCACAAATCAGAAAAAAACACATAATGAGAAACTTTGCATCTGCTATCTAGGCATGAAGTACTCAGTGCAAAGCCCTGCCTTTCCAGTGATAAAGCATGCACCAGTAGAGGTTCCCAGCTGGCTTACCTGAGCATACATGTTACTGACTTGGCTTTCACAGAGAAGGTGAGTACATCGGCTTGTGAGGGTAGGGTCCACTGTCCCACCATGTGCTTGGATGATCTGGTAAGAGAGCAAACCCAGGACTTCTAGCATATGATAATTTTTACATTACATTTAAGAAACAAAAAGTCTGAAATGAAAGTCCACCCTTTAGGACACTGCCATCATTAGCATCACTTCACTGAAGAGTTACCCCCCAAAACCAGGTTTGTTATCTACTTTAAGAACAATTTTGAAAACAAATAACAAAATTACATATGCAGCTTTTCACTGAACAAAAAGTCTATTTTTTAGAATAAATGGAAAAAAAACCAAAATAAAGATACATAAACAAAAATAACCCTTCTCATGTTTTTTATTTTTTGCAGTAAAACTATTAAACAATTTTTCATGAACTATTCAATTCTATCTCAGCAATAAACACAAGTGCTGTTAAAAATGTCAACAGCTTACTTGATTATGCAAAATTGTAGGGAAAATTCAACTATAAAATCCATCAGAAGTTTCTGAAGAACATCAAAGTCCTCTTATTTAGGAAAGGATACAATCAGATTTTTCTGAAAAATAGAAGTTGGCAAAAAAATAGAAACACTCTATTCTTCCATCTTATTCACTCAGGTGGATACCTCACAGGCTACTAAATGCCAAAATTATATGCAAAAAAGAATGTTTTTATACAATCAAGTTAAAGATAGACAGCGATGCTATATTACACTTGCTGTACTACAGCTGCCTGATTAAAAGCATAAATAACTGGGAAATAGTTAAGGCTGCAACTTATTTAGCTCATGTTCTGACTGAACACTTAATTCAACCAGGCTGCACACCTAAAGTATTTCTATTACTTTTTCTGGTCAGCAGCAGTTGAATCATTTTTTTTTAGGTTGTAACAGAAGAATTACACAAAAGGATACCTAAAGAAAAGTGAACAGTGCTGAAGTACTTCCAATGTTTTCTTTTAGAAGTTAGGGACTATGACATTATGTTATAGTTTTTTAGAAATACAGCAGAATCTTACCCGTTTCCAGGTCGCTAAGAGCTGCTTGTCAGACATCTGTTCTGGGTAATCAGCAATTGCAAAGACACAGCCCAGTAGGAAATACTCTTCTGGAACTGAAATAGTTTGGCACATAAAGAACAAACAATTAAATACTTAAATGTCTGAAGAGTTCATCTCAGAACACATTTGCTACACTGACCTCTTCCTATTATCAGGTTATAAACTTCCTAAGTGTACTTCCTTGCAAAAAGTAGGATCCAAAATTTCAAAGCTGAAAGCCTTTAAGGCACAGCCCAGTGCAGAGTTTGATTTTGTTATAGGTAAGTTTTTTTTCCTGGATGAAGAGGGGCTAAAGGCCCAAAAGGAAGGGTCACCAAAAGGAACAGATAAGGCAACTTCCTCTTTTACAAAGATCAGCTATGAACAGCCAAAACAATCAAGAAGCTTTCAGTTCGACTAGTATGGACACAATTCAAAGCAAGGTGTGACAACTTTCTGATACTGAATCTTAATTAATTTACTAGTATTTCCAAAATTGTAGCTGTCCTTCCAGTTCTTATACTGTTTGAAAGCTTCCCCCTCCCCATCTTCCAAAGGCAAAAAAATTTAAAACAATTATGCTATGCATTTACTAACACTGTTCTGAAAGTACAGGTTGTGTGCTTGTGGTATCAGGTGTATATTTGAAAAGAGAATGTTCTCAGCACTGTCATGCTTTTCAGATTGCTAGATCAATACTCATTATTTAAGTATTTGCCTAAAAATCAGTAAAACCAGTTCTAAGCCATGAGTGGCATTTCTTACAACCCCATCCTGTAAACACAGCATTACTTTTTGATATTCTACTCCCCCTTCATGTCATTAGCTACTTTTTTCCAGGATCAGAAGGCAATAATTACTAACTCTCCACTGCTGGATCGTGCCCAAAAAGTGGCTGCTGCTGCAGTTGCTGCTGTTGCTGCTGGTGGTGTTGTGGCTGCTGGGCTGCAACTGGAAGCTGTAGTGCTTGAGGTGTCTGAGTTAAGTGCTGCGCTGCCTGATTCTGCATTTGCTGTTGCTGATGCTGTTGGTGTAGTCGCTGTAAGTGCTGCTGCTGCAGTTGCTGCTGCTGATGTTGCAGCTGTTGCTGTTGCAGCTGTTGCTGTTGCAGGTTCTGCTGCTGCAGCTGTTGCAGCTGTTGCTGTTGTTGCTGCAGCTGTTGCAGCTGCTGTTGCAGCACATGCTGCTGCTGGAACTGGAGCGGCTGTGGAGGGCGGTGCAGCTGCTGCTGCGCGTGGAGTGGCTGCTGCGGGAACTGGAGCTGCTGCTGGGAGAACTGGTGCTGCTGATGGACTTGCTGCTGTTGCTGCTGGGGAAACTGGTGAGGCTGCTGCTGTTGGAAAGACTGCTGGGAGATCTGGGGTTGCTGCTGCTGCTGCTGGAGCTGCATAAGTTGCTGAGGTTGAAGGTGTAAAAGAGGATGGTGCTGTTGCTGCTGTGCTTGATGTGACTGCTGCAATAAATGTGTCTCTGGTGTTAGTTTCACTTGACTAAACAGCACCACATTTGGATGTCCCTGTTGGCTATGATTTACTTGTTGTTCTAAACTTTTTGTAGGTGCTGAAAGTGATTGTAATATCTAGAAAACAAAGATTATTTTTGTGACATTTTGGTTGTCATTTGGTTTTAAAAAAATTTAAAGAACTACTGGGAAAATACAATTCCTAAAAGTAAAGAGCCCTATTCCTTAATACCTCATGAGCTAAACAAAAATCTTTAACTGCTTAATAGCAAAATGAAAAGACAGGACTTACACAAAGAGAAGTGTGAATCTGCATGTGGCTCTTAATAAACAGCAATGCACATTTTAGTAGAATTTAAGATTAAAGCCCATCCCTGTATTATTAATAATTTCTCCAACAGCATTATGACTATTAACACTATATTAATAATTACATCGATCAACTGCAGTATTAATTTTAAAATCCCGCTGGCTCACTAAATTCAGAGCTTAGTTCTATGGTCTTATTTTCACTTAAAAATTGCTAATGATGCCTTCATTAATTAGTGCTCTTTGAAACAAGGGAATCTTGTTCTCTTTTGAACCAATTCAGGAATATATAGCTTGTTTTTTAATCTCAATTCCAAAAAACAAAGAAAAACATTGATCTACTGAGCACTAAGGGTTTCTTGAGAAAAAAAACCAAAACGACCTAACCTCCCTACTTAAGAATTATAGATTATAGGTTTATATAGAGTGCTGAAGTAATCTGGAATTTATTTTTAGATGAGTAACTCACTGTTAAGAGAAAAATTGTTTTATATTAAGCAGGCAAAAGTTAGGAAGTGAATTTTTAAGCATCAGAAAAGGGAAAATTAGGCCCAGTTCTAATAGATTAGGATGAGTTCTACACATTTATTAAATTTATTTTAATATAAACTACCTATAAGAAATGAGAAGGAGCAATAGGAAATTCTAGACTTGCCATTCATAAAGTCTTTTAAACATGAAATCAGCTTTGATGAATCCTGAAAAGCTTGTTTCCTTCACCCTCACTACTTCAACACACACAGTATCACCTTCAGCAATGTGTGTGTGTGAGAGAGGAATCAAAGCCCATCACTAGAGCACAAAGCCAATTAACTGTATCCTCTCAACCAGACATCCATCAACTCTCCAACAGAGGTGGCTAAAGTGTTTTCACAATGCACATCAAAATATCTCAGGTGTCATCTAAATAATTCTGATGCGGTTGGTATCACACACGTGCAACCATCATTATCAATGCATCACCCATCACTCATGTCTGGCAGTACCACAGTCAAAACATTCAATAACCAAAAATAACACACACAAAAACTGTTTCTGGGGCTCGGTATGAGGAGCTACTCTCCACAAATTCCAAAAGCCAAAATTACAGAAGCTTCAGGACGTGTATTTCAAAATAAAGGGATAAAACTTTCAAAAGTATTCTACGGCTATTCAGAAAGTAACAATGTATCTGCAAACACCTGATGATAACAGATCTTGCCACTCAGCAGAATTCTTGAGGTTCAAACTGAACACTAACTTGCCAACAATGTTCACCAAGACTTGCACTCCACATTCTGGGCACAAAGTAAAAGAGAAGCTATAGGGAGGAAAGTAGAACTGGTATTTCTCCCTACAGAAACCAGATTCACAATTCTATGATGCAACGCCTTTCTGCACATGCTGGAGCTGGCCCAGCAGCCTGAGAGGGTACTCGGTACAGCCCTCGCACATCACAGCGCAGCCCCTATTCCAGCAGACTTTGGGTGAACGGAAACAAGCCAAAGCACACGACCACCAAGTACCCTGTAGCTCTGCAAATATTACTGACAGAGAAATACTTCTGCAGGGACACCACTGAAGTGCATTTGACAGCACAGTGACTGGGCTGGAGACCATGTGGTGGCCAACTTACCCATGCTGGCCAACCAAGCAAAAGGTTGGCAGTTCTGCTCAGGCGTTGCCCAGAAGTCTCAGCCCTCAAACAATTCAAGGCACTGAGAGGAGGAATCTAAGACTCAGATTTGAAATAAAGCCTGTATTTCCATTCCATACTCAGATGTCATATAAACAGCACAGAACCAATATTTCTGAGTGACATCACATTCTGGGTTTAAGTACTGGCTGAAAGTCTCTGTACCGCTCAGGCACCTTTCAAAGTTTTACCATCCAAAGAAAGGCACAAATGCAATTATTTATGTTAAAGATATGTCTACCATTTACCAGAACCTGCTTTTCTCATCCTCCCTTTCCACAAACATCTAAGAATTTCAATGCTGCAGGTGCAGCATGCTCACTTGCTTTTTATCTTCTTGTAGAAATACATTCAACACAAGAGCTGCAATTATTTCAACTACACAAGTGGTGTAAGAAAGTGTAAGTTCAGACTTCTCCATCATAATATGTATACTATATAACAACCTTATGATGCCCAGCAGAACAATGCAGTATAGAACTGAACCTACTGTGGGAACAATCAATTTCACAGTTTTATGTGTTTGTAGCATAAATAATTCCTCACACTGACTGAGAAGCTTGAAGGATAGGAAACCAGGTTTCCTGAACTAGCAAAATAATTCTAAATTAATGCTTTCTTCTCCCCTCTCCTACCTAGAAGTCCTTACTGAAAATCTAAACCACGCTGTAGTTATACATAGCTTTACTCTTCTAAACGTTTTTTCCAAATGCATTCTTACTTCTGTGAACCTGCTAGAAATTAAGTTACTTATTATGGGGAAAATATGAATTCGGCCACAATTCTAAGTAACAAGGGTTTTAACTTTGGATATTTTAAGAACAGTAAAAGGAAACGGAAGTTCTCGTACATAATATTTCTTAAGAAAAAGTCCAATAGCTTATAAATTAAAAATCCAACACTTACATGTGCTACATTTGATGGTCTATTAATCTGCTGAATATCAGCACTATTAGTAATATTCCTTAACGTCCGCACGGCTGGACTCCACGTGGCCATCATCTCCTGGCGGTCAGAACTTTGGGCACCTTGTACTGAAGCCATGAGGTTGCCTCTCATATCAGGAGGCAAAATGTTACCTGGCACTGGTGGGACATTGGCACACAAATTAATCAACCCGGAGTCTTTCCCTTGAGGCAACCTACGCTTTGCTGCAGATGCCTGTGGGACTTCAGCTGGTGTCCAATTCAAATTCCTTTCCTGCTTTTCTGGAGAGGAATCAGAAGAATCATCGAACATCAGTTCCCCTTTTGCCTTATCAGCAGTAGTAGATTTTGGTGAAAAAGCCTGATCACCCAACGGCGATCCTTCTCGAGAAGATGCTGGGCTTGATAATTTTTCATCAGTACTAGCCTCATTTTGTGAATCTTGTTCTTCATTTTCTGCTTCTTCCTCCTCTTCCTCCTCCTCCTCTTCTTCCTCCTCGTATATAATTAAACGAGGATGATAAGGAGTCTCTTCTTTTCTACTCTTATCAGCTATAGAATCCAGTACCCAGTCCGGGGTCACAATTTTAATGCTGTCCCGTTTATAAGCACATTCATATTTTTCCTGGGGAAAAAAAAATTATTTAAAGACACAAAAATTGCAAATAAGTTCTCTGAGATCAGGGCTACAGCATGGAGAGGGAGATCACAAGAGGCTGTCCAATACCAGAGTGATCTTGCCCAGATCCAACAGAACACACTTTACACTACTGTGTAGAACCACAAGTTCCAAGATGAAAACAAAACCAAATTCTCCACATTTTCAACATAAAGGACTCAGAGGCACAACTGCAGAAGATGAAAGTCTTCACTTGCAAAATTCTTCTCTAACCCAATCACCAAAACATTCCAACCCAGCAGCTAGGAACATCATAGTCAATACTAAAATGCAGGTGATTTTAGGTGGACACTAAGGCAAGTCTAAATACAGTTTATGTTTTGTCCACTATAAAAAAAAAAGTAAAAAAACCCAGCCCCACTATGAAAAAGCATTTGGGAAATGTCAGAATTTCATAATAAAGCAGAGACAAATATTTAAAAGTTGATCACTAAAAAAAAGCATTTCAGCAGGAGCACAGCTTAAATCTTAAAGCTTCACAGTTTCCTTTACTAATAAATAGACACAGAATCAGTGTTTTATTTATTCAAATATCCTCTTTGATGGAAACCCCTCATATACATCAAAACAGTACAGAAAAAAAACCTTTCTTTTAAAATTCAAAACTTATTTCAGGATCTAATATTTAGAAGTGATTGAGCTGGTATTTTCTTTTATGTCAAACAACATAACTTAACAACAAGCCCATTCAGAGGAAATTAATTTAGTGATTCTCTGGAGTTCTTTCCTACAATGAAACTGTCACTCATACACAATAAAGAGATGGGGGATAAAATCAAGTTTATTTGACGACACAAGTTTTTATTCTTTCTTTCTGGTGAGAATTATTAACAATCTTGTTTTATCATCCTGTGTCTAGTCAGAGCAATCATTAAGTTTTCCTAGTGATGGAATTGTATTAGCGTTCACTTTGTTAGTGACCGCTGAGGTGTTTTTTATGGCTGTTTCTTGATGTTAAAAAGTCCCGAGCCCGAGCCAAGAAACTGGACACTCCTGCGATTCGTGTTCAGGTTGTTTATTGTTTCTTATCTCTTAGAGTCTGGAGCAAGGACAGCAGGACCTGCTCCTCCAAAATTCACAGCAGGGATGGCGCCTGAGAAGGCCGTCTTCACCTTTTTATCTCTTTCAGGAAAACCAACCAAGTTCTACAACGTATAATTATTTATAAATCTTTTCCAATTAATTTCTACTTTTTCTTAACATGACAGTGCTACCTTCACCAATCCCCCATCACCTTCGTCACAGGAGAAAATGGAGGGGAGAGAAGAAAGAGGAAGGGGAAGGGGCACCGCCCTTTGCCCTCCATCTTAACTCTTTCCCTCGTACTTCCATAAATCTAAAACTACAAACACCCAGTGACAAGATAAGCTAATTACACACTCTCTTTCTATTTTGTATTTCATCTCTCAATGTGGGCAGCGTTCTCCGATGACACGGCTCAAACATAGAGTTCTGTGCTTTTGTCTCGAGTTCCGAAACAGTCTGGCATGGCTCCAGACCCCCCTGTACGGTCTGAGGAGTATTCTGGGCTGCCACAGAATTGTTCTTGTTACAAACTGCTGCAGTTTCCCTTGTAGTGTACCAGAGCAGCAGGACTGGAAGCAAGAAGTAATCATCCCATAAAATTGTTCCCATTCAACGATTATGTGCATTAAAATATTTGTACCCTACAGACAGGAAATGCTAATACCTTTTTATTTCAAAGTTTCTTGACTGGCAAGCTAAAGACAATGTCCTTTGTTTTAAAAAGCTTATTATTTAAGCTTTTAAGTAAGTTAATAAAGTATGGTTCTTAATGTATTTCATTGCCTCTTACAAACAGAATTTTAGGCAATAAACCTTTGTCCAAGTATGATCTTTTACTGTGATGAAAGGGACAACTAGAACAGTGTGCAGTACACCCTTCTAAACAGTCCACGGAAGAAAGATCAAGCACTTAATAAAAAGCAAAAAATCAAAACCAACACACACACATATCCACCAGAAGAATCCAATCCTACAAAGGTTCTCGTATTTTAAAAAAGGAAAAGCATGCACTTCTCTTCTCCCAGTGCCAGCCCATGTGTTATTCTTCCATTTTTCAATTTTGTCCTTCATTTTTCTTCACTGATTCTATATCTCTAGATTTACAAACCACAATCACTAATGACTGTGACATATCAAAATTAGGCTAAGACAAACAAGATAAAGAATAAAATCCTTTATCCAAACAGGAATTTGAATACCAGTGTGAAATTGGACATCTTTTGAATTAATCAGGCTTAAAGCCATGCAGAAAATAAGTACAAACTGAATAGCTGCAATGCATAATTTTGCTGAATTTGGTTGTTAATGAACAGTCAGTAATTCTAACTTCAGGGAGATGGAAAATTTTTGACTATTTGAAAGCAAATGAGAGATACAACACGAAGAATTGTACATGTAATAAACTCTTACCCCCTTTGGCTCAGGCACAATCAAATGAGTACACTTCTTATTGAGGCTCAGCTGGCAATTCCCTCCATAAAAAGTAATCAAAGCCCACAGCGTACTTCGGTCTTCAGATGAAACCTAAAAGAAAGGTAGAAAAGCCTTTTAGTTCTGTGCACCCAGCTATCTTCAGCTGGAAGAATTTTAGTAATCCACAACATGCCACTTACAAGGCTGGCTAATGTATTACCTATCACTTTTAAATACCAAATTAGCATGAAAGTTAGAGAGACAAAAGGGTGACAAAGACACACAACAAGAAAAACCACCAAAGAGTAATTTTTAACCTGCACAGAGAGACAGAAAATAAAGAGAATAAAATGTCATAGAACAACAGAAACACTGGTATCTCTCCTCAAAAAAGCAAAGCATCCCACATATAATGTACATTGGAATAGACTGAAATATGGTTCACTTCTTACCTGAGAAAGACAAGCAGTGACTCCAAAAAAGATCTGACACGATTCCGGAGAAAAGCCATTTACACTGGAAAGCAGGTGTTAAGGATGCAAAATCATTAGATGAGAGTTTCCTGAAGGACATTAGAAGGAAATTAAACAGCCTATGTAGTACTTCTCAGATAACACCAAGTATTTGACCATTCAGAAACTTTCATCTTTGAAAGCACATTGTCTGTTTGCAATTAAAGTTGTACGCATCAAGAAATAAACCTGATATACAAACTGAATCGGGACATCTGTTAATATTATGATCAATTTTGGTAACATTCTAAACCACAGCTGACCTGGAAAATATAGATGGACCACTGGACTTCTGCAGCTCCCCTCCCTTTTCCACACTTTCATATGCTCTTGTGTTTAAGATCCATGCACATTTGTCAGAAAAAAACGACTGCAGAAACAGGTGTACATTGTGTAACAAGCAGACACCGAGATTTTTTAAACGAAACTAAACTATTTTCCCCATAATGCTGACAGATGCACCAGCAACACTCCAGTTCTGAGGCCCAGAAGAGACAGCACGCAGCAAGCTGACGACAAAGCCCAGAGCACTTTAAAACTTAAGAATAAATGACTGCCACTACCCAGAATACCTCAAGAAGTTCAAGCCTGATGAACATCCTAAATTCACTGTGTTGTTCTCCGTTTCATCTGAGGTAGAAATTCATTACTGGATCTTTCATAAGTGTAAATTTGTCTACTCCCTGCCCAAGCATCTACTGCTAGTACATAAAGCAGAAACAGTCGGTATTTAACTTTTAAGAGGTCCATCAGTTTACCTGGAGCTTGCACTCTCTAAAGAACATGAGTGAAACAGACTCTCTTAAAAGTTGAAAGCAGCATAACAATAAAATAAAAAAGAAGGAATACAGCAAAACTCATTTTTTTTCCTGCCATCAACAAAACTTGAGAAGTGCTCTGACTCTCTTCTTTCTGTACAAGATCATGGAAAAATACACCCTCCTCATTCTTGCTTTTGCTGTGAAGAAATTGCCAGCCCTCTTTATGGTACTCTAGCCAAGGTTTTCACACATGAGACTCTTTTTCCTTCTTCATCAAGTCTGCTTCCAGCTTCATTTTTCTGCTACTTCCCTTCCACTGAAGGTTAGTTAGACTTTGCAAACGTCAGTGGCAGGGCACAGGAGAGCACTCTGCCTTCCTAAGTTCTCCCTGGTGAAAACAACTTCCGCTAAGAAACAGACAAAATTACTGTGCCTTTACATTGTATTAAATCTTTCTATATTAAACTTTACCTCTAGCAACTGAGAGGCAAATGTCCATCAAGTAACCAGCGGAATTGGTAAGCAATATAAAATCCTTAAGGCTCTTACTAGATCCATACGTCTAACTGACACAAGATGTTTCTAGGACTTGGCTCTTCAGAAATTCAATGACCACTACGAGCATTACCAAATTAAAACATAAACAAAAGACAAAAATGCAGAATCTCAAACTTCTGCCTAAACTGGGTCCAAAAGCAATCAACTGGAAAAACTAAGCTATTCCTATTAAAGACTGTATTTTTTTTCATTATGGCAGTACCTAAATCCCTAATGAAAGGCCAGATGTCACTGCACTAGAAGTCATAAAGAGATTGAAACAGGGTAAAACAAAGTTAAGACTTAACAACCCATTTCAGTGAGCATAATAAGGCTCAGAGTAAAACCTAAACCCACCATGTTTTAAGGACATGAAGTGCTAGGAAGTCAAAGGTCCAAGGACACATTTACTGCTAACAGGTGTACAAAACTTCATTCTTCCATGCAACTGAAGAACAAGACCCTACTGAGACCTGGTCTTTTCATTTGGCCATTCCAATGTTCTCACAACAAAGACTTCCTGGGCAATAGCCATTGAGAGCTACATTCCCACATTTATTGCTACAATTTAGTTATGGACTGCATCACTCTGTTGTTTCATCTGTTTATTTCTCTTCTGGGTATCCAATAACATCAGCTCTTAGAGCACCCTTTTAAAAAATCCTGGTTGCAGATGGAAGAGAAATTTTTTAATAGTGCAACTTCTTCATGTGAAAGAATGTCAATAATGAAATGTTAGGTTACTTAAGCCCGAAAATATAGCTAATTCCAAGGGGGGTTTTTGTAAACACTCCTCAGACAGGGAGAAGGTTTAGAGATGTGTGACATAAGCAACTAAACACTCTCATCCTGATGATTAAAGGACAATAAACACATTGATTATGTCCAGACACAAATGACCTAGACCACACCAGAGAAACACAGCGAGATGCAAAGGCACACACTTTAAACTGCTGGTTATAAAACAGGAATTCTGAATCCCTGAAGCACATTAAGGCCTGAATTCCTAATATGAACACCTGGATCCTTGCACCTACCACCTCATTTTCCAATTGGTAACAATTTTCCTCTAAGTGCCTATCAAACACAAAATAGGCAGACGGACAGGAAAACTGAAGACAAAGAAGCTCCAAGCACACTGCAATCTTCGCAGGCAAAACACATTCGATCATTTTAGAAGTTTAAGCTGTACCTATTTGAAACAGTCTTGAATCCTTCAATGGTATCCATTTCAACATGTTTTCTACAGAATTTTGAACTTAAAAGGATACGGTAAAAGAGCTCCACAGCGAACAGACAAGACCACCCAGGAAGGCTGAAAAAAACAAAAACCACAAGACATTAAAAACCTTGGTCTACATGAATTACCTTCCAAGTTCATGCTATAGCTAGTTTTAATATATGTTTTCCAGCTTTGGAAGTCTAAGTGTTTCACAGACACTGCACCTAGTCTACAGAAAAGACTTCATTTATTTGCAAGAGCTCACATAAAAGACAGCTCAGAGGTTGTGCAGCAACCCCCTTCTCCCATGCCATTCACAGTATTTATTCATGCTCTTTTTCTTTTTTTGCAGTTCTCATTGCTTGTAAGAAAAAATAATTCAGACAATCCCACCCTACACTCATCACCAAGGAGTGAAGAACCATAACCTTACACAGAAAGAATTTTCCAAAGACAAAACAATGCTGGTTGCTGAGCAGTGATGGCCCCTACCCGACAGTATTCTGGGACAGAAGGGCTCAAAGGGACACAGGGAGGTGGCAGCAAATGAAGGAGATGTAGGACACTGGTCCCAGTGCAGCAGATAAGGAAGAATGGGCAAAGAGTGACATCACATTCAGTATGTAATTACTCTTCCTCAAAGACAAGCAAAAGAATATATTTTGGCAACTATGTTTATGCTGTCCCAGTTCTTGTTATTCTCCTTCCCTTAAGGCATAATACAAAAAATAGCTGAAAACATTTAACTTCTAACTTCTTGATCCTCAGGAAAAAAAAAAAGGCTACTTTCCTCCCTTAAGTTTTTATCTTCCTTTTTCCCTATAACCAGCTACATTTGCCTCTGACTTCCAGTCCCTTAATACTTAGCCTGATCTTCTTGATTACAGCTCATGCTGTGATCTTTTCAGGTCAAACTAAGTGACATTAGTGAAAGATTTGCTCTCATCTGGCAAATGAGTTGGCAGTTATGAAGCAAACTAAATTATTAAGTGCGTGGCATTAGAAAGCAGGAAGTGCTCTCTACAACATTGATGTCCTTCCTTCTCATGAAAATGGCAGGAGTTTCCTTGCTCATAAAGTTAAAATTACATCAAAAAACACTTCAGAAAAAGGAACTAAAAATTAACCAGCACACCCACTATAACCATAAGGGTGCCTAGCCAAGTACCTTTAATTTTTTAGAATTAATTCATAGTTCTACACCATGAGGTGAACTCTCATGGCAAAACCTATTAAAATTCTCTACTGCCACCTGTACCGGTATGGAAAAAAGAACCCAAAATCATGTACCCAAAGGCACCAGCAGTGAAATTCTAGTGTTATTTCTTCCAATCTCTCTCATGTGAATCTCTCTCTTCCAGAATGACAAGCTCACATTTTCAAAGATGAAGCCTATAATTTTTCACTGAAAAAATATCCCACTATTGCAAAGTAGTAACAAAATACTGGTAATTCCAGTGTAAGAAAGAAAAAAAAAGACTAAAAAACTCCTAAAAAAACTAAAATAAGGAGGAAAAAAACCCTAATGTTCTACAAGTTCTTATAGTCCGTAATTAGCATAGTACACATATGCAGAATCAACAAAATGATTTTGCACCTTGCCAATTATATATGTGTTAGAAAAAAACCCTCAGCAATCCACTACTTATTCTAAATTGAGGTTTTCCATTGCCAGAAGCTTGTAAGAACCTTCCCATCATAAATATTTCTCAAGTAGAGCTAACAGGACATCATCTCGTAGATGACTGAAAGAAAAATCTTAAAAAAAAACCCCAAAGCAGAAAACAAAAAAAATACCCACAACACTAATAGATACAGAGCAATAAGAGAAAGGTGAGAACAGAATTGTAATAGAAGTCTGCAAGTGAGGACGAAAGTTTGTGTAACACAAACATAAGATTTTAGAAGACGTGTTTTATTTGTTCATCACCCAAAGATGAATATTTTGTTATAACATTGAAATATCTATGTCAGTACTTCGACAATATCATGGATGAGTCACTCACCTTTACCACAGGGAGATCAAAAACTTCTCGAGATTCTCCAACTTCCGGATTGTCCCCATCTTCTGAAATAATATGTGAGGCCAGTGCATTGTAAGAAACTTCTTTTGCTTTCCCAGCTTTCAGAAGTTGGATAACCTAAAGTCAAAGGAGAATAGGGAGAAGTCAACAATTTTTAGCAATTTTTCTTTGAGAATAACATTACTGCAAGAAGGCACTAACACTGGATGAATGAATGAATATTACCTTCTCTCTTGGCTGTCCTCCCGTAGGTGGCCAGCACTTCTCTTGAAGTTGCCAAAAACATAACATGTAAAACCTGACTGCCAAAGGTTTACATCTCTTGTGTATCTTCATCGTTCCATCTGAAGATCTACTTTTCAAAATAACTGATGATGGGGTAGGAGTCTGGGAAATGTTAAGGTTTTTCCAAAATATCTAGTCCTCAAAAAACATATGAAAACAATTTTCTCTCAGGGAAGGAAAGAAAGCTCTTCTAAGTGTTTGTTTTTGCATAGGGTAGCTCTGGAAGTGTTTGAATATACTTTAAAATAAGAGGTTGAATTCTAAGGACTAAGTGATTTAGAGAAATACAGAAGAAAAAAAAAACCAAAACAACGAGTAGGACTCATGCTCCCTAAATTACTACCTTTAGGAGCTGGAACTGAAGTGCCTCTCTCCACTGCTCTGTCCTGAGAGAATGCAAAACCCCTCCTAACCACCAAAGCACATCTCACTCCCAGTTTTGCAAGGCCCAAGTAGCAGATGCTGCTTTAAGAGTTCAGTGTTCTTTCAGCTCTGCTGTAGAGATCTGTGCGATGAATCCAGCCCTGTGCCCCAAAAAACAGGACTTTCATTTGAACAAAGATGGTAACAGAGAAGGTAACGGGGCACAGAGGGGAGGAAGAGAGAAATGTTTTAAAACATTATGGTCTAGAGTTCAAAAGTTAAAAATGTCAATTAAGATCATTGTTTCATTTCCCTTTTATTATTCAGAAATAATGACTTAGAACAAAACTGGTGTGATGTTCATCTTCCAAAACCTGCCAGGGACAGATGCCTATCCCTGCAAACCTGCTGGGGATATTCCCTTCAAAACAGGATGCTCTGCCCACAACAGTGAACAGCAGAGAGCAAGGCAATGCATTCATCAAAAAAAAAAATTAATTAATTGGTCCTTAAGCAATTACTCCCTACCCTGTACACTCACCAGGCCAAAGCACTGAAAAAGAGACTCTCTCAAAACACAGCATCAGGATATTCTATAAAGCATTTAGGCCAAGCAGAAAAACAAGGATAGAAAAATCACCACTCACTGAGGAGGGAATTTTGGCATTTCCTGACTGAAGTACCTGACTTTAAAACTCCACTTAAAAAAACAAAAATCAACTTTTTTTTTCTGCAATGGATGAATATTACCAAAAGAATTACCCTAAAATAACCAAGAAAACTGATCATGAGTTTGCTGTTCTTGTCACCACAGCCAGAAACAGGAGTGAATGTTAACATTTTGCACACCAATCCCCTAAATCATGATACACCTTCCTGCATGAAATCCATTTAACCATAAAGAAACACCGGATGCTATCATTCCTGTGGGAGAAGCTAAATCCAAATAGAGCACTTTTGAAAACAGAAAGTATTTAAGAACAGTCTCAGCACATGAGCTCTTTGTCTCACACAGTTCTCCCTGAGTTACAATCCCATTCAACTGCTCATTTAGGAGAAGGCTAAAAAAAGGAGTGAACGTCATGAAAACTGAGAACCCAAATCTGACAGCATCAGAAAGAAGCTATAAATAATGTGCTAAAAGAATGATTTTTTAGTATCAAAACAATGCTGCACTGAAGAACTTGTGCAAAGTGTCTGCTTATACAAAAAGTTACACTGGTTTCATGTAGTAGTTTAAATACTATAAATATGATACATAATAATTCATTTGATTATTTTATGTGTCATGAAAAAGACTCTTCCTAATTTAGCTCATGTCAACTTCAAAACTCCTCTCAGAATACACAACTTCTTTAGATTAAGTAGTGCCTGGACTGAAAAGTTGTATTGGCACAATTAAAGAACTCACTCATACTGGTATCAACCATATTATCTGTAACTAGAAAATAGAATGCTGAAAAGCCTTAATATGAACACTGTAAAAATCCTGTATTTTAGGTATTGGTTTATATCCATTAAATGAGATTTCTTCTTTTGTGGGGGAATAAAAATTTTGTCTTGTTTTATCCCACTAAAATCTGTGTTGGAAGAAACAAGAGGAATAGCTCAAAACTAAGAAGCACGACAATGAGCGTAAAAAAAAAAAAACTGAGCGAGATAACCAAAACCCAAATATCCTGTTCAAAGACTTTGTGCTGCATTGCATTACTTTTTATATCTATCTGACAGAAATACTGATTTTAACTGGTGTTCCCAAAGCATGATGGTTTGGGTTTACATGTTTGAGGAAAGCAGAAAGAACATTTATTAAAAGAAAGAGTAGCTGACATCTACTCATCAGCCTCAGTAAGGTATAAGCAGCAAAGTGCACCCAATGGAATGGAATGGATTTAAAATTGAGAGCCAGCCTAATTCTCCATCATTTGACAAAGAACACCTAGGCACAATTCCAGACTTTTGTTTCCCTTCCAATTTATGCCGCTTGTGCTTTAATAGGCAGTGGGTATGCAGTTATTCACCTTACTCTTGGATTTGTTTTGATTAGTGTGCTCACTTGTGCTAGGCCTGTTTCAATATTTATTATAGTAACTGGTTTTCTGTGAAACCATTTGGAAATTTAAGCTGATCAAAGTGTGCTCCTCCCCAGAAGATGAAGGAGGAAACTTCTTTGCAACTCCAAGCTGGCATCCACTTGTATATGAAATAGTAAAAAGTGCCAAATATATTTGTAATTTTTATTTCAGTAATGAGACGAAATTCACTATAAGAACAGTTTGAGTTTGATTTACAATTCCTGCATTCTGTCTTGGCTCAAAACACACCTGATAAATGCTCCTTGTACTCAGGTGCCCCAGGGTACCACAAAGGATACCCACCTGAGGGTGTCTTGGTCTCAGCAAGGATAAGAATTTATTCTCAGTAGTTGCTAAAGCTCTGTGTTTTGGATTCAGAATGGGAATAATGTTGATAACAGGCTGATGTTTTTGGTTTTTGCTAAGTACTGTTTTTCCTACGTCAAGGACTACTTTTTCGTATCTTATGCTCTGCCAGTGAGGAGGTACAAAACAGGCTGGGAGGGAGCACAGCCTGGACAGGTGACCCAAACTGGCCAAAGGGATATTCCACACCAAAGCATGTCATGCCTAGTATATAAATTGGGGGAGTTACCCATAAAAAGAACTGATCTGGATCCAGGAATGAAGTCTGGCATCAGTCAGTGGACAGTGTGCAATTCTATCGTGCATACTTTGCTTGGGGTTTTCTTGCTTTCCATTCTTCTTACCATTATAATTCACTATTACCATTATATCTTACCTGGTTTTCAATTATTAAACCATTTTTATATCTCAACCTACAAGTTTAATTTTTGATTCTCCTCCCCATTCCACTGGGTAGGGGTTGGGGGTGAGAGAGCAGCTGTGTTGTACTTAGTTGCCAGCTGGGCTTAAGCCAGTACACAGGGTTCTCACAGGAGCTAGCCCCAAGCTGAGCTGAGCCCAGCCCAGCTCCTCACTCTGACCCGGCTCTGCCACCCAACCCAGGCAGAGGAAAATTCAATGCACCATGTGTGGAGCAAATCAAAGCCCTATGTCAATGACTCTGACTGCAAAAAAGAATAAAACTTAACATGAGAAAGAAAACCAGTTTAAGAGAACGCTTCTCTACTTGCTCTATGGGAAAGCTGCTCATTGTCCTCCTATGTCAACACACAACTAAGTACAGGCCTTTCAGGACACTACTTCTATGACAAATCATGTACAAGAGTCCTAAAAGAGGATTTTTGCACTCGTCCTCATACACATAATAATAATATTGCTGCTGTAGGGGTTTTTTTGCAAGTATGGGAATTTGTTATTTGAGTGCTAAGCCACTGTCAAAAATTTTATGTCTAAAGACCTACATTTTTTATCTGAAGACCTGTCTAAAGAAGTTTCCATCCTGATCTTTAACTGTATTCTTCCTAGACTGTATTTGTTTTAGCACAATAGGAATGAAAACCATCGGAACAGGCCAGTGCCTCTCCAGGTCACCTGTAGGCATACGAGGCTCAGTGAGTGCCAGGACAGGAAGCTAAAGGAACCCAACGCTGAACTAAGACTTTACTGCAGCAAATACCAAAGAGGCAAAGACTTTAACTTCAGTGTGAAGCATGCAATAACCTGCTTGCAGGAAGCTGCTGTCCTAAAGCTCGGTACGGTGCACTTCAAGCACCTGTCTAACTGGACACACCACAGAAACTTTGTTTCAACCACCTTCGCCCACCGCGGGTGTTACTCACTGTAAGGCCACCTGCATTACCCAGGGCGCTGCCCCAGGGCACGGCGGGAGGGCTAGGCGGCCCTTGGCCTAAACCACACCAGCACCACACCGGGCGGTCCTGGGGCGGTACGAGGGCCGTGCTCGGGGCCGCGCCAAGGCGGGAAGGTCTGTGTGGGAGGGAAGAGCCAGTCCGGCCCCCCGTGACGAACCTTCCCTATGGCCCTGTGTCTACGAACGGAACCAGGCACAGGGTAGGGCCGGGCCTGCGGAGCGCTCGGGTCGGAGGAGCGGCGGCCGCTGCCCCCACTGCCCGCCCGGCCCGGCCCNATTCCACAGTGCCCCCCCGACAAGGAAGGGGGGGAGACGAAGGGGAAGGCGGGAATGATCTGAAGGGATGACCCGGTACCTTGGGGTCAATGTCTCCCACCACGAAGAACTTGACGTCTTTGAACATCTCCTCCGGGACTTTCAGCTCCTCCTCGTCGTCCGCCAACATGGTCCCGGCCGGCAGCAGCGGGCGTTCCCCCCCTGCCCGCTATTCCCCCGCGCTCACTGTGGAAAAACCGCCGGCGCCCGGGTCTCTCCCGTCCCCCTCCCCCCGCAGAGCCGCCGAACCGCGCGAGCAAGGCGCGCGCTGCGGGAGACACCATCCCCCGCCGGGACGTAGGGGGGGTGGAAGGGGGAGGGGAGAGCCGCCCCCACAATGCGGCTCCCCCCGCCCGATCAGCCACCACCGCTGCTGCAGGGCCGCGCCCGCTTCTAATCCACAGGCGCTATCCCTGCTCCTCCCTCTCTCTCCGAACCGGACCGGCAGACAGCATCCGGGTCCGGAGCTCCCCCCGCGCGGGATGCAATGGACTCGCCCCGAACGACAGAGGCGGGCAGCAGGGATACCCGACCCCGCCCAGTGGCGAGGAGGGAGGGAAGGCAACCTCCTCCGGCCCCGCCCCTCGGGGCGCCAAAGCCACGCCCCCAGTCAGGGCCCGCCCCTCGGTGCCGCCGTGAGGGGACGCGGGCGATGAGGGCGGGGCCCCTCGGCCCCACCGCCAGCCAATAGCTGTGGTGTGTATTCCAGCAGCCAGCTCATCAGTGAGCGTACTGACTGCTCCCGAAACCACAGCGTACCACCACTACGGCTGGAAAAGCCCTACAAGGTCATCAAGTCCCACCGAAATAAGACATTTTTCCCTCAGAAACTACAAAGCAATCCTCCTACGTTGATAGTGAACCATTCCTACCTAGAGGGTGATGTATCTTACCTATTTTAGAAAACAGAAAACAGAAATCATCACTTTATATAAGTTATGGTCAGCAGAAAGAAACAAGCACTTTCAGAGCCTGATTCATGTCAAATTTTAAACATCAATGCATTGACAGGGGTATTTAAAATATAAATATTACATAATTGTATCTATATAATAAGCACTCTGCTTTCCAAAGGAGTTCTGGACCCCCACATAATACTTTGATGTGGACAATGTTTCCCTCCCATACTCAGAGCATTTTTAAGAGATGGCATCGTAAGACTTACTGAACTAAAACTACAGGGCACCTACTGTTTCTGTCCTGCCTGCAAGGCCTGTCTCACTCTCCCGGGAGAAAACTGTATTTTTTTTTACCTGTTATACTTCAAACAACGATAGAAACTATATATTGGTTTACAAGTTTTTTATTCACTTTTACTGGATAAAATTTTACTGGATAAAGCCTTCACCCGTCTTTCTCCAGGTCTCCTGGATCTCCACATGACATGTTCCCCGTTCTACTCCAGCTAGATAAGAAATACCCAACGTATCACCTGTTCTTTTTCCACTCCAGAGAGAAATCTTACCCTTTGGTTGAAGGTTTTATTGTTTTGCCCACCCTCCCAATGAAATTTACTTTTAAAAGTGAATATCAAACTAAAAAGTCCTTAAGCTTTTATATGGTACATCTTTTTATTGTAGGGCAGGAAAAAAAGTAGAAATAACCATCTGCTTTTAAATCCATTTATCCCTTTCTTTCAACAATTCATATTCTCATCTCACTTTCTATCTTTTCTAATAGCCCTTGTTTAGAGTTATTTTCTTCTGTCCCATGTATTTCCTGGAAAAGTCTTCTCTGAGCTCTGCTTTCCTCTATAACCACTCTCCAGGCCACTATGTCCAGCCTTTGCTTTCTTAGTTCCATAATCTTCACTCTTTCCAACTCCATCTTTGATCCATTTTGACTTCTTCACACTGAATTAGAACTATTTTGACCAAAATCTTCCTTCACCTGCAGAGAAGTATTTTTCTTATTCTTCTTGATCTATCATATTTCATTAACACCACTGCTTCCTGAGCCTCCTTTCCTGCTGGATTTCATTGCCTCTGTAATCATCTGCATCTCCCAGCACTGGTAATTTCCCTTTCTTTTCTTCAACAAATATTGCTATCTCTCAGGTTCCTGTTTCACATTTTTCTCTGAGTTCTTCACTCTTCCTGACATCGTTCATTACTTAAATTCATCTTTCTCAGTGTGATCACTAAACTGCCCTTTCTCACAGGAATACTTTCCTTATATCTAAGCTCATACACTATCACATATTCCCACTCCACATAGAAAACCAAAGTTTTGTCCTCCAAGGGTTTGTCCTCTTTATTTCCCTTCTCTGCCTATTTTCTTTGTTACTCTAATGAGTTCCCCTGGCCTTCCTATCCTTTGGATTTTCCATAGTCACATAATTTTTGGTTCTTCATACAACTTCAAGATTACAAGTATTTCAAAACAGGCATTATGCTAATACTGGCAAAAAACAGAATGCAAACAACCTGCACACATTTTTTATTATATTGTCCCTTCCCAAACTTTCACCTGGAGTTGCAGCTATTGCAACATCGGGTGGGACCACCTTGGATCTTCCATTTGTTCAGCTTGTCAAATCAGAAGAATATGAGATGAATTTGCTATTTTAAATCACAAAATTTAAGTTTAAAATTCTCTAGCAATAGAAGGTCAGATTACTGGGTCAAATCATTGAAATTCACTGCAAAAGCAGTTTTCCACAAATAAAAAGTACCCATTTATAAGAGTAATTGTAATTATCCTTCAGGGTAAATCATTCTTTTTAACTAATTATAAAAATCCAAAAATAAAGTGTAATTCCATCCACAGTATGGAAGTGTGATGAATTGTGAAAAAAAGAGAAAGGTTAAGAATTAACTATAATAAGTTTACCAGAAGAAAACTGTATTATAAATTCAGTCCTGTATAGCAAAGATAAAGTTGTTGCAGCCCTAACCTGGGATGTGGGACATGGACTTTTGGGTCTGTCGTCCTCTTCCTGAATGGAGTAAAAGTAATTTTGCTGAGGCACAAAGTAGGGATGGCCACTGGATGCCTAAATCCTCCTGATGTTCTTTAACCACGGATAAAAATGGGAAGAATAATTTGATAAAATTTAATTTGATAAAAATGGGAAGAATGAGGCCATCCCATCCTCCCTTCCCTGAATGAATAAGCACGGAAAGCAGCTCCTGGACAGAGCCCCAGAGCTGTGCTTGGTGAGAGGAGGAGGACTTGGAAAATCCTGCCCAAGCTCGAGCAGATGTCAGGCAGGTGACCAGCTCTGCAGCACAGCCAAAACAAGGGTGTCTCTATGATGCGCCATGAAACACTGCACAGTAACAACCCTACAGAAAACTTGCCTGGTAGCAGTTTAGACACCTGCCAGTTCTAGTGGCTCCTGATAAGAATTTTTTTAGATCTCCACACTGCATTGCACAGAGAGGCTGTTGTATTATCAGCAGTGCTATTAATCTCACACAGAAATAGCTTTCTTTATTCACAATTTTTTATCTTCAAAATGATCGCTCCCAGAAGAAAAGACTACTCCCATGAGTCACAAATTTTTCCCCCTAAGTACCCTCTAAATAAGCAGTGGAATTAAATTAATGAACATATTTTTTACTTCTATATGTATTTCATGAGTCACCTGTCAAGAAATTATTTAAATTCTAGTAATTAGACTATTTCTAACAAAAATGAATAGCTGCAGTTTTGCATCATGTGTATGATCTCGTTTACGGACCATAAGAGCATAAAACTAGATTGGAAAAGTACGTTTTTGATCAAGAAAAATGTTATTGAACAAGAAATATATCCCCTGTATTTGCCAGAAATAAGTTCTGGCTTCTGCTCATGCCAGCACACAGCACTAAGTCAGATCGGTGGGCTGGTCTCACTGCCCAGGTGTAGAACGAAGTGCTCACCTCTATCTAGCTTCATATGGATTTGTCAGGTTATGAGGTAAAGCTCATCTGCTCGAGATGAGTGACAGTGGAAGGAGGGGGAGCCCAAATAATACTCTGCAAGCTGCTGCCAGGCCCATCCCAGGGACCACCAGCCCATCAAAAGTCCATCTCCACAAGCAGAGGAGCACAGGGGCACACTGTCAGGTGAGAACCCAAACCAAAGTACCACACAGGGCCTCCCAAGTGTCCAGGCAGGAGAGCAGGACAAGGNTGTAACACTTTCTTAATGAGTTTTGGACCTGACTGGTATTACAACAGGAAAGAAGAATGCAAGTCTGCCCAGTTTTCTGGGAAAGAACAAATAATTTGCCACAAATAAAACATGATACTATAATTTATAGACTCCATTCTTTGCACTTCAAGATAAGTCCTTGCTTCTGCTCCAGCTAAGGTACCTACCAATTTCTGTGTATTTTCTGAGTNCATTGGTGCCGTGCCTGTTGGTGAGCGTGCTCCGAGCTGATATGACCATGTACACATGTATGTCCACAAGAGTCCACATGGGTGTGAACAGTACATTATCTGTGCTAGAAACCCACCCCTGATCTCTTAACTACGAGAGCTCTGTACAGACAACTTCATGAGCATGTTCCCAGAAAAACTGTAAAGTGATCTGAATTTTGTAATGGGTGTTGCTTGCACGAGGTGAAAGCCCACTGAGCTGACAAGATTTGTGCAGACAATTAGTCTTTGCTTACATAAATGCCTTATTTGTGTGCACAAATGATTATATGAAAAATTCATACACACCTACAATATCATATTTAGGTGTAATTGCTTGTGAAAAAACAACAGCTCGATTTTTTTATCTTGTAGTTAATTAAATAGGGAGCTTAGATTAAATTGTATATTTGTTTTACTCCAGTGAGCAGAAGGCTTTCCAAGTGCTTTGTTAATAATACATACTTGTTTGGTAGCAGCAGGCTCTCTAGATGTTACTTTTCCAATAAAATATATCTTCACAAAGTACCTAGTGTTTTACAGAAAGCTGATGTTAGTTTCAATGTGCCTGGAAAGTTGTTGAAAACCCCAGAAGGCATGCTGCCTGCATTATCTCCATTCCCATTTCTAAACGGGAATAAGATCTGCTTTTTAATCTGAATCAAAACAGGTACACAGAGGGCTCTGTTTTGGCTTGAGCTGTCTGCATTTTTCCTCTTTCCTTCAGTGGGACTGCTTGCAATGGCAAATACGATTTATAATTAAAAACTTTCTTATTATCTGTACAGCAACACTGAATCCTAAAAGGCTCCCTTGGAACCAGTAGTTTCATTTTCGATTCTCTTCTAATTCCAGAACTACACTGAGAATCTCTTGTCATTTGCTTGACAGTTTTCTTTTTTAATATAATAGTTACAATTTCTTTCTTTTGCAAGTGCCGAGTAACAAGTTATACTTTTACTACAACTGTGCATAAATGAGCAGGGGGGAGAATACTCTTCATTAACACATCCTAATATAAGGGCAATTTTGTCAGAAGTGAGACATAGTGTTAAAAGAGGGGATATACTCCTTTGTGCTACCTGCTAAGGAATGTGAATTCATTCACCTTTAGAAATAAATTCTTTCTCTTTTTCCCTCAGACTGCCAATAACCACCTCTCTATAAGTTACACATATATATATACATATATACTTATATATATACATATAAAAAATATATATATAACACTGTAACACTTTCTTAATGAGTTTTGGACCTGACTGGTATTACAACAGGAAAGAAGAATGCAAGTCTGCCCAGTTTTCTGGGAAAGAACAAATAATTTGCCACAAATAAAACATGATACTATAATTTATAGACTCCATTCTTTGCACTTCAAGATAAGTCCTTGCTTCTGCTCCAGCTAAGGTACCTACCAATTTCTGTGTATTTTCTGAGTTTGAGAAAAAATGTTTGTGCAATGTGGTGGGTAATTATCCCTGTAGCCCTCCTTTGTAGCTTGTCAAGATTTACATAATTTATAGGCTTTCCTATAGGGGTAAATTAGTGTCAGCAGAACAATGGAGAACGAAAATTTTCCTTTGAGCCTGGGCTTTCATTCATGCAGGCTTGAAAAAAAAGCTAATGAAAGATGGAGTTACTAAAATGAATTTTTCTAGAAATGAACAAACTTGGCATTCCTTGTGCTAAATCTTTTTTATGTTATTCAAAGAACAGTAACACTTGTATTTATTTTTACATTATTAATGCATAAATGCAGAAAAAGGCAACTAAAGTTGGTGGCATTGCAGAGCATATTACAGAACAGTGTGACGAGTGAGCCTGGCCACTGCTCTGAGATGATCTCCAGTACTCATTTATGGCTTTGTGCTAACGAGTAGAGTGAAACCCTAAATTTGTGCTGATAAAACATTGACACACACATTGACATTACATTGCTCTCTTTCTGTATGTTGTCCAGATAGTTAAATATTTCCTTTACTCATCCAGAAAGAGGAATGGACAGAAGACACTTGCCTGAGGATGTGTCGCTACGCTCACACAGAAGCTCCACTGTCTCAGGGTGACTTGTGCTGATCTTTCTGGGAACAGTCTATTAAAAGTGGCTGGTTTTCCACAGGTTCTTGTGACTCAGTTAACCCAGTGCTGGCTTGGTGCAGGCAGTCACTCAGGGCTCCTGTTCTGGAGCAGAGACAGAAGGCAGCAGCTACACGAGCCCACCCGTGCCACCAGGGAAATTCATATGTAGCCACGGGGTCTTAGTGCTAAAACCTACTGAAAAATATTTCATTGCTGACATATTTTCACAGCTACTGCATCATCTTTAGAGCAGTTCCTCCAACTTGCCAAGTGTAAGGCCACAAGGTCACTTAGATTAACCTTCCACATGGAGCACTGGGAGCAGAATTGATCATTGTTTCTCCCTAAAACCAGCCCCAGCCTGGGAGCACGTTTCTGCTTTATGGCCTTCCCAAGCGCTGAAGCTTAGAGAAGCATTTTTAGGGTGGCTGAAAGACGGATGCCTGCACATCCTTAAATGCAGACACAGGTAGACAAAGTTATCTGCCTGTGATATGGTACAGAGAAGCTGAATGTATTTGTCACATGTTCGTGGCTGCAGCTTTGGGAAGCTCCCAGTGCTTGGACATGGATGTGACTGCACTATGCAGACAAGTAGTTACTGTTGCTGGATTGAAGTCCCATTTTCTTTTTCTGAGGAAGGGACCTGATTTCTATTTTTCACATATTTTCAAATTAAATGAGGAACTTACACTGACATTCTTGAAAAATGTGTTCTGACAGCATTATTATAACAGCCTCGAGGCCAGAAGAAACCAGTAGGTATTCCAGTCAGTTTTTCTTAAAAATTCCCCTTAAATTTAACCCCAAATACTCCTTCTCTGAGTTAAGGTAATATTGAGTCTTGATCTGAAGACATAAAGAGATGAATCCACTGCTGCTCTTAACTGATCAATCTTAACAGGACCTTGGAGCCATCTTAATTAATTAGAGATTGATATCTAGAACTCTTCCTCTTTAGTATGTCAGGCAGGAAACATTATGAAATGAGACATTTGTTACTTAAGTCCCTAATTGTCTGGCACTCTTGAATGCAAAAAAAAAAAAAGTTATTGATTTGATATCTAGAGTATGTCTGTTTTATTGATCTCAGCTATTGAGTACCAACCAGGAGCTGGGATTCAGACTAACAGATGTCACTGTCCGGACTTCCTCATTAGAGCCTAAGCTGAGGACAAATGCAGGTAAACTGCTTATTCTCTCAGGCCAGTTCTGGCTCTAATTCTCTTTTTTTGCTTACAGGAGGCTTTCAGGGAAAGAAAGGCTCTAAAGCCCCCACATGTTTTGGTTAGTTGAAAGATACACTCTGTGATATGCTGGAGCTCCCTCGATAGGAGCAGATAGATCTCTGAACCAGGAAAGCCTACAATCCATTTACGTCTCCAGGTCTAACTCCTCTGTGAACTGGCTAAAGCCAAGGAAGGTGTAAGTTCAAAGTGTGGCTCCTTCAGTGTTTAGTAAGGTCTTCCATCTCTACCAAATCCCTGATACCTCTATAGCCCAGTCAAATTTGGTAAAAATACCTAGGAATTGGGAAAACAGGACAAGCCATACCACACACAAGAAACTGTGCTCACATTGAACTCCTTCAAGACACTAGGCTACAAAGAAGTGACTTCTTTTTATTTTGGCCTAGTACAGCCAAACTTATTACTTCTCTTGTGTGCTTAAAAGACCACCCTGCTCCTCAAAGGACCATCCTCCTCCATCACTCACTTCATGAGGCTTCTGCCATATTCATGTCAATGCTGGTCATTTTTAATCTTTGACACTGTGGCAGATACTCACAGATACCAGTTTAATCTTTGAAGAAGCCACTGAAAAGGTCTCTGGGTTTATTTAGAGCTGGTTCTCTTCCCTACATAAATTAGACCAGCCTCAGGATCCCAGGACTTCCCACACCTGAATTCTCAGTGTTGCAAATGGAAGAAGAAATCGTGGCATGAGGCAGCAAGCACCAAAGCTGTAATCATCTTCCTTCAGGGAGTCAATTACATTTGCTGTTTGCCTTATGGCACACGTACGTGATTACTGTGTGAGGGCCAGGATGCATTTGTTTAATGTATCCTTGAACTCTTATTACATTTTCCACTCATCTTGCTAGAGCCTTATCTTCAATTACACTCCTGTCCATATGCCCCAAGCTGTTATTTGTTATAAGACCAACCTGACCCTCTTGTATCCAAAATGTCACTGAATTAAATCAAATTTTTATACTTTTCAACTTGAACAGTTATCTCTCGATGCACATAACAAACAGATAATGAGATCTGCATTTTATTAGACACAGTGGAGCTCGCTGATGTTTAACTATTAGGCAGAACCATTTTGCTGCTCAGTTACAATTACATTATTTTTCTCTGTGGCTGGATAGCTGTCAATTGATTTAATTCATTCTAAATGTGTAGTATAATATTTTCCTTAGTGCTGTCTGCATTCAGAGAACTGGATACATTTCTATACTTTTTTCCTAAAAGGGAAGGGACTTCCCTGTAGTTACATTTCTCTACAGTCTAATTTTTTTGCCTCAAAATTTTGTGACAATTTTCCCAACCTCTGTCTCTGAATCAGGGATGCTTCAAGATCCCATTCTTAGCTTTAAGCATATCCTCAAACCCTGCTCATTTGGATAGGACTAAAGCACATACTTGAAATTAAACAGTCATGAATGAGGATGCGTTCCTGAAATAAGTCCATTTAAGAATGCCCCACTGGCCATGTTCCAAAGGCTGACATGCCCAGCATCAAGCTGTAGTGTCCTGACATCCTGTGCTTTATTTATAGTACATGCTCATAATTTATGATTCACACAGTGCTCATAATGATGAAATGATAACAGCATCAAAGTGGGGTCTAATCAGAGCAAATATTTAGGTCCATCACAGGCCACGGGAAGATCCACTCTCCCCAGAAGGGCCCAGCCACCACGTGATTCTCCTGCGTGCTGGGAGCCAACTCACACAGTCATAAATAATCCAGCTGGCAAATATCAGAAGGGTACATACCCTCTCTGGTTCTGTGCGCATACCCCTGCTCTGGCTCAGTGCAAGGGGAGGAAGAGAGACATGCAGGGAGGTGGGTCTAACCCCCTTTACATTTTAAGTCAACAAGAACAGAAGGATATATGTCATCATTTACTGCATCTAAATTTGTGGAGGGTAATCTCTCATAATAGGCTGCCTTGATTGCTTACTGAACATACCTTGGAGACTGGTCTTGCTTTTGTACAACAAAAGCATGTCTCTCTTCACTCGAAAGGATAAAGGATATAAAAGATAGTAGAGGAGTATTGTTATTCAGATAAAGAAAAGAAATCTTGTTTCAGATAGTGATGTCTTTCTGAGATTTACTAAGCAGTCTACAGGATTTAGATATCTACATTTTAGACATCTCAGTTTAATATAGAAAAAAATCTTACTAAGATTCGAAATCTTATTTCGAAATAATACTTCTCCTTGAAATGAATGGAAGAGACTCATCCAAAGCCATAGGTTGCTTCAGAAAATCTATTTCCTCACCTATTTCACTGACATTCACAGAAAGCAGCTGCCATAAATTTTCGTAAATGCCAGGCATATGGATGGCTAACTCTGTTTGCACAGCCTCAGCCTGTACAGTAAACCTCCCCTCTGCAGAACAGTCCAGCTGGTTGTTTATCAGTAATTGTTTGCAAGATGCACCCTAAGGAACCTGCTGTGGTTCTCCATGGCCCGTGGTGCTCTTTGGTAACACTTGCCATTAATCTGAGGCTGTAATGTGGTATTTAATGGGGCAGGCCTCTCACCAGGCAGGAGGGATTACCTGGGACAAGGACATCAGGATTTATGGTTCCTTACAGTCACAGCTGTCGTAAAAACAGAAAACCTCCTTGAAATGAAGAACAGGCACTGTGGAGAGACCATTTGTCTTTGTGCAACTTCCTCACAACGTGTCAAGCCCAGGACTCCACTTGCAGCCTTCCCATCAAGATGTGGCCGTACTGCAGAAGGGATGATGGCAGGAGAAGGACTGAGCACCAGCAGCCAGACTGGCTGGGGTGGTACCAAAACTGGAGGGATGGGAAGCACATGCATGTGTGGGCAGCCCTGCAAGACTGAGACTACTGCTAGGAGTCAAAGGCAAGGGACAGGAGATGTCAAATGTGTGAATGCTGGATGGAAGGCTTTAAAACATGAAAATCTTGGTGGGGTTTGCATTTTTTTTTAATTGAATTCTTGGTTGTGGTTACAATTGCATTTATAACCATACTGCCAAGTCAGTTGCTAGTGGTGATGCAGTAAAAGTTGCCTATGTTAACTATTCTAGTGCTCAGGAAACCACAGAAGAGAGACAGGAGCATACAATGAAGATGCTGAAATGTGGAGAGGAGGAAGGACACTGACAGTCTGCCCAGAAAGTTCTGAAGTTGTATCAGGTCAGATGAGGAGTCCTTTTAAAAACCAGTGATTTCTTTTTTTCCAAAATAAGATTCAGATTTTAAATACATAAGCCACCTTCTGTGCAAATGACTTTAATGAAGACACCCCATTAAGTATGCTCGTATGAAACCCTGAATAATTCACTAGTCCCAAGATGGAAGATTTTTACTGAATTTACACCAAGATCCTGATAAAATCAGAAAAAAAAAAAAAAAAGCTTTAGTCAAAATCTGAAAGCAGAAGGTAACCACAGAAGAAGCAGAAAAAGTAGAAACTACTTTTCTACTAGAAAAGGAGCCACCAGCTGAGCATGTCCAATCAGGTCCCTTGCCTTTCAGGTCAGTCTCTGCAGGGACAAGCATTACATGATTCATTGCTTCTCAAGGCAGGGGAGGGCTCCGAAAGGAAAGGAGAAGCTCACCAGTGGCAGATGCCAGCAGCTCCCTCCAAGCCTGGTGGCTTCACCGTGTGACAGGGCACGGGTGGGCACACAGCTGTACCCCAGGGATGCTGGCCTCAGCCCCTCTTGCTGGATAGGTTTTCCCACCACCAGCTCTTGCATGAGCGTGTTCCCAGTGTCACATATGTCCCCAAAGTGGGAGCTGAGCATGAAGCACTAGGGAGCTGCTGCAGTTCACACAGCACTGGGCCACCACCTCTGAGCTACAGTCTACCAACCTGGACTCACAGATCGTCAGCCAGAAAAAAATCTGCTGTTTTTAATAAAATGCAGTGTTAGACAATTAAGAAAGGTCTGGCAACATTTTGCTGTTATCGCACCGAATACTGGTTGTTAAAAATAATGATGCTACTAATAAAAATGCTTGTGAAAAACAGAGAGACATTTAGATACATTTATACAACCACTTCCATCCCATGGGTTCAGAAAATTTTATAGCAGTAGCAAGAACACTGCTTAATCAGGTGCTTGCTGTGGTAGAAGGGACCAAAACAAAATATTTCTAACATGATACTGTCAAATTATACGAGAGAAATTATGTTTGGGGACCATTAAAAATGGTTTGTTCAAATAGCTGGAAAAGTTTGCTGTCATGCCCATGATCTGGGGGCAAGCTCTTTATCAGCCCACAGGAGACAACTGCAAGTTCTTTTCTCTCAAAGACATGGGAGCAGACTCATTTTAGCTGCAGACAGAAAGCATGCGGTCACATGCTACCATCTGACTTTTTCTAACTTGTAAGTAGTTCCTCTTATTGTATGAACCTCTCACTCACTTAAATAGCAACACAGAAATGAATTATAAATAAGCCAAATTCCACAGCTTTCACATTATCTCTGATGACCTGCCATGCTGCATGGCTTGAAAATACTGGGAATTCACCTTACTTAAATTAAGAGTGGTTCTGCTGATCTGCATGACCTGGGCCGGCTGGAGCAGGGAAACTTCCAGCTAGGCCAGATAATCAGGGGGAAGAAAATATTCCACAGCTGGAAGGAAGCAGCATGTGAATATGACTCTGAGACACTCAGCAGTGATACCCAAGCTGAGAAAGCTGTACACCTCTGCCAGTGCTTCCTTTGGCAGGTAGGGATGTGGCTGTGGCTGTTCAGAGATCTCCAGGGAAGGAGGCAGCAACCAAAGGCCTATAAAGAAATCAGTCTGAGTGGAAGAGAAAAGACATCCCTTGATAATGACATCAGTTTAATTTTTGCACGTATTACCAACCAATGGCAAATAACAGTAACAAAATTACAATAACAAAACTAGTCTTGAATGCTAAAGCGAGAGAGGTTTGGGAACAAGGAATTCCAACCAGTGGAAGTGGGTTGCCCAGTGAGCATGGAAACACACTGACAAGGAGTCGAAGGGAGTGTAATGGGGGTGAAAGTAGGTATATGAAAAGAAGTTGCAGAACTTCTGGCTCAGAAAACAGTTTAAGTGATTTCTGTTCTTAATGTGGTAAATGGATCCTAAAACATTTTGCCTCTTAGCTCGGAAGAACATTTCCAGACTATGGATGGATTTATGTAAATAAAGGTTCAGAAACCTGCCACCTGCAAGGCAGCAGAAAGGTAACCTGGAAAACACCACAAAACAGAAAAACTCATGTTCTGCCTCACACTATAACAGCCTTCCCTATAGCTTCACACCTATGCAAATTATCTGTCACAATGCATAAAGCTCAAGATAAACAAACCTCTTCCACAACCTGGCATACGGAAAAAGGGTCTGAACTGAAATGGTAATTGAGTTTTAGAGACCCATCCATTTGCTGTCATCGTGCCATCTGTCTCCCCGGCAGAATCCTGACAGCTTGCATTGGCAGCTTTGATTGCCAAAACTCATGTATTAAGTTAGATTTACCTACTCTTCCCACGCACAGTTTCTTATTTTTCTATGGCCTTGCTATTCTAGATGATTCACAGAACTGCAGGATACCCTCTACTCCCAGAAGCATAATATATTCTGGTGTTTTTAAACTTTTTTTTTTTTTAATCAGAAATATGGATAATATTCTATTGTGGCTTTTAAGCCACCTGTAGACAGCAAGTCCACCAGAGTCCAGAGGAAGACTTACTTCTAAGGGACTGACCATGGGTAACAGAGATCACAGCTCCTGGTGTATGCATGTGTGAAGTATTTGCTACCATCAGAGTAATAAATGAAAACTGCAGATGCCTTATGAGGGCAGAACCCCCCAAGGCAGGCTCCAAGTTATTGCATTACTGTCATAACTGCTCACTGCAAAGCACCTCTGACTAAAAGACAATGTGATGCCTAGCATAACTCTGCTGACTCCTCTGAAATTACACAGATGATTAATGGCCATCCCTTAAGGTATGAAAGAGGAGATAAAATTATTTACATTTCATTTCTTTACCCAGAATGGAACTTTAACTGTGGCAGTGAATGATGTGGGAGTTCCCCTCAGACTTTATTAAGTTATGTCCCAGCTAGTCCTCTGACCATGGACACATTTTCAACTTTGCAAGAACAAAGGGTTTCATTGCAGCAGGAGTTAATTCCTGTTGAGCAGAAGACAGATAAGCACTCCTGGCAGTCCATTTACTGAGACATACACAGCAGTGCAAGGTACCAGAGTCCATCCTGCCTTTAGGCCAAAGGGATTGTGGCGACATCCAAAAGACACAAGCACTGAGACACCACTGACTTTACATAAGAGACAACTGTGCTCTAGGCAAGGCAAGAGGCTGCTCTGTTGAACAGCTTTTGTTCTTGTTCTGCTTTGTTCCTGCAGAAGAATTAAACAGCATTTTAGTTATGTCACTGAAGTTATTGTCCTGGTTTTGACTCGATACAGTAATTTTCTTTTTAGTAGCTGGTACAGGGCTGTGTTTTGAATTTAGGATGAGAAAAATGTTGGTAACACACTGATGTTTTAGTTGTTGCTAAGCAGTGCTCACCCTCAGTCAAAGACTTTTCAGCTTCCATGCTCTGCCATGAAACAAGTGCACAAGGAGCGGGGAGGGAGCATGGCCAGGACAGCTGACCCCAACTGGCCAGAGGGATATTCCATGCCACAGAACACCACACTCAGTATACAAACTGGGAGGAACTGGCTGGGAGCCACTGATCACTGCTCAGGGATGGGTTGGGCATTCATCAGCAGGTGTTGAGCAATTCTGTTGTGCATCTCTTGTGTCTCTTGGATTTCATTTCTCTCTCTCTCCCTCTTTTTTTTTCATTAGAACGAGCAGTAGTACCATTATTATTATTGTTTCAATTATTAAACTGATCCTATTTCAATCCATGAAGTCCACTTATTTTTTTCCCAATTATCCTCCCCACTTGGGAGGGGATCAAGTGGCTGCATGGGATGACAGCCATTCAGTTGGTGGCTTCCTAAAGAAAAGATTGCATGCCCTAAACTGGATTAGACCTACCTGAGGGATAGTTTTCCAGTCATACAAATAAAAAGCCAACAGGATTTCAACTCACTCTTTTAATTTCTGTTCCTAGACAGGAAGACTTTTCAAAGTCCTTCATAAGCATCCAAACCAACAGAACACGATCTGGCAAACAGGTCACCCAGTGGGACACTGTGGGGGTGTGGGGCACTCAGGTCCTCCCTGTTCTTGCTCCAAGGTACTCCCACAGTCCTACAGAGTCTCCTACTAATACACAACAAGATTAATCTCTGCTTCTCAGTCAGGGAATTGCTCCACTTTGAAGTAAGTAATTTACACGTTACTGGGAGAGAAAGGCTGACTCCAACTGTGGCCCTTGGCTGGCATGTTAGAAAACCTCAAGTAAGTCCATGCTCCAGTAAATATGTGATTATTAACCAGCTGCAACACCAGAAACCAGAGAGAGAGCTACCCAGGGTAGCCAGCTGCTTGGCAGTGGAAATACTTATATGAGCTACAAAGCATCATGATTCCAGCTCGTAGCCTGAGCTTCAATGCTTTGAACCTTGGTTGCCTTGGTTGGAACTAGATGATCTTTAAGGATCCTTCCAACACAAACCATTCTGATTCTATGATCTTTGTTTCAGAAGACTAGAGTGACATCAGAGGGTGGGCTCTGAGGGTATGAGAACAACCTCACAGTCTGTGCATTTTCACTGTGGTCACATTTGACCATTTTGCAATAGGAGAAGAGTGGGTGGTCTGCAAGTATGTTCAAAAAGCATAGCTGAATGTGGTGTGAGGCTGGACTGAGGCTGGTTGAAAATTAAATGAAATTCAAATGATGAATACCTGATGTTTAGGAATTGCTGTACAGGATGCACACTTACTGAGCAGTCTGGCTGGCAACTGAGCACAGCTTTCAGTAGTGGTGTATGTACACAGTGAGAATATGTGTTCCTTTAATCCTTGTATAACCTAGCAGCTCCACCTACCCTGTAGACTGAAATTCTCATTCATTGAGCATGCCCAGCAAAAACTCTTCCTGAGCTTCTCCTCTCCCTTTTCTGCCAGTTATGAGGGCAGAGGTTCAAAAGATCTGCACAGAGATTAACAATATAAATCCATTCACCCTTTTCCCAGGAGTAGATAATACTTGGATGTGCATTTAGGCAGTGGCACTGACTGCATTGTGAATTCCCTCCTAACCTCCAACCATCAGATACATATTTTGAATTGGAAGGTACCTGCAGTAAATGGCATTTAGTAGCAAGAAGTATTTAATGTCTTTACTGGAGACGATGCTGCTAAACCCAGGGAAGTCCTGTCACTTTTAATTCCTCTGACTCCATCAGCGAAGATGTGAGATAATCCTGACTTTGTAACATAGATCTTTTTTCTCAGAGACTTTCACAGATGTGATCATTCCACAAGGATTATCCACTCGCTAAAGTGAGCCTTCTGCTCACTTAATAAATATCAACAGTTCTGAGAATATGAGAGGTCTTACTTCACTGTGTAAAGTAAACAGCATTTTGTCCTTAAAAATAACAATATTTAGTCACCTCCAGAATCTGGTGCATTTGGCCAACACGCCTTAAAAATGCAGAATCAAAATTGTGGAATGACCTAGGTTGGAAGGGACCTCTGGAGATCACCTGGTCCAACCCCCATTGAAGAGGGGCTAACTTCAAAGTCAGATCAGGTCACTCGAAGTGCTGTCCAGCTGCATATTGGACATCACTAAGGATGGAGATTTCACAGCCTCTTTGAACTGATTTCAGAGTTTGACCACTCTCCAGCTGAATATTTATTTCTTAATTTCTAGTTGGAATATAGAATCATAGAATGGTTTAGGCAGAAAGGAACATCAGATATCATCTAGTTCCAACCACTCTGCTCTGCCACTAGACCAGAGCCCCATCCAACCTGTCCTTGAACACTTTAAGGGATGGGGCATCCACAACTTCTCTGAGCAACCTGTTCCAGTTGCTCAGAGAAGCAACAGTTCCTGTCCCCACTCTCACAGGAAAGAATTTCTTCCAATTTAATGCTAGCCTAATCCAATCTAAACCTCCATCATCCTAACACTGTTATCTCTTGTTCTATCATTCCATGTCCTTTTAAAAGGTCCCTCTCCAGCTCTCTTGTAGCCCCTTGAGGTACTGGAAAGTGCTATAAGGTCTCCCCAGAGCCTTCTCTTCTCCAGGCTGTACAACCCCAACTCTCAGCCTGTTTTCATAGCAGAGGTGCTCCAGCTCTCTAAGCATCTTCATGGCCTCCTCTGGATTTACTCCAACAGGTCCATGTCTTTCCTATATTGGGGACCCAGAGCTGAATGCAGCACTGCAGGTGGGGTCCCGCACGACTGGAGCAGAGGGGCAGAATCTCCTCCCTCCAGCTGCTGGTCACCCTGCTTGTGGTGCAGCCCAGGTCACGGGTGGCTTTCTGGGCTGCCAGTGCACGTTGCCAGCTCACAATTTGCTCCTCATCAACCAACACCCCCAAGTCAGCACCTGGTGTTGTCCTCACTCATTGCAGCCCATCCGATCCTGCACCTCTAAGGAGAGTTTGCTTTCGCCCTTTCTATGCCCACCCCTGAGGTAGCTGGAGACAGCAGTAAGATTTTTCCCCTTAATCTTCTCTTTTTAGGAGTGATAAACTCAGTTCTCCCTGTCTTCACCCATCATATGTAAGTCTGCTCATCACCTTGATTACCTTCGACTGGACGTCCCTCAGTGAGGAACCTTAAATTGGACATAAAATTCCAAAGTTTGTTGCATAGCGGGAAATAGTTATAACTCTAAACCTGATGGACACAGTCTTGCTTATATAGGCCAGGATGCTCCTGCTCCGGGATGTGTGCAAGAGACCCATCAGGTCCTCCTCTCAATAAGGTTGTCTGCCCAGTCAGTCCCCAATGTGTCCTCTTGTTTAGGACTCCTCCATCCCAGGTGCAGACCTTTGCATTTCCATATACATACGTACACACACACACACACACATATATACATATATATATACACACACATAAATATATATATATGTATACATTCTCTATTTCCCTTTACTTCTCAACTGACCCATTCAACTCCAGCATCTGCCAATATATATTTTTTAAAGTCGAGTAAGAAAGATAATGAAAGTATTAATGATTTTTCATGAGAACATAATCTAGTTTTGCTTCTTTAGATTTAATACATTTTATTTTCATTTCCCTTTTAATGTAATTTTTTGTCTATTTGTTCCTGAAACAAAAAATAATAATCTATTTTCAGGAGCACATGTTTTGTAATCTGTGCTTGATTCTATTAATTCTGGGTCATAGGTTTTTCTGGGAAGAGCCCACACAACAAAAAGCTCTCAGACTTGGCAGTTCCTAACTGTTTTGATCAATATAATGACAGTCAAGGATGTTTTGCACCTTACAAACCAGGAATTTTAAATCAAGAGGTTTTATGAAAGCCTGCAAATCCCATCTGTCCTTTGAATTGTAAGTAAAAACCCTACGCATTCCAAAATTGTCAGTATTCTTGTATATAAAAGATAAAATAATAATTTCTCCCCCCAAAAGATGGCAGTTTATTTCCAAAAGTATGATATAGTCTCTAAGGCTACATCTGTTCCAGTTCTACAATAGGATCCCTGGTTGTGACAATAAGTAGCACAGCACTGAATGAATCCATATGGGGAGGATCCCGTTCCACTAGAACAAGGTTCTGGACCTGTTTTGGATACGCTGGTTTGCATTTCCCGTGGTAGCACAGAGGAACAAGTAGCAGCAATGGAAAACATCTTGTTCATTACTCCTTGTTATTGTTACTTGCTGTTCTCATTAAAAATGTCAGATTCAGGAGAGGCAGGAGGAAGCACCAGTTTGGTTTTACCAAATACCATATACCACAAGCATGGAATGCATCGAGTACTCCCCAAACATCTCCTCTGTTTGTGTCTTCTCCCCAACTCTCTCAAACTGCAGTTCACCAGCAAATGTCACTGTCACCTGGTCTTAACACAGAGGCCCTTCCTTCCTTCTCCCCCGAGAGATGCAAACTGTGAGCCCCACGTTAGTGCCTGCTGGCTTCTCACCTCACATGTCTGACCCAAAAGCCCTTTGGACCTGTTATCCCAGGGCTGTCTGGAGAAGCAGAGTGCCAGCACCAGCACAGCCCTGCCTGGATGCCATCCAAGGCTTGTAGGCTGGAGCTGGCTGGCATCCCTGCATGGAGCTGGGGCACAGGGAATCCTGCTCGGTGGGGTTAACTTCTGACTTCTGCTATGAAGCCCAGAATCCCGCTGCTCATCACAATTAGTGTGCTAAAAACCAGGGGAAATGCTCAAGCATTTCATTAATGGCTAATGTTATTAAATGAACAATTATTAAGAGCAGTCAAGTGAATGATTATTTCTAATAAAAGGCCCAACAATTGCTAACAAGTTAGGAAATGCCAGCGCAGAAGTTCTCAAAGAAATAATCCCCTGCCACATTGCCCCTACACAGAATCACCAGGGTTACTAACAGGTTTGCTGGGTGCAGATTGTAGCCAATCTGGGAGGCATGGAAATTCCCGTGGCGCCTCACTAACACATTTTTAGAGGAGCCTAGGGACAATTTCACAGGGATGCTAACTTTCTGCGGCTAGTACGGAATACACCCCGAGGGGGAGAAGCCGCCCCGAGACAAAGCCGGGGCTGATTCCCGCACAGTGCGGGCAGCGGGCGGGCAGGGGATGGGCAGCGGG